>BSBK01004083.1:667500-812500 GCA_027943335.1 Chamaecyparis obtusa | reverse complement strand
TCATCCATCACCTAAGACCAGTAATCACTTTGCAAACCAGATATGGACCTAATTCATCTTGTTGCTCCTAGCTCCCGGTTACATTAATCTTTCATGCCAGTGCAAACTAGAAGTAAAAAAAAGAGTTGACTCAAAGGGAAATAGCATAGCTACTATTATTGAGCCATCAGTGCATCACAAACTGAAATCAAAATCAAAATCAAAGTCAGCAACTCCCCATTAATCTTCAAGCACAAAATATACTGAACCAAACATGTTGGGATATAATTGGGAATCTAGTTAGGGTCACCAGATCCATCACAATGATGGTTCTTCCTCAGATGAAGAACCCAAAGAAGAATAAATTTAGAAATACCAACAAGATAAACACTTCAAAAATATGATGCAATCCATCATGCACCTAGACAAAGACAAATACTTCATGCATTTAGCTTCCATGGGTGTTAAACTTCCTCCTAAATTCAATGTTGAAAGATTAATATAAAAGGAAGAAGAATCTCCCATCACAATCTTGAACAAATAGATACAAGACCTTAGATGTGAAATCGTGAAAATACAAAAGGAAAAAGAACAAACGTTAAATGAATATTCATTGGAATCTATATGTCCTTTTCCATTTGACAAAAATCTATACATGCCACCATTTCCTCCAAAGGTAGAGATGCCTAAGTATGAAAAATATGATAGAAATGGTGACCCACAAGATCATGTAAGGGATTTTGGTTCTCTTAGTATGGAGTTTATACATGAGCAAACCTATCTTATGAGACTCTTCCCTTAGAGTCTCGATGAACAAGCTAAGAGTTGGTTCACAAACTTTCACTAGGAATCCAATCATTCGATGAACTTGTCAAGAGGTTCATCCAACAATACTCTTACAACATCTAACACATGGTCACCATGCCTGACTTGTGCAACACAAAACAATGAAACAACAAGCCTTTTGTCACCTTCCTCTAAAGATGGAGAAAAATCTTTGCACAATAACTAAGGAAAATTATAGAAATGGAAAAGATTGACATCTTTATCAATAACCTCATATATAAGAGATGAACTTTGTACTACAAATGTAGACCCATCCCACTTTTGACAAGTTGGTGGAGATTTCCATCTGAATTGAAGATGTCCTCGTCAAGAAAGGAGAAATAACCTTGCATAAAGATAACAAATCAAATAATTCTAGAAACAACCAAAATAAGGATAAGAACAAGTATTTGAACAAAACCAAAGATGTAGTCAATGATGGTGTAGTTGGTACAACCAATGTAAAACCAAAAGAACCCATCTTTAACCTCTCTAGTATAATTCAAGCCACTACGACTAGTGCTAACACTCAATCAAACCAAAGATTCACTCAAGACTCCAACAAAGACAAAACATCATGGGTACCTAGACCTAAGAGCTATTTCACTCCTCTTGAAGAACCCCTCAATGCCTCTTTAAAAATATTGTTGGCTAACAAAATCATTACCCTTCTAGATAACTCAAAACCTTGGGAACCAAAAGTGAAGCCCAAGTGGTGGAATGGAAACCACTATTGTGATTACCATCACAACAAAGAACATCTAACTAACACATGATTGAAGTTGAAACAAGTCATCCAAGGTCTTTTAGAATAAAAAAATCATTATTGTTGATGGTCACCATTCTAACAACAATCACAAAGTATTCAAACAACCTATTCCCTCCTATGAGCAAGGAGAATCATCAAAAGGGAAAGAAGTCAAAGTAAACTATACCTATACCAACAATGATAACATGATAAACATGCTTGAAACATCCCCTTATTCTGTTAATGTGAACATATTTAAAGATTAAAAAGAAGCAAAATCATCCAACACAGTGACCCAAAGCCAAGCCAAAGTCACTCTCAAAGGGGTATGCTCATCCTCTTCTTCCAAATAGCTTGCTACCATAACATCAAAACCAAGTGCATCAAGACAATTAGTGTCGACATCTTTGTTAGCTAATTATAGTCTAGTGGATCAATTGCAACAAACCTCGACACTAATTTCAATCTTTTAGATAATAAAATTCTCAATAGCATATAGACAAACTCTAGAACAAGCACTACTAGATGCTAATGTGCCAAAAGACCTTGATGTAAATAGGTTTCAATCCATGCTTAGTCACATAACCTCACAAAATTATCTATCCTTCTCTGAGGAAGATGGAAAATATTTGAGCCATCCACATAATCAACCCTTGCACATTGAGGTTTTCATTCATTAACACCAAGTTAGATGTGTCTTGATAGATGGGGGTGTTGATTTGAACATTTATACCTTTAACTTAGTTGAGGGATTGGGTTTTTTAGAACATGTCATTGATCCTCGAAGGAAAATAACCTTTAAAGCATATGACAAGGAAGAAAGGTCATCAAAGGGACTTGTGTTACCCATTAGAGTAGGACTAGTTGAAAGAGATGTGATTTTTCAAGTGTCAGATATTCCTTTATCCTATAACATCTTATTGGATAGGCCTTGGATCCATGATATGCAACTAGCTCCATTGACGTATCACCACTATGTAAATTTCTCACATAATGGACTAGAAATAACTATACCAGAAGATGCGAGGTACTCCCGCAACACACTAAAACAAATAAAGAGTATGGTTCCTCACAACAAGGAATCCTCCTCGAGTCAACAATAAGCTAAAAATAATAAAGAGTCTCTCTTAAAAACATTTCAAGACAACATGAAACTCAAAGATACAGGGATGGGAGAATATAGACTAGACTCACTACCTTCTTTGGTGAATCTCCCTACATCACCAATATCCTACGAGAAATCATCGACCTTTTCATTCAAGCATCCTAGTGAAAAATCCTTAACTATTCATGAAGGGACATGTATGGTAAGATTTAGGGTGTCTCTTGAGGAAGAAAAAGAAGAAAAAGCTATCCTTGCATGGCTATATAGACAAGAAGAGCATGACCAAGAGGTAAAACATGTAGAGATATCCATAGAAAAATATAGGAAAGGTTATGAGTTCATGAAATAAATGAGATACAAAGGAAAGGGGACCATTGGAAAAAATGACAAGGGACTTATAGAGCCAATAAATATGGAGCTATAGAACTCAAAAGATAAAACAAGGATGGGGTACCATGAGCAAAGGTTTAACCCATCATCTAGACAAGGTCCCATATTTGATTGAGCTAAAGATTCTATTGATGAATTTGGACAAGAAGCAAAGGTAATACCCATGACCTTTGAAAGGTTGCTACACATACATGCATATAATATTGAGTATCAAGGAGAACCATATGTACCAAACCCACAAATACAGAATGAAGTGGGCTTAGATCCAGGAAATGGGGAGGAGTAAAGATATTCTAATTGGGGGTAGCTAGTCACAATTCCCCATGTTCTTGATATGCCTCACTCTGCTAGTTAGGAAGAAACTTCTATATCTCAATAAACAACTCCACAAGAAGAAAAACATCAATAAGAATATATCCTTACTAAGGAAGAGGAAGAGACACCTATGAACATAGCATGTCTCTTGAATAGATCTAAGGATAGTTGAAATGATTCACATGAGTATGAATGGGATTCCCTCTCTGATGATATAATTGATATATAATTGGATGTGATACACATGTATGAACCTCAACATGAATAAGGATAAAGCTCAAACACAAGGTCTACAATAATCCTTCCACAAAACATCAACTAGAAATTTGCAAGGGATGCCCGATATCCTGATGTCATGAATAGACCAGTGCCAAGATTTGATGATATTTTCCTTCCAAGATTTGTATTTGATCTAGATAGGGGAATCATACTAGAGGAGGGTCAAGGTTCTAATGTTAGGTTACACAGATTAGATTCACACAATACTAACAGTGACTCTAATAGAGATGTTAGGAAGCTCAGTGGTATAGATAGTTCTTTGGAGAGTAACATATTAGACCTCTTGTTGGCTGAAAGTATTTATCATGATAACACAGTGCTTTCTTTAGAAGCATTCACATCTCTTCCCCTAATGTACCCTAAACTTATCGAGTGGAATCAAAATGAACCTGTAAGCCTAATTTCTTGTCCAAATGACTATACCCTAGCATGTTACCTGAATTATATTGAACCTCTTCCCTCTTCCACCAGTTTAATGAGTGTGAACATGATGGAGGCAGATATCAGGTTTCTTAGTCTTAAAGAGGAAAATAAAAATAAAAAGAGGTCTAGCGGTGAAAACCATATTGTGACAGTGTTAGAACCCAAAATAATAAAAATAAATGATGTATCCAACATAGAAAACCTCCTAGAGGCACCAAAGGATAGGAAACTTGGTATCCTACCTAACCACTTCTAGGAAAGATCTTCAATGCTTAAAGAACCTACACAAGTAGTCAACTTGGGCATGACAAAATCACCTCAACTTATATAACTAACACAATCACTCTTAGAAGAGGAAAAACAATAGTTCATCTAGTTCTTCATGTATAGAATGATCAAATTCATCTAGTCCTATTTAGACATTCCAGGACTAGACACATATATAATTATGCATCACATGTCTATAGCTCTAGGAGTGAAACCAGTAAAGAGAAAATTAAGAAAAATTCATCCACAAGTCACCTTATTGGTCAAGGTTGAGTTAGAAAAGATGTTAAATGTTGGTTTCATAAGTTCTATTGATTATGCCAAATGGATTTCGACTATTGTACCTATTTATAAAAAAGACAAGTCAATTCATAAGTAGGAGATATTTTCCACAGCAAGTCAAATTGTGATATTTCTATCAGGATTCAGCTGTGTAGTTTTTGAGTCAAACTCATTGACTCATGTTTCATGATTAGTGGTTCACATGAACCCATCTCTAATGAAAATGAATGAAACACTTAGCACTCATTGGATCTAGGTGATGCTCACAAAGATGAAGCACCGGGACTTCCTGGGAGGTCACCCATCTCGGTACTACTGAAGCTTGACTATGTTGAACTATAGAGTTTCCTCCACGGTTAAACCCACTCTGCTTGCAACCTCATTTGAAAAAGCTTCACCAAGTGTTGTGTCTTATGAACCACTCATTAGAAATCCCCTTAAGCTCATCAATTGATAAGTAGGAGATATTTTCCACAACAAGTCAAATTGTGATAATTCTATCAGGATTCAACTGTGTAGTTTTTGAGTCAAACTCATTGACCCATGTTTCATGAGTAGTGGTTCACACGAACCCATATCTCATGAGAATGAATGAAACACTTAGCACTCATTGGATCTAGGTGATGCTCATAGAGGTGAAGCACCAAGACTTCCCGGGAGGTCACCCATCTCAGTACTACTCCACCTTGAGCGTGCTTAACTACAGAGTTTCCTCAATGGTTAAAACCACTCTACTTGCAACCTCATTTGAAAAACCTTCACAAAGTGTTTTTCCTTATGAACCACTCATTAGAAAGCCCCTTAAGCTCATCAATTGATAATTAGGAGATATTTTCCACAACAAGTCAAATTGTGATATTTCTCTCAGGATTCAACTGTGTAGTTTTTGAGTCAAACTCATTGACCCATGTTTCATGAGTAGTGGTTCACATGAACCCATCTCTCATGAGAATGAATGAAATAATTAACACTCATTTGATCTAGGTGATGCTCACAGAGGTGAAGCACCAGGACTTCCCGGGAGGTCACCCATCTCAGTACTACTCCAGCTTGAGCATGCTTAACTACAAAGTTTCCCCCATGATTAAACCCACTCTGCTTGCAACCTCATTTGTAAAAACTTCACCAAGTGTTGTGCATTATGAACCACTCATTAGAAATCCCCTTAAGCTCATCAATTGATAAGTAGGAGATATTTTCCACATCAAGTCAAATTGTGATATTTCTAGCAGGATTCAATTGTGTAGTTTTTGAGTCAAACTCATTGACCCATGTTTCATGAGTAGTGGTTCACTTGAAACCATCTCTCATGAGCATGAAAGAAACACTTAGCACTCATTGGATCTAGGTGATGCTCATAGAGGTGAAGTACCAGGACTTCTCAGGAGGTCACCCATCTTAGTACTTCTCCAACTTGAGCACGCTTAACTATAGAGTTTCCTCCATGGTTAAACCCACTCTGCTTGCAACATCATTTGCAAAACCTTCACCAAGTGTTGTGCCTTATGAACCACTCATTAGAAAGCCCCTTAAGCTCATCAATTGATAAGTAGGAGATATTTTCCACAGCAAGTCAAATTGTGATATTTCTATCAGGATTCAACTGTGTAGTTTTTGACTCAAACTCATTGACCCATGTTTCATGAGTAGTGGTTCACATGAACCCATATCTCATGAGAATTAATGAAACACTTAGCAATCATTAGATCTAGGTGATGCTCACAGAGGTGAAGCATGAGCCTTCCTGGGAAGTCACCCATCTCAGTACTACTCCAGCTTGAGTGTGCTTAACTATAGAGTTTCCTCCATGGTTAAACCCACTCTTCTTGAAACCTCATTTGCAAAACCTTCACCAAGTGTTGTTCCTTATGAACCACTCATTAGAAAGTCCCTTAAGCTCATCAATTGATAAGTAGGAGATACTTTCCACAAAAAGTCAAATTGTGATATTTCTATCAAGATTCAACTGTGTAGTTTTTGAGTCAAACTCATTGACCCATGTTTCATGAGTAGTGGTTCACATGAACCCATATCTCATGAGAATGAATGAAAAAATTAGCACTCATTAGATCTAGGTGATGCTCACAGAGGTGAAGCATAGGGACTTCCCGGGAGGTCACCCATCTCAGTATTACTCTAGCTTGAGCGTGCTTAACTACAGAGTTTCCTCCATGGTTAAACCCACGCTACTTGAAACCTCATTTGCAAAACCTTCACCAAGTATTATTCCTTATGAAACACTCATTAGAAAGCCCCTTAAGCTCATCAATTGATAAGTAGGAGATATTTTCCACAGCAAGTCAAATTGTGATATTTCTATCAAGATTCAACTGTGTAGTTTTTGACTCAAACTCATTGACCCATGTTTCATGTGTAGTGGTTCACATGAACCCATCTCTCATGAGAATGAATGAAACACTTACCACTCATTCAATCTAGGTGATGCTCACAAAGGTGAAGCACCGAGACTTCCCAAGAGGTCACCCATCTCAGTACTACTCAATCTTGAGTGCGCTTAACTATGAAGTTTCCTCCATGGTTAAAGCCACTCTACTTCCAACCTCATTTTCAAAATCTTAACCAACTTGTGTGCCTTATGAACCACTCATTAGAAATCCCCTTGAGCTCATCAATTGATAAGTAGGAGATATTTTCCACATCAAGTCAAATTGTGATATTTCTATCAAGATTCAACTATGTAGTTTTTGAGTCAAACTCATTGACCCATATTTCATGAGTAGTGGTTCACACAAACCCATATCTCATGAGAATTAATGAAACACTTAGAAATCATTGGATCTAGGTGATGCTCGTAGAGGTGAAGCAGGGGGACTTCCTGGGAGGTCACCCATCTCAGTACTACTCCAGCTTGAGCACACTTAACTACAAAGTTTCCTCCATGGTTAAACCCACTCTTCTTGAAACCTCATTTACAAAACCTTCACCAAGTGTTGTACCTTATTAACCACTCATTAGAAAGCCCCTTAAGCTCATCAATTGATAAGTAGGAGATATTTTCCACAACAAGTCAAATTGTGATATTTCTATCAGGATTCAACTTTATAGTTTTTGAGTCAAACTCATTAACCCATGTTTCATGAGTAGTGGTTCACAAAAATGCATCTCTCATGAGAATGAATGAAAAACTTAACACTCATTGGATCTAGGTGATGCTCATAGAGGTGAAGCACTGGGACTTCCCGGGAGGTCACCCATCTCAGTACTACTCCAGCTTGAGCACACTTAACTACGGAGTTTCCTCCATGGTTAAACCCAGTCTGCTTGCAATCTCATTTGCAAAACCTTCACCAAGTGTTGTGCCTTATGAAACACTCATTAGAAAGCCCCGTAAGCTCACCAATTGATAAGTAGGAGATATTTTCAACAGCAAGTCAAATTGTGATATTTCTATTAGGATTCAACTGTGTAGTTTTTGAGTCAAACTCATTGACCCATGTTTCATGAGTAGTGGTTCAAATGAACCCATCTCTCATGAGAATGAATGAAACACTTAGCACTCATTGGATCTAGGTGATTCTCACAAGGGTGAAGCACCATGACTTCCTAGGAGGTCACCCATCTCAGTACTACTCCAGCTTGAGCACGCTTAACTATGAAGTTTCTTCCATGGTTAAACCCACTCTACTTGCAACATCATTTGCAAAACCTTCACCAAGTGTTTTACCTTATGAACCACTCATTAGAAAGTCCCTTAAGCTCATCAATTGATAAGTAGGAGATAATTTCCACAAGTCAAATTGTGATATTTCTATCAGGATTCAACTGTGTAGTTTTTGAGTCAAACTCATTGACCCATGTTTCATGAGTACTGGTTCACAGGAACCCATCTCTCATGAGAATGAATGAAACACTTAGCACTCATTGGATCTAGTTGATGCTCACAGAGGTGAAGCACCACGACTTCTCAGGAGGTCACCCATCTCAGTACTACTCCAGCTTGAGTGTGCTTAACTACAAAGTTTCCTCCATGGTGAAACCCACTCTACTTGCAACCTCATTTTCAAAACCTTCACCAAGTGTTGTGCCTTATGGACCACTCATTAGAAAGCCACTTAAGCTCATCAATTGATAAGTAGGAGATATTTTCCACAACAAGTCAAATTGTGATATTTCTATAAGGATTCAACTTTGTAGTTTTTGAGTCAAACTCATTGACCCATGTTTCATGAGTAGTGGTTCACATGAACCCATATCTCATGAGAATGAATGAAACACTTAACACTCATTAGATCTAGGTGATGCTCACAGAGGTGAAGCATCAGGACTTCCCGGGAGGTCACCCATCTCAATACTACTCTAGCTTGAGCACACTTAACTATGAAGTTTCCTCCATGGTTAAACCCACTCTGCTTGCAACCTCATTTTCAAAACCTTCACCAAGTGTTGTGACCTCCCGTGAAGTCCCAGTGCTTCACCTCTGTGAGCATCACCTAGACCCAATGAGTGCTAAGTATTTCATTCATTCTCATGAGAGACAGGTTCATGTGAATCACTACTCATGAAACATGGGTCAATGAGTTTGACTCAAAAACTAAATAGTTGACTTGGTGAAGGTTTTTTTAAATGAGGTTGCAAGCATAGTGAGTTTAACCATGGAGGAAACTCTGTAGTTAAGCGCGCTCAAGCTGGAGTAGTACTGAGATGGGTGACCTCCTGGGAAGTCCTGGTGCTTCACCCCTATGAGCATCACCTAGATTCAATGAGTGCTAAGTGTTTCATTCATTCTCATGAGAGATGGGTTTGTGTGAACCACTACACATGAACATGGGTCAATGAGTTTGAATCAAAAACTACAAAGTTAAATCCTGATAGAAATATCACAATTTGACTTACTATGGAAAATATCTCCTACTTATCAATTGATGAGCTTAAGGGGCTATCTAATGAGTGGTTCATAAGGCACAACACTTCATGAAGGTTTTGCAAATGAGGTTGCAAGTAGAGTGGGTTTAACCATGGAGGAAACTCTATAGTTAAGCACGCTCAAGATGGAGTACTACTCAGATGGGTGACCTCCCGGGAAGTCACGGTGCTTCACCTCTATGAGCATCACCTTGATCCAATGAGTGCTAAGTGTTTCATTTATGATCATGAGAGATGGATTCATGTTAACCACTACTCATGAAACATGGGTCAATGAGTTTGACTCAACAACTACACAGTTGAATCTTGATAGAAATATCACAATTTGACTTGCTATGGAAAATATCTCCTACTTATCAATTGACAAGCTTAAGGGGATTTATAATGAGTGGTTCATAAGGCACAACACTTGGTGAAGGTTTTTCAAATGAGGTTGCAAGCATAGTGTGTTTAACCATGGAGGAAACTCTATAATTAAGCGCGCTCAAGCTGGAGTAGTACTGAGATGGGTGACCTCCCGGGAAGTCCCAATGCTTCACCTCTGTGAGCATCACCTAAATCCAATGAGTGGTAAGTGTTTCATTCATTCTCATGAGATATGGGTTTGTGTGAACCACTACTCATGAATCATGGGTCAATGAGTTTGACTCAACAACTACACAGTTGAATACTGATAGAAATATCACAATTTGACTTGCTGTGGAAAGTATCTCCTACTTATCAATTGATGAGCTTAAGGATATTTCTAATGAGTGGTTCATAAGGCACAACACTTGGTGAAGGTTTTTCAAATGAGGTTGCAAGCATAGTGTGTTTAACCATGGAGGAAACTCTATAATTAAGCGCGCTCAAGCTGGAGTAGTACTGAGATGGGTGACCTCCCGGGAAGTCCCAATGCTTCACCTCTATGAGCATCACCTAAATCCAATGAGTGGTAAGTGTTTCATTCATTCTCATGAGATATGGGTTTGTGTGAACCACTACTCATGAATCATGGGTCAATGAATTTGACTCAACAACTACATAGTTGAATACTGATAGAAATATCACAATTTGACTTGCTATGGAAAGTATCTCCTACTTATCAATTGATGAGCTTAAGGATCTTTCTAATGAGTGGTTCATAAGGCACAACACTTGGTGAAGGTTTTGAAAATAAGGTTGCAAGAAGAGTGGGTCTCACCATGGAGGAAACTCCATAGTTAAGCGTGCTCAAGCTGGAGTAGTACTGAGATGGGTGACCTCCTGAGAAGTTGTGGTGCTTCACCTCTGTGAGCATCACCTAGATCCAATGAGTGCTAAGTGTTTCAATCATTCTCATGAGAGATGGGTTCATGTGAACCACTACTCATGAAACATTGGTCAATGAGTTTGATTCAAAAACTAAACAGTTGACTTGGTGAAGGTTTTTCAAATGAGGTTGCAAGCAGAGTGAGTTTAACCATGGAGAAAACTCCGTAGTTAAGCGCGGTCAAGCTGGAGTAGTATTGAGATGGGTGACCTCTTCGTAAGTCCCAGTGCTTCACCTCTGTGAGCATCACCTAGGTCCAATGAGTGCTAAGTGTTTCATTCATTCTCATGAGAGATGGGTTTGTGTGAACCACTACTCATGAAACATGGGTCAATGAGTTTCACTCAAAAACTTCAAAGTTGAATCCTAATAGAAATATCACAATTTGACTTAAAGATTAAAATATCTCCTACTTATCAATTAATGAGCTTAAGGGGCTTTCTAATGAGTGGTTCATAAGGCACAACACTTCATGAAGGTTTTGTAAATGAGGTTGCAAGAAGAGTGGGTTTAACCATGGAGGAAACTCCGTAGTTAAGCCCACTCAAGCTGGAGTAGTACTGAGATGGGTGACCTCTCGGGAAGTCTCGGTGCTTCACCTCTGTGAGCATCATCTTGATCCAATGAGTGCTAAGTGTTTCATTCATGCTCATGAGAGATGGGTTCATGTGAACCACTACTCATGAAACATGGGTCAATGAGTTTGACTCAACAACTACACAGTTGAATCCTGATAGAAATATCACAATTTGATTTGCTGTGGAAAATATCTCCTACTTATCAATTGATGAGATTAAGGGGCTTTCTAATGATTGGTTCATAAGGCACAACACTTGGTGAAGGATTTGAAAATGAGGTTGCAAGCATAGTGGGTTTAACCATGGAGGAAACTTTGTAGTTAAGCGCACTCAAGCTGGAGTAGTACTGAGATGGCTGACCTTCCGGGAAGTCCCAATGCTTCACCTCTGTGAGCATCACCTAAATCCAATGAGTGCTAAGTGTTTCATTCATTCTCATGAGAGATGGGTTCATGTGAACCACTACTCATGAAACATGGGTCAATGAGTTTAATTCAACAACTACACAGTTGAATACTAATAGAAATATCACAATTTGACTTGCTGTGGAAAATATCTCCTACTTATCAATTGATGAGCTTAAGGGGATTTCTAATGAGTGGTTCATAAGGCACAACACTTGGTGAAGGTTTTGAAAATGAGGTTGCAAGAAGAGTGGGTTTCACCATGGAGGAAACTTCATATTTAAGCGTGCTCAAGCTGGAGTAGTATTGAGATGGGTGACCTCCCAAGAAGTCCCGGTGCTTCACCTCTATGAGCATCACCTAGATCCAATGAGTGCTAAGTGTTTCAATCATTCTCATGAGAGATGGGTTTATGTGAACCACTACTCATGAAACATGAGTCAATGAGTTTGACTAAAAAACTACACAGTTGAATCCTGATAGAAACAGTGAATGTTATGCCCTTCAGACTAAAAAATGTTGGTGCTACATATCAAAGGGCCATGACTAAAATTTTTGATGATATGATGCATAAAAACATGGAAGAATATATGGATGATACATTAGTCAAATCTACTATGAGAACAAAACACCTATCCAGTCTAGACATAATATTTAACAAAATAGAGCAATTCAAGCTAGGACTAAATCCAAAGAAGTGTACCTTTGGCGTAACATTTGGTAAGATTTTAGGATATATTATATCAAAAAAGGGAATTGAGGTGGACCCAATAAAGGTAAAATCCATAATAGAGATGCTGCCACCAAAAAACTTCAGTCAAATCAGAACCTTATAGGGTAAACTCCAATCTATCCAAAGATTCATCTCGTACCTAGCAGACAAAGCTCAACCATTCACAAAAACACTGCATAAAGGGGTGGCATTTAAATGGGATGAAACATGTGAGAATTGTTTTTAGAAAATCAAGGAATATGTAGAAAAGTTGCCCATTCTTATGGAACCTACTCAAGGAAAACCACTTCTATTATACATCTCAGCTACATCTATGTTCCTAGGAGCCCTATTAGCACAAAATGATGAAACTAGGAAGGAAAGAGAAATATATTACATCAACCAAACATTGGTCTCCTATGAACTTAAGTACACCGTTATTTTTGAAAGATTTCCTCATTGTTATTTTTGCATCTCAAAATTTTTGACATTACATGCTCACACACTCGGTAAAATTAATTACAAAGATTGATCCATTGAAGTACCCATTGTTTAAGGAAACTCTCACAATAAGACTAGAAAAACAAGTTATGATTCTTAGTGAATTCAATATTGAGTATGTTGACTATAAAGAAATCAAGGGTCAAGTAATAGCAAATCAGCTCGAAGATGCACCACTTCAAGATACAAGACCATTAATGGTTGAATTCCTAGATGAAGCTATATTTCACTTAACAGAACACCTGTGGAAAATGTTTTTTGATGAATATTTTACCCAACAATGGTCAAGAATTGGTGTGCTATTCATCACTCCACAAGGGTAAAGATTCCCAAGGCTTACAAAATGATGTTTCCATGCACCAATAATATCATAGAATATGCAGCCTTGGTGAATAGGTTAAAGTTGGCTATCTAGTGGAAAATTGTGGAGCTACACATATATGGTGATTCCCAGTTGATAGTAAATCAATTTAATAATCAGTATAAGACAAAGGAAAAAAAATTGTTTCCCTACAAAAGGATGGTTGATGACCTAAATAAATACTTTGTCTTAGTCACCTTTCAACAGGTTCCAAGGATAGAAAACAAGGTAGCTGATGTTATGGCTACATTTGCCTCAATGTTACAATTAGAAGAAGATCAGTTTCTCTATGAATTCTTGGTGGAAGAATTATCTTTTTTAGCCTATGATTCCCCTGAATCCCAAATCCTTTGTACCATTCTAAGCCATAAATACTCTAGGTATAGCCAAATTTACTCATACTTGAAAGACCAAATCATTCTTGATGACTAATCTATAAATGAAAAAAGAAACCTCATAAGAAATGCATCGTGTTACTTGATCATCGCTAACGACTTGTATAGGAGGGGGCTAGATGGTACTCTTCTTAGGTGTCTAGAACATGAAGAGTTTGAGCATGCACAAAAGGAATTCCATGAAGGTATTTATGAATCTTATTCAAATGGTCTCTTTTTGGCCAAGAAAATTCTAAAGGTCGGATACTATCGGCCCAATATGGAAAAAGATGCTATCCAATTTTCTAAATCTTGCAAGAATTTCTAGATGCACGGTAACTTATTCATGCTCTTGCTAGAGAATTATTACCCTATATCACTCATTGGCCATTTTAGCAGAGAGCATTTGACCTTATGGGCCAAATCTATCCTAATTCATTCAATGGAAATAAGTATATTATCACGACCACATAGTATTTGATGAAGTGTCTCGAAGCAGTTATACTCATCAAGGAAACTAGAAAACAAGTGTCCATGTTCATCCTTAACTACATCATCTATAGGTATGGGATACTCTTCTCGATTGTGACAGACAATGGTGGACAATTCAAAAATAAGGATATTGATGAACTATGTGAGAAGTTCCATATAACCCAAAACTATTCTATCTACTACTCCTAGGGTAATGAACATGTTGAAGCATCATTCAAAACAATCCTTAAAATCTTACACAAAACAATGAGCAAATCAGGTAAAGATTGGCATCTACAACTAAATCCAACATTGTGGGCTTATTGAACCAATATTAGAACAACAACAAGGGAAACACATTTTGTATTAGTGTATGGCGTACAAGAATTCCTACCTATTTTGATAGAAGTACCATCTCTCAGGGTCTCTCTACAAGGACTCATAACTGACGAAGACTACCAGATTTCTACAATTCAAGAATTAGAACTACTTGATGAAAGAAGAAAAGAAGCATTTTACCATATGAGGGTCTATCAAAAGAGAATATCTCAAGGCTATAACAAGAAGGTGAGACACAGGTAATCTGAGGTTGATGATCTTGTACGTAGAGAAAATCAACAAAATCATGAGCAAAAGGGAAACTTGTACCCAAATGGTTGGGTCCCTTCATGATTACTGTAGCATTTAGGTCTAGAGATTATCAAATGTCAACTCCAGAAGGATATCTCCTTGACCCCATCAACACTATCCACCTGAACAAATTATATAACTAGACAATCTTAGAATCAACAATTCCTATATAGAGAAAATATTCCTAAAAAAATCCCAAAGATAGTAAAAATAGAAAAATAAAAAAACAACAGATAAAGTCCTAAAAAATCATTATCCTAGTGAAAACCTAGCAATAGGCACCTTGATAATAGGAAAAAAATTAAAAAGCTGAAAAATACAAAAAAAATTTAAAAACATGAAAAATAGCAAAAAAATTGAAAATAAAAAAGTGGCTTGGTGAAAACCTGGTAAACAGGTACCTTGGTAGAAAAAATAGAAAAAAATTCCAAGAGGTGAAAATCTAGTAAACAAACATCACTTTTAATCAACGTTCTATCTATCAATGTGTAGCTTATTTGTCCTACCTTCATGGGCTACCCTAGTCATTGTTGTGACCTTGCACATATCATTCATTTTGTACAAAACTGTAATAGATCAAATTCAATCTCCATCTTGGTTCTAGGTACTCACATCTCATTGGAGGAAACCCTACCATCATAGTCAATCAACCATGTCTCTCTTACTAGAGTTAGTTGTCTGGACAATTTTCCACTACCACATTGGTGTTTCTCAACACCTAAATCAACAATGTTTCTCAACACTCTCTATATTTGGACATATCTATGTTTCTAAACACACATTGGATAAACATGAAAACCTTACAAACCTGAATGATGATAGTAAAAAATACGCAACTTTGTTTCTTAAAAATTACCCACTCACAAGCACAAATGGTATTTCCTAACACCCCTCAATAAGAGAAAATATTTGAAACAAAAACAAAAACATGTTGAAAATATGCTAAAATTGTTTCTTTGAATATTGTCTATTATCGTTGATTTTTGCTTATTATGTCTTCCATGTCACTCAAGGATGACTGGGGGCATGATTAATTTTCTTTGGTTTTTGCTTCTCCATGTGGTTCTAATGATCCAAAAATTGTCAAATAAACATGGTGTCTATGGTAGGAGCCTCCATTTTATGTGGTATGTCACACATACCTTGGCTTATTTTATTTGAATGCTAAGGTGAGGTTGGAATTATCTCCTTGACTATTATTAATCTATTTATTCATGCAAGTGCACACTCATAGTTATCTCGACTCTATTGTCTCGATACCGATACAACCTTGCAATATTAACTAGAAACAATGCTAAGGTTATCACAACTCTTGTGTCTCGATGCTTCCATTCGTTTCCTACATTTTATCTGGTGAAATTCATATTTATATTCTCATGGTCACAGTGGCACCAATGAGATTTGTATTGACTTAAATTTCCCAAAATGCTCGATAATGATAAACTAACATGCAAAATAGACTAGTGACTTGCGTCGTAGATTTTATTTCATCCCAGGATTGCATTCTTAGTCTTTGTGTTGCATGGATTATTTGAGATAGGTAATCTTCCATCTTGAACATGATCTAGTGTCAATACTCACCTCAACAGTCAACTACAAAATCAACATCTTTGGCCTTATCAACTATTACTATAACTGATGGTGATGATAATGAAGACAGACCAATATCAGAGGAATATAAGATAGTAGAAAGGTTAGATCAGTTATTATCTTGTCATTGATGTCAAACAATTGATTTCTAGTTTATATTATGTTGTCATATTATTCAGAGTATGATATAAGTTGAATGAATTAAGGAGAGGAAGAAATATGATGTTGTGAAGTTGAAGAACTTAAATGGGCAACAGATACAGATTAGACAATGCTAAGATTAGGTTGATATAAATGTTTTCTACCTAACATATGATTATATCAAGTCGGTAAAGCATGGTAATGAAGATTTGACAAGTTGGTAAGTAAAATAGTTTTGGATACCGAGCAGGAAAAGTCACTTGGTAAAGAGGAAAAGTAATTTGATAAAATCAAAGTAAATTTTGGTAAAGGAAAAGGAACTCAAGTCTCTGAACAAGAAGTTTTAGACACCAAGAAAAGTTAACCAAAATTCAAAGTTATCCACTGAGCAAGGAACAATAATTAAATACAAAGATCAGAATGATATTTAATGATTAGCTATGATGAGCTAGAAGGTTACGATGATAAGGAAATCTAGTTAGAGAGATCTACAATCAATAAAATTCATGATGATGATCTATGGCTTATATCTAAACAATTAAAATAGAAGGAAAAAGTTTCAAGAAAGTTCAACTTCCAAGGTGAAGGTAAAACATGTTACTGAGATCTAGATACATTGAATAAGTTTGTGAAATGAATTGAATGGATAAGATTGATCAAAAGAAAATGCAATAGAGGAGATTAAGTGACAAAATAAAGTCTATGTAAAGGATGAATTTGTATGGACAAATGGCTAGAAAATTGAAAGGTTGATAAGTCACCGACTGATGTAGTGAAGAAGAAAAATATAGATTTTGATCTAGAAAGAAGAATTAGATGAAGTGTTGAAGCTAGTGGAAAGTGAAGGATTGGAGTGAAGATAGAAGAGCGCATAAAGGATTTGGTTATGTAAAGATATTTGCAAATCTATGGGTCAATATATTTACTATTTCTTATTAGCATTTGTAATAGAGAAATCCCTTACCCGAGTAGACTTATCAATCTTATTGTAAAATCCTTGCAAAAGGTAACATTCTAAAGAGTGTTCAAATTCCTTTTACCAGGTCACTCCTAACATGGTGAAGATCCTAACAGATCTGAGGTATATCCCTTGAATGGGTCACACCTAACAACATTTATTGTAATCTTTAACCATATTGGCTCTTTACCGAGCGTACTTCAAAAGAGTATTTAATTTAGTGGTTGACAATTCCCACAGTGGCTCTTCCCAAAGCTGGGTTTCTAGGTTAAATACTGGTGCTACATGTGATGAATGATTTGTTGATTGTTAGAGTTTATTTAATGTTGTCATTAAATAGTGAATTTTGTTTTACCAAGTTAATCAAATAAGACTATTTGAGGTATTGAGAATCAAAGATTACTTATTCACCCCCCCTCTGTATAATATAACAATTGGTATCAGAGCTTAGTACTCTAGAGGGATAAGTTTGAAAGACTTGAGTAAAAGATCTGAAGATGTATAGGAGAGAAGTACCTAAGTTGAACAAGAAACGTTTCTCTACATGGAAAAGAAGGATGTGATTGTACCTATTTGGGATTGGATAATCTGCACTAAATCTTCTGGATAATGAGTACACTCCACCGCCTCCTGGACCCATGATAGTTGATCAGATGAGAGAAAAGAAGGAACACAACTAGGTAATGATAGAAATTGGTTCTTCCCTGACCAATGTTGAATTCAAAGATGTTAAGGATTGTGTTAATTCAAAAGAGATGTGGGATAGCCTTACACTTATTTATGGAGGAGATCAACATGTAGAAAAAGATAAGGTTGATAGTCTCAGAGAAAAGTATGATGAAATGAGAATGAAATATGAAGAGAATATTACTCAATGTAGTTTCAGAATCAAGGAAGTTGTTAGTGCCTTCAAAGGTGCTGGTGGAACATTAAATAATGAAGAATTGGTAAGTAAAATTCTGAGAACTCTTTCATCTAAGTATGCTATTCGAGTATCTATTATTCAGGAACTGAGATCCATACAAAATAATTTTGTTACTCTTGAAGCCTTAATCGAAAAGATGACTACATTAAAGATGACTAAATTTGAGCTTATCATAATTGATAATAGTTTACTGACCATTGAAACTGCATTCAAATCATCTTTGAGTATTGGGACTTCAAGAAAAGAAAGAGAGAATCACAATGGTTCATGTAGAAATTAATATGACAATATCCTAACCGAAGAGAAAGAATAAGAAAAGTTGGAAGCACTAGTGGCTAATAGAATACCAAGAGGTAAAGGAAAGTATAAAGGAAAATTACCCTTGATATGTTTTAATTGCAATAAGATTGGACACATTGCATCTAGATGTCCCAACAATGATAAAAGTGATCAGAAGGAGAATCGATATCGAAGATTTAGAGACTACAAGGATAAAGGTAAGAAGTCTTGCTACCTGGCTAGCTGAGGAAGGTGTAACTAATGGTGAATTTGATGATAAAAAAGAAGGATATGAAGTTTTCTATGTTGTTGTAAAGGAAGACTCAAATGAAGAAAAGTATGAAGATGAAAAAATACTTATTTCTCATGTAAGAAAAACTGACCCATGGATTATTGATAGTGGATGTTCACATCATATCACTGGTGATATTGATAAGTTTGAGAACCTAGAAGAGTATGATGGAGGATTTTTCATAATTTTCAATGATGCTCCATGTCATGTTAAAGGTAAAGAATCCATTGTATTGAATGAAAATATGAGATCTAATGATGCATATTGGGTTAAAGGTCCAAACTATAATATGTTGAGTGTTGCACAATTGAACAATACTAACTACCGACTAGAATTTCAAAATAGAAAGGAGAATATTTATGGTACTGAAAGAGATCTAATTGGAGCCAATGAAAAATATAAACGTAACCTATTCCATCTTGATACGACAACACATAGTTGCTTGTTTGTTAAAATTGAAGATGTGTGGTTATGGCATAAAAGACTTTGTCATGTAAATTTTGATAACATGGTTAAAGTGACAAAAAAGAATAGAGTCAAAGGTCTACCAAAATTATGAAAACATGATAAAGTGATGTGTAAGGAATGTTAGATTGGTAAGATGACAAAATCAAGCTCTTTCAAGCAAGTCTTATTCTAATGAAATTTGTGGTACTATGAAGATACAAAGCTATTATGGAGATCAGTATTTCATTTTTTTGTTGATGACTATTCAAGAATGATGTATGTTATGTTTCTAAAAGAGAATTATGATACATTCCAAATGTTCAAGTGGTATAAAGCTAGATTTGAAAAGGAAACATGTAAATTTCTAAAAATTTTAAGATCAGATAAAGGAGGTGAATTTATCTCTGATGAATTTTATGTCTTCTGTAATGAAAATGGATTCAATAGACAAGTATCTACACCAAGGACTCCATAAAAAAATGGTATAGCTAAAAGAAGGAATAGATCTATAGTTGATTGTGCTAGAACATTGTTGATTGACAAAAAGGTTGCACAAACATTTTGGAGAGAAGCCATAAGTATTATCGTCTACACAATCAACCAAGTACAAATAAAGAAAGGCACAAACAAGACACCTTATGAACTTGAGTTTGGGCATACACATAATGTAAGTTACTTTAAATTTTTTGAAAGTAGGTGTTACATACTGAAAGATGATAGAAATGGAAAGTTTGACTCTAAAGGAGATGAAGGTATATTCCTAATATATTCATCAAAGAGAAAAGAATATAAATGTTTGATCAAGGATACTAACAAAATTATTTAAATTACAAATGTGAGGATTGATGAATTTACAGAAAGGAATGAAGAAGATAGAAAAAATAAACTTGAGGATTATAAAATATTTGTTTATGTTCAAGAAGGTAATTCAGTTGATACAACTGAGCTGCAACAAGAAGGAACCAAGGAGCAAGATGAGCCCCCACCGAGAGATGAAAACATTGATGAGCAATCCATCGAGCCTGTATTATCAAAATATGTGAGAAGACACCACTCACTGAGAAAAATTATTGGAGACAAAACTGCAAGAGTCATGACAATAAGTAAGTTGAAAGATAACACAAGTTTGATTTCTGAGTTTGAGTCAATATTAGTTAAGTATGCACTAGGAAATAAATATTGGGTTAATGCAATGAAAAAATAAATTGATGAGATTAAAAAGAACAACACTTGGTCACTGGTACCAAGAGATAAGGATAAGAATGTGATTGAAACAAAGTGGATTTTCATAAATAAACTCAATGAAAAAGGATATGTAATCAGAAACAAGGCAATGTTAGTCTGCAAAGGGTGTGCACAAGAAGAAGGTGTTGACTATGATGAGACATTTGCCCCTGTTGCTAGATTAGAGGGTGTAAGAATATTACTTGCATATGCTGCCTATAAAAGATTCAAAGTTTATCAGATGGATGTTAAGTCTACATTTTTAAATGGAATTCTTGAAGAAGAAGTGTACATTGAACAACCTGATGGATTTTTTCAAAATTCTAACAAGGATATGGTATGGAAACTACAAAAGGCACTAAATGGATTGAACCAAGCACCTCGAGCATGGCATGTAAGAGTACACTCATATTTAATCAAGATTGGATTTCAAAGGACAAGTGATAACAATAATTTGTATTTGAAATGTGATAGTACTGATAAGATTTTGATTTCTCAGATATTTGTTGATGACATTATATTTGGAGGAAATGAAACAATATTTAAATCATTTAATGAAGAGATGAGAATAGAATTTTATATCTTTATGATTGGGGAGATCAAATTCTTTATTGGACTACAAATTCAACAAGTAAAGGATGGGATCTACATAACACAATCAAAGTATATCAAGGACATTCTAAAGACATTCAATATGGAAGAATCAAAACCTTTTGGAACACCGATTGCTTTTGGTTGTAAATTGTCAAAGGATGATGACAGAAAGGAAGTAAATGAGACACTTGATTGATCCATGATTGGTAAACTATAGTATGTTGTACATAGTAGGTTTGATATTGCACATTCAGTTGATATTGTGGCAACATTTTTTTCCAACCCAAAGGAGACACACATGTCTACAGTGAAAAGAATATTCAGATATTTGAAAGGGACTAAAGATTTTGGTTTGTTATACACAAAAGTAGGAGATTTTGATCTCAAGGTATATATTGATGCTGACTGGGCTAGAAACATTGATGATAGAAAAAGTACATGTGGTGGAGCTTTCTTTTTAGGAGAAAGGTTAGTGACATGGTTAAGAAAGAAACAAAGTTGTATTTCACAATCTATTGTTGAAGCTAAGTATGTTACTGCAGGTTTGAATTGCTCTAACATTATGTGGATCAAATAATTACTTGAAGGTATGCAAGAAGAGATTACTGGTCCAGTTACTATTTTATGTGATAAAACAAGTGCTATTAATATATCAAAGAATCTGGTGATGCATTCAAAGACAAAGCACATATCTATCAAGTATCATTACTTGAGAGATCACGTACAAGCTAAACATGTCATACTAGATTATGTGAATTCAAAGGAAAAAATAGTTGATATATTTACCAAACCACTACCGAAGGATGCTTTTGATTATCTCTGATGTAAGTGGGGGATTCTTCTCCTATCCAATCTTCACTAAGGAAAGATGCATGTTGCATCAATTCAAGTATTCAACATAATATCTATGTTGTGAGTTGATGCTAGTGTTCACTCTTTAGGTGATGCCTGAAGTTGTGATACTATTTATGAATGTAATGAGAAATCAATACATTTGAGGTATGATTTACTTCTTGAGAAATTTTTTTAGGAGTATATATCTTTGGCATTGTTTTCAAAGAGGGAGAATAAGTCAATTGATTAGTAAGGGAGAAGATTACTATTGATGATCATAAAAAAGGAGATGAAATTGATGAATAATGAAGAGGGAGAATAAGATCCAGTAAAGGAAGAATAAAGCAATTGATTATTGAGATAGAAGATCAAAAAAAGTTGTCAAAGATGGATAGTAAATAAGATCTATTAAAGAAGAAGATTTTTATTGAACAAAAGAAGATCAAGTACAAAAAAGAAGTTACGTCTCAGAGGGAGTATAGTAATGACAATGAAGTGTTACCATCATCAATTGAACAATGAACATTTTCAGTGTGTTGCCATTAATGCCAAACATGGAGATTGTTACTATAACTGATGGTGATGATGGTGAAGAGTGACCAAGATCAAAGGAATACAAGATAGTATAACTTGGTTAGATCAATTATTATCTTGTCATTGATGTCAAGCCATTGATTTCTGGTTTATATTATGTTTCCATATCATTCAGAGTATGATATAAGTTGAATGAGTTAAGCAGAAGAAGAAAGAAGATGTTGTGGACTTGAAGACTTTAAATGGGAAACTGATACAGACTAGAAAATGCTAAGACTATATTGATACAATTGTTTTTTACCTAACATATGATTATATCAAGTCGGTAAATCATAGTAATGGAGATTTGAGAAGTAGGTAAGAAAAATAGTTTTGGCTACCGAGTAGGAAAAGTCACTCGGTAAAGAGGAAAAGTAATTCGGTAAAAGTAGAGTAAGTTTTGGTAAAGGAAAATGAACTCAAGACTTCAAACAAGAATTTTTAGACACCGAGTGAAGTTAACCAGAATTTAGAGTTATCCATGAAGCAAGAAACAAAAATTAAATACAAAGATCATAACAACATTTACTGATTATCTATGATGAGTTGGATGATTATGGTGATAAAGAAAGTTAGTTAGAGAGATCTACAATTAGGAAAAATCATGATGATGATCTATGGATTAGATCTAAATGGTTAAAATAGAAGGAACAAGTTTCAAGAAATTTCAAGTTCTGAGGTAAAGTTAAAATGTGTTACCGAGATCTAGATACATTGAATAAGTTTGTGAAATGAATTGAACAACTAAGTTTGATAAAAAAAAAAATGTAATAGAGGAGATTAAGAGGCAAAATAAAGTCTATATAAAGGATGAATTTGTATGGACAAATGGCTGACAAATTGAAAGGTTGATAAGTCACCAACAGATGCATGGAAGAAGGAAAAGATAGATTCCGAGTCAGAAAGTAGAATTTGATGAAGTGTTGAAGCAAGTGGAAAGTTAAAGATTGAAGTGAAGATAAAAGAGCATCATAGGATCTAGTTATTCAAAGATAGTTGTGAATCTACATGTCAATATATTTAATTATTATTTCTTATTAGCATTTTTAATAGATAAATCTCTTAACCGAGTAGACTTAACAATCTTATTATAAAATCCTTGCAAAAGGTAACATTCTAAAGAGTGTTCAAAGTCCTTTTACTAGACCACTCCTAACAGGGTGAAGATCCTAATAGATCTGAGGTAATTCCCTTGGTCAGGTCACACCTAACAATGTGTATTGTAATCTTTAACTAGATTGGCTCTTAACTAAGTGTACTTCAAAAGACTATTTTATTGAGTGGGTGACAATTCCCACAGTGGTTTTTTCCAAAGCTGGATTTCCATGTTAAATAATGGTGTTACATGTGATGAATGATTTATGTGAATGATTTGTTGATTGTTAAATTTTATTTACTATTGTCAGTAAATAGTGAATTATGTTTAACCAAGTTAATTAGAGAAAATTATTTAAGGTACTGAGAATTAGGGATTACTGATTTACCCCCTCCCTCTCCATAATCCAACAATCAACATCTATTAACTAAGCTAAAACACATCACCTACACAAGAAGGGTTAGCAACGTATATCATCACATCAAATGGGTATATAACAAAAACCATGTGCTAAATTGTCATTCCATATAAACATATCTATAAAGACTTATGATACCATACAAAGGAGAAGATGCTAAAAATCACATCATCATAATATCGTACTAGAAAAGAAAGATACATCCATAATATTGAAGGAAGAAGTGCATAAATTAATGGACATCCATGAATATATTTGTACATCCTGAATCCATTTTTAGGATCAAACTCAAAATTTGAGATAAAATTCCTTACCAAAAAAAGCTTAGAAATTTTTTTGGTGAAACGCAGTTGCCTATTGGGGCATTCAAGCTCAATTAACACACATCGATCATAAATCTAAGAATATCAACTCAACATTTATCTAACAATCTCAATCCAACATGGTCAAACCTTGGTCAACATGTGATTCAAAATCTAGTCAAACTTGTTCAAAATGACCTAAATCAAGCCTAAAACTCATTCAAAAATCATCTAAAATATTATCTAAATCAAAATGAATCAATGCAACATCATTTATGATTAAAATATAATGCTTTATTAATAAAATCAATCAAAATCGTTATGGTATCTTGGTCATATTTCAATTTCATTCCTAAGGGGGCAACATCATTATATCATCAAACTGATATGAGAATTGCAATAATCAAATCAAGCAAGACCTCATCACTAGGGGGATCTCAACTTCATCAAAATCCACATCAAGTTGAGGTTATTCAATCTTTCTACGCAAGTGATTTCATTGCTTCGAATCAAATTACTCAAGGAATACTTCTAATAGGGTTTCAACACAATTGAGGCTCTAGGGGCATATCAGATTTATCACACCACATCAATCTAATAATGTTTCTCCTAATCAAGTAATTGGCTTCATCAGGATCCATATGAAGTCAATTGCTCCAATCAGTCTCTTAATGATAATTAGTTTCAATGCACTTCATCAAGTTAGCTATTCCTTCAAACCTCATGGTTTAAGACTATCCATGAGACTGATAAATTTCATCACCTCACATCAAATTGATTAGTCATCAGCATAATCAGACAAGTATTCAATTTAATTATTTCACATGAAGTTGAGAATCTTGGTCTTCCTTCATCGATCTTTGTTCAATCAATCTTAGAGTCGATACTATTGGTTTTCTAAACTAATATCATTGAATCATCTATTGATCTCTATCCAATCAAGCTTAGAGCTTGTACTATCAATCTTCACTCAATCAAAATCGGAGTTGATTTCTTTAATCGAATCAATTTCTGTTCAATCAAGTTAAAAATTAGTTCCTAACCAGGGATAGTTTCATCGTTCCACATCAAGCTATTTCCTAATCCTGCATCATCTATTCTTTGATTCAATGCATTGCACACACATCGATTCAAAGAGGGGCAAATGTAATCACCTAAAAATGGTCTAGTAAACCTAGAGCCCCTAATTATGATTAATTACCTAAAAATTCTTAAATCAAAGGCATTAATTAACTAAACCTAATTATGTAAGTATTTCATCAAACTTTCTTGCATAATGAAATTAATTCCCTAATCAAATCATCAATTTCTTAATCAAATATTTAATCAAAGGCATAAAGGTAATTTAATTGCTAAAACTATGTCTAATTAAAAGTTCTAAACACTTTTAGTTAAAACAAACCATTCACACATCCTAACACATGTGTGAGCACCTTAATTCTAGATAAAGCAATAAAAAGAAAAGAAATTACCTATTTTGTCTCATCTCCAACCAAACAGACACAAATTTGACTAATTGTGTGTCTTTGACATGGATTGACTCACACAGATTGAGGGAGGAAGAATCTTGGCCTCTCTTCACCATCAAATCTTGACCGTTCATTTTGGTGAAACTTCTATCAAATGGAAGCTCTTCCTAACTGAAATGATCCTAGGTTTTCATAGTAAATGCATAATTCCCTGCTAGGGAACCCAAGAAATATTAACCTAAAACATGTTACCAAGTTTGTAGAATAATTTTTTTCTTAAATGTTTACAAACAATGATGAAGAAACTAGCAGAAGTAAAACATGAAGTCCATAAATACACATAACATAAACATAATCTCCATAATAGATCACATATCTCAAGAGTTCCTTGACGTAGAAACTACAAAATACAATTACATCCATAAATTACATATTACATCATAATTACATTTGAATGATAAAATACACATAATCATCAACATCCTCTACACATGTCACAGGGTATGTAATTATAATAAAATACAAAGTAAAAATAAAGAAGTACAAGAATAAGAATAAGTCTCCAAGAAGATAGGAAAGGAAGTAACTGCAACCAGGATCATCCAGCACTGGAACAAGGACGTTGGAGTCTCAAATGGTAAAAGAATCACTACCTGCCGACCACATGGAAACCTTTGGTTCCATTTCCACCATGTTAAGGAGATAACATCAAATACCACTTAGATAACAATACCAATCAATCAGGTAAACTAAGCAAGGATCCTAGAAGCTCCTATCTCAATGGTTCAACTCATAAGTCAAAGGTACACATAATAACCCAAAGGAAACCAACACATGTAGGAAACCTAGAATGAAATCAGGGAAGTATCATCACATATGTCAACACCTTGGAATGGTCTCACTAGACTCTGACTTCCAAGTGTGATCATATGCAAAACCTGAAATCCTCTCATGAAGACAAGGATAACCAATCATGCCAAACTCACCATCACTACTAGACGGAAAAGCATCTTCTCTCACTCCCATCCTTAGCCTATACTAGCACTCAAGGCATGGGCGATGAACCATTATCTTATTAATTCATTTAAACCTCATTTAGTTTAATATTATCACTTGATTAAGTAACCTATTAAAGATATCCAGGTAGCCACTTCCGGGCTCCAGCGCCTCTAGAGTAAGCCACTTCCCCTTTAACACCTATATAGCCTACCCTAGGTTTATAATCTCAAAATCATGACTCAAGGTCAACATAGTCTCATAATATCCAAAAATGGTTCCAAAGAAGTAACAGGAACACACAATGCAAATTCTATCATAAAATCAACTTAATAAGATTGGGTCACGTTTTGATCAAATACCATTCAAATATGCAAGGCAAACAAATAAAAATAATAATTTCTAATCCCGTCTTTGGTAACAATCCTATTAGGTTGACGTACTGATCCCCACTAACCCCAAACACAGAAGGCAAAGAAATAGACAAACAATAAAATTTAATACAATAAACTAATTTGTAAAATTTCATCATGAAAATAATTTACTTAATAATTTCTAATAGACTATAATTACATTAAATCAAGTAAATTCTAACCCTAACAAATCAATTTATTACACTAAAAGAATAAATTGAGTTTAGGGATTAAAATTACTAACATACTATGATTTTATCTAGTCTAAAGAAAAATCAATTAAATTCCCCAAAATAATCAAATACGCTTTCAAATTAACATGCCATAAAAGGTTCACAAAATAAATTACTAAATTAATTGACCAAAATTAGACATAATTAATATCAAAGAAAATAATGTCCAATCACCTTGTGCATATATAAAATAAGTAAATTTGAAAATTAATATATAATTAACAATCCTTATTTCATATTTACTTTAATATTTTATATATTTTAATAATATATTATTTAATTTATAAATATTAGTATTTATAAATATTATTATTTTATTTTCTCTTTTTTAATACTTTAAAAATCTAAATTTTTGAATTAAAATAAAATAATTTTTTTTAAATAAATAAAAACAAACACATTGTAGGGGGCCCACTGGCCCACCCGATGCCTATCAACACGGCAGCAAGGCCTGTCGTGCGATAGTCCCAAGGACTACCGATGACAACTCTTATGGCCCGTTTGGTGCATGGAATATGAGCTCTAATTCCGGAATTAGATTTTCGGATAATGTAATTCCATGTTTGTGTCCACATAATAAATTGGAATTGGAATTTTGAAATTCCAATTTTGCCCTCAAAATGGGCATTTTATCTTCCACTTGAAAAGGTGGAATTCGAAATTCCACTTTTCTAATGCCTATTTTGAAAAATTTGTCGGGTTCGCGTGCATGTAAAATTTTTGGTTTGACATCCGCTGGGGCATTTTCACGGTGGCACATTTTGAAAATGTTTTTTCCTCTGAACATTTTCACCATTGCAGTCGTGACTAGCACGCCCAACTCCTCTACCAAACAGTCGCTGCGACTGGCATTTTCCCCAAACTCGTCCTGCCCAATAATGTTTGTTGATTGAGTAGTCCTGCGATAATGTTTGTGCTGCAATCCAAGGTTGTATTTCTCTGGTTGGCCCAATGTAGTTTAGATTGAGTCGTCCAACTTCGATTTTGTGCATTCCAAGCCCATGACCAGTATTGCCTATTCACAACTGTCTCGGGGACGTATTTGCCCCCATGTTTTCCTTATCTCCCCAATCCATCCGCACTCGTCCTGATGCACAACCTCCCCTGCTTTTGCAACAAGCACAACCTCTGCCATACCATGAGCTAGAGCAACAAATTTAAAATAATAAATTATTCAGTGCATATTCCAATTTCAGATTGTGGCATCCAAATAGTTCTTGAGATATTCCAGAAATCATTTTGAGGATATGTATCTTCCAGAATTGCAGCATCTTCCAGAATTGACTATATTTGGCATTTGGTATTCCAGCACCCAAACGGGCCCTTAGAATTGTCGTATTGGCATGGAGGGGGGAGGTTGGGGTGGCCCCTGCCTCCTCTCCCCAATATATATATCTATATATATATATATATATATATATATATATATATATATATATATATATATATATATATATATATATATATATATATATAATTTATTTAGTAATAAACTTTCACCAACAATTTTACTACTTCTAAACTAGTGAGCATGTAATTATTATTTATTTTTTGAAATATTAATACAATAAGATGTACACATGAATATATACATTTATGCTTTTCTCGAGGTTAAATTTTTTATCAGATACGAAATAGGTATATCCATATATATTTTTTAAAATAGATGAATTGAAAACATTAGATACTCAAATTAATCTGGGTATTTTCTAAATCTGTTCTCTAAGGTTTTAATTGAACTTTCTTTCAAACCCTATGGCAGATCTGAATTTTCCTACAAGATTATCTATTGCAAAATTGAACCTAGGGTTTCCAGGTAAGTTTTCTTTCACAAATGAATTCAAAATCAATATTATCAATCTCTTACAATTCATACATTCAAAGCCCTATTAAATTCAAACAAAAATTAAAACAAGAATTGCATGTGTATACACCCATTTTCTACGACCATTTTTCTAAAATCCAGACATGAAAGAGAATCATAACTATCTAAATTACTTAGATGTGATAGGGACAAAGAATACACTTATTCCAGAATTATAGAAAATACAATCACAAGGGTTCCTAAAACCCTACCTCAAACACCAAATAGATAAATTCGACGATGAGCATAAATGAAGACAATCCAAGCTCTTAGAAATTTCCTCTAAATTGAATCCTTCACCCAAAATTCTCCAACCCTATGTGTTGAGAATAATGGCCAAACTTTTACAATATAGGAAATTGAATCCCACATGCAAATTTTGGAACTCAACTCCACTCACAACCTTCTAATTTATTCTTGTTAATCCACTTGACTCAAAATTGACTAATTTTTTTTTTTTCATTTTGATTGTGCAACTTAATTCATTCAAATTAAATTAAATAGTAGCATTTAGTCTAATGTTATTTGATGCAGGAGCTTTTAGTGGCTTTTTAATTTTAGTGTTTAATTTAGTTTTTTTTAGAAAGTTGTTTTTTCATAATAACTTCAAAATATTGTTTCCAATTTCGAAGGTTAGTTGGCAGTTCATCTTATCTTAGTTTTAAGAAAGCTTCACGAAAAAAATTAGCTTTTTTTGAGTTGTTTTAAAAATTACCAAAAATGGCAAAAAAATAATTTTTTGTGAAAAATTGCCAAAAAAGGTAATTTCAGATTTGTACTTAAATTAGTGCTTTCTCTCATTGTAGAGAAGAAGGTTAGTTGGAAGAATATTAAAGAAGGATTGTAATTCTGAAAATCTTGTGTTTTTTTTCTCTCTTGTATTTTTTTAATTGTTAAAGGAATTTTGGTTGATATCATTTGGTATCAGAGCCCAGAAGGTTTGGGAAAGAAAGTTTGGTACTTGTGTGTTTGTGTTTGTGTTTGTGCAGGTTGATAAGAGAACTTGGTTGCCAAAAGACTAGGTAGAGAAGAGAAAAGACCTAGGTGAGACAAAAGATAAAGTGGAAGCAAGGTTAAAGGGACTTGCTTGAAGAGATGGATTTGTTGAAGAGATGCTTGCAGAGTGAGGGCTCACTAAAGAAGAAACAAGAAAGAAAAGAGAAGAAGAAAGAAATAATTGTGAAAAAAAAGGAAGATGACAAAACAAGTTTATAACATTTTAAGTAGGAGGTACAAAGGTTGGATCAAGCCTTAAAAGAATTGGCAACAAGATTTTCCCTAAAGATTCAAAAATGGCACCTACTAGCTAAGAAGAAGATCACATGGCCCATTAGAAAGATTATTCAAAAGAGGAAAATGAAAGAAAGGACAAAAATAATAGAGGAAGAGGTAGAAAATGAAATGGTGAGTATACCTATGACTGTTTTGACATCAACAAATGAAGAAGACAAAGTAAACACAATTGTAGATGAGTCTTCCTGTCATTTTCAATTATTTGAATATGATGTTCAAACTGAGCAGGTGGAAATTCCTATTGATAATAAGGTTGATAGTGAAGATGTTGCTGATTTATTTGTTAATGAGGCATATGTAGATTTTCAAAAGTATTATGAAAATCATGGTAATGGAGAATATGGTGTTATATTATATGATGAAGACATAAACAATGATGCTATTGAAGTATATGCACAAGAAATTGAATTTTGGAATCTAAAAGTTGAGCTTGGACTGAATAGGAGATGGTTTAAGAAAAATAAGAGGAAGAAGGATCCAAGGATAGTTGCAAAGATGAAGAACAAATTGGCAAAGAATTGGAAGACCAGGAAAAAGGAGTAGACTTGCATTCAAGAGGGATTCAATTTTCTCTTCTCTGGGTTAATACAATAAATATCTCGTATAATGGGAACGATTAAATCTAGATAAGAAACATGCATTCAAAAATAACTTGTAGGAGTTGCGTTCTTTCAACTAGAGGAGAATGATGCGGGAGCTTTTAGTGGCTTTTTAAGATTTTAGTGTTTTATTTAGTTTTTTTTTAGAAAATTGTTTTTTCATAATAACTTCGAAATATTGTTTCCAATTTCAAAGGTTAGTTGACAGTTCATCTTATCTTAGTTTTAAGAAAGCTTCACGGAAAAAATCAGCTTTTTTCAAGTTGTTTTAAAAATTACCAAAAATGGCAAAAAATAGTTTTTGTGAAAAATTGCCAAAAAATGTAATTTCAGATTTGTACTTAAATTAGTGTTTTCTCTAATTGTAGAGAAGAAGGTTAGTTGGAAGAATAATAAAGAAGGATTGTAATTTTGAAAATCTTGTATTTTTTTTTCTCTCTTGTATTTTTGTTAATTGTTAAAGGAATTTTGGCCGCATCATTATTTTTCATATGTTATTTAATTTTTTCAGTTAATAATTACCTTTTATTCAAAAAGTTGAATTTATAAATAATTAAATCTAAAGTGAATGTATTTAATTATTTTTCATTAATTAAATACTTCTATTTCTAATATAAGTATTTTAATTAAATCATTATATTTAATAAATGTATTTAATTAATTTTTATTAATTAAATACTCTCACATTTAAATAGCTAAAAATAAAAAAATCTAATTTATTTAAATTACATAATTTAATCCAAATAAATTATCTAATTATAGCAATCATGACAATCAACTAGGAATCAACTGCACATAAATAACCATAACCATGCTCAAGGAAAGGATTAAAAACCCATGTCACATGGACGAATTCGGGAAGGGTAAATATCATAATCTTGTCCACTATTTCAGGATAATATAACGGCTTAGGTTGGGATTTGGATTTAAATATTAACTCCCCTCTTTAACCATTGAAACTTGTGATAGGACACACTCATCTTGACAATTTAAGGAAGTTGATGCCCGGTACTTGCAAACCTCCATAAAAGACCAACATGTACATACATACATACATACATATAACAAGAAATGGTGGGGATCGAGACATCATGTGGATCCCACAAGAAAGTAACTACGACTTTGTCCCTCAACCACATCAAACATGTCAAACAAAAAAGTAAAAGAATACATGATAGCCATACACATGAAAGTATGGGGTAAGTATAACCATAACCATAAGCATCATTTAAACATATAAATAATCATCATAAAGATAACTAACATCATCTAACTACATAAATATAATATCCATAATTATTCAATTATCAAAACCAACATGTAGTGTCGTACATCCAAAACCACATAATAACTGAAATATCAACACACACATAAAAGTGACCTAAAAGAGTTTGGCAATATAAAACTGAAAAGAAAACTATGGGTGGGTACTACAAAATGTACTCTTCCATTTTAGTTTCTCATATGGTTTATATGCATTTTCCTTAGCTTATGTTTCTTAAATTAGTTTTCTTTCAATCATGTTCACTTGCATAGCTTAAATCTTGCATTGTATTTGTATTTTAACATGGAATCATCAATCTCTTCTCATAGATTTGCATTTTTCATATTTGGAATGATATTTGAGCAAAGAATGCAAATATTGCATCATGCTCACCCAAATCTTCCATTTTAGAGAATTCAAGTCACTAGTCCTATGCTTAATATGATGAGAAATATTTCAAGGACTACACTCACCCTAACTAGGAAGAAATAAATCCTTTTTAGTGGAAGTTGTGTGTATTTTGCCTAATTTAGAATAATTTTGATACTAACCCAATGATGCAAGGATTTATTGAAGCATTGGTGTTTGCAGGTTGAGACCACAAAATACACTCACAGAGACAAGTATATTATTAATCCAATGAAAAATAAAATACTAGTACACTTCTTTGTAGACCACTATAGAATTCGATATCACTCTATTACCCTAGAAATTGAATGTAGTACCCACCTCTAGGATGCTTTTAGTTTGCTTTATGTTTATGATGGTTGACCGAATTCTTTCAGGTCACTTTTCATGTGATCGATTATTATTTCATTAATGATGATGATGGATTATTATCATATGTTTATCAAGTGTATGCATAGATTAGATGATGATGTTTTATGATGATAGATTATATGTTTTATATTGATTACGATGTACTTACCCCATACTTGCATGTGTATGGTGATTATGTGTTTGTATTTGTTTGATGTGTTTGTGTGGTAGAGGACGAAGGCGTAGTTACTCGCATAGTCGAGATCCACATGTCTGACTGTACCCTATCATTATTTGCTCTATATTGTATGTACATGCTTCATATTTTGATGACAGGTTTGCAGGTACAGGGCATCGTCTTCCTTGAATTGGTAGGAGTGAGCGTGCCCACAAACATTTGTCTCAATGGTAAAGAGGGGAGATAATACACAGACCCAAAACCCTAACCTAAGCCAAATTGTCCTAGGAATGGACAAGTGTTTGTTTGACTACCCTACCCGAATTCACCTGGTTGGCATGAATTCGTGAATCCCGTTCTGGAGTCTGTGCATAATTTCAATTTGCTTGATTTTATTGTGCTTGATTATGTGGATTTATGATTATTTAGGTGATTTTATATTTTATCGATGTTAGGATTATAGTTGAATTTTAATGATTTAATTATGTTCTTATGTTTAATTTGGAAAATTATCTAAAGTCAATTATTTAATTAATTAGAAATAATTGATTATGAAATTGGAATTAGGATTAATTATGTTTTGAGTGTATTATTAAATAATTGAATATTTAATTACATGCTTTAGGATGTATTAAATATTTAATTTATTTAATTTGGGTTTTAATTATTAACATGTGCTTAATTAGGAAATGTCATGAATTGTATTATGCTTGCATATTTTATTAAATGATTAAATAATTAATTGCATGAATTTGTGATGCATTAAGTATTTAATTTATTTAATAAATGAATTTAAATTAAAACATGTGCAAAATTGAAAAGGTGTTTGTTTTCAAAAAGATAACTAGTTTTCAAAAGTTTAAGTTGAGTTGTGCTTTTAAAAGATATTTTAATTAATTAATTATATTTACTTTCAATTTTAGAATTTGAGTTGGATTAGCAGTTGTCTTATGAGTCATTTTTTGATTTGGAGTTGACTATGAGTTAGCTTTTGAGTTGTCTTTTGGGATTTCTTGAATTTGGGAATTGAATTCCTATTAGGAGATTTTTGCATTCATTTTTGAGGGAGACAGGTTTTGGAGAAGATTTTTGGGGGAGCTTGTGTGCTTGGTAATTTTGGAGATTTGTGGATTGTTGTGGCTGCATGTTGATTTGAGTTTCTCTGTGCATCTGGATTGGGCACCTGGTTGCAAATTAGCTTTCAGATTTGCAGGTTGTGTTGGATTCTGGAGAGAATTTTGTTCACAGATCTACAGGGGTTTCCATTTTTATTCCATTTCTGGCATTGGATCTGAGGTAGGCTTTGGATTTGTTCGTTAGATCTGTTTCCACATCTGTTTATCTTTCTGTGTTTTATAGTGTTCTATGTTTTCAATTTTGATAGATCTTTGTTTATATTAGATTTGGGTATTCAGAAACCCTAGTGTAGTTGTTTTCTATATTTTACTACTACTTGGCATCGTAGTGTTACTCTGGCAAAATTTCGTTGAATAATGGTTTATAGTTTTCCTACATATTGAAATATTAAATCTGGGCAATAGTTTGACTATAGAGAATGAAATAAATTAATTCTGGTTGAAAAGAAATCATGTTTGGGAAAAGACCCAATTCTAGTTAAAATATATATATTCTCTGTTAAAAAAAAATACTGTGCAAAATTTACATAGGTATAGTAAATTGTTTGTATATGTTTAAAATTGGTTATAGGGAAGGAATAGATTCTTAAGTACAAAAGAATCTAGGTTGGGATTGTAAAAGGAAGAAAATATTCTCTGTTGGAAATTTTATTACATTTGTAATTTTGTCAAATTCTCTATTTATAAATTCTATTATAATAACAATATATATATATATATATATATATATATATATATATATATATATATATATATATATATATATATATATATATATATATATATAGCTTCTGAAATATATATATATTAAAAATTATATGCTTTAAAGAAATTTGTTTTGTTAGTATTAAAAACAAATTTTTTTAAAAAAAAGAGAAAAAAATATATATTAAAAAAATTTGCTTTGGGCGGGGCCTTTACCTTTTTGTTTTTCCCCCCCACACCTTGGCACTGCTACAACAGTACCTAACTGCTATGGCAGCAGGGTATTGACGTAGCAGTACACTGCTGTGGAGGGAGATATGGTGGTAGTTTGGGGAAGCACACGGGTGCTTTGGGATGGGGTGCGCTAGGCGCAAGGATAAATGGGGTGCGGGGCCCACAGGGACCCCCCCCATTATTAATACTTTTTCATATTTTTTATTTTAAAAAGAATAATTGTTATTTTTGGTTTTATGTCAATTTAAATATATGTTAATTAAGTTTTTGTTGTATTTTATTAAAAATTGTTTTAATTAATATTTAAGTTAGTAATTTTAAAATTGTAAATTAATTTAGTTAAATGTTATTTTATTTTTATTTTTATGATAATTTAATTTTATATTAAATCTAATTTATGCTAGATTAAATTATGTTATGTTATTTAAGTTTATGCTAATTTATGTTATAATTGTCCTATTATAATTAATAAGGTTTAATTATTTAGAATAAAGTTAAATTAGATTATTTTATTTTGTTAATAAATTAGTGAGACGCTCTTTTGTATAGATTCAATTTGCTATTAAATGCGTATGTATATACTAAAATTGGGCATTTTTGGCTTAAATGGATTCATGGATTGAATATAAGGAATAATCTTTATTTATGACATTGTTTTAGTGTTTATGTTATGTTTATCTTAGTAGATTTATGTGGTCTTACTTTTGGACTCAATTTTGATGTATATGGAAATTAAATACTTATAGATCAATTTCAAGCTTACTAGAAAGTGAAAGATGTATACTTCGTTCTTGAACTGTTTTCTTATGCATATGTGGTTTTGGGTATTAGATGGCCTAGGGGAAAATAGAGGCAGGGATCTTTGTCAGTTGTACTTGTTTTCAACATTATGATTGGACGTGTGTGCTTATTCTGATTTATCATTCCTGATTTGACCTTATGGGCTCTTGTTGGTTAATATCTATTTATGGTATCTTTGTAATCATGTCAGTTTCTTGTGTGTGAAACTGCATCTAGGATTACCTGGTTGAATACCTGTTTGATGTTTATGAGATTATGAGCCTAGGGGAGGTTGAGTAAGTGCATCTTAGGGGAGTGGCTTACAATAGGGGTCGGGACCCAAAGTGGTCAGTACCTAGGTAACCTATCGTAAGTTATGTAATTAAGTGATAACATAGTAATTAAAACTTTATAGATCATTAAGAAGATAAGTTAGAGTATGGATATGATTAGAATTCCTCAAATTTGAGAGAGAGCATTCTAATCCCACATGGATCGTATTGAGGGTCCGGGGCCCAGAGTGGCTAGTCCAAGGTAACTAATGCTTGAGGGTCCAAGGTCCAGAGTGACTAGTCTAGGGTAACTCAAGTAGATAGACATGTGATGACACTCCCATAGCATGTAGCCTAAGTCATCTCTTGAGTTTTCTGTTTATGCCTCTGGATTAGTGTGTTCCACCTTTCACTTTATTTTTTGTAAACCTTGAGTAGAGAGCTTTCAGGATTCCTTGCTTAGTGGATTATCCTTGTTTGGTTTTGGTCATCCGATTGGGGTTTGTGGTATCTCCTCAGCACGGTGGGGTAGGCCTTTATGGTTCTACACGGACGGGTGGTAGTGATTCTTTACCATTTGAGATTCAATGTCCTGGTGCCAGTGTTGTTAGTACTCCTGTAGTTGGATGCCCTTATGGTTCTTCATTGATTCTTCATTGTTGGTTTCTTATCTCATCTTCATTTATGTAATCCTATATTAGTGTATCACATGTGATACCTAATATGATCATTGTACTTTTATATTAGATTTATTATTAAATACCCTGCGACATGTGCAGTGGATGTCAATGTATTAGTTATCATGGATGTTCATGAGGATTGTATATATTGTTGTAAGTTATATTTGAATCATTTATGATATGGAATCTTTGGTTATCTTTCTTTAGTTGTTATTTGTTCTTAGGTAATTCTACGTCATGGAACCCTCGAGTTTTGTAATATGTGTTGGATGTTGTTTCAATGTGAGTAAATGGTAATTGCTTCCACACTGTTGTATTATCTTGTATGTTAACTTTAGAAAAAAAAAATGTTCACCAACTTAGTAGCATGTTATAGGTTAATCTCTCCTGGGTTCCCTAGTGGGGCGTTACATTGAACAATCCTAAATTAATGAATCTAGCTTAAGGCACCAATGTATAAGATTTTTTTAGGATGAATACCGCTATGGTATCACCAAAAAAATAAAAAAATAAAACCACATAGGAAAAAACTCATGCCCACCCCAAGAATAGCCTCTTGCTGATGCTTCCTACAATTATCATAAGGCATCTAGCTAATTTGAGTACCCCTAGACCAATATAGGAGTCTCTAACATAACTGCTTGTCATAGGACTTAATAATGATTTTCAGAACCAACATACATGTACTTAGAACCCTTGACAAGTTTTGTCATGTCACATTTTTCAAAGAGATAGAAACTTGTTAAAAATAGTAATTTCTCATTATCCCAAAATAGTAAATCAGGATCAACTGATGGTTTGGAAAATAATATTAATTTAATATGTGTTTGTCATTGAAAATTCAAATTTATCACAACAAACAATGTTAAATTAGCAACTTGTTTTGGGAGCATCTTCTTGGTTTTCAGACAGTTTACTTGACAACTTTGGGCATCTTTGGTATCTAGTGGCTTTATGGAAGTTGCCATAAAATGATAATGTCTATTTCATACAAGTTTTATCCATTTTTAGTAGTGGATTTTGGCACCCAATTTGATTTTTAAACTGGTTATATATATTCTTAGTTTTAGCTCCAAGTATCATTATTCTTTTTGTATATTTTATTTAAGGTTATACTTGTTTCTTTAGTGGCTGATAAACTAATGGAGAATGAGACTTGTAAAATGAGATGTTTGAAGGTTTCTAGGTGATATAAGGATGGGAGTCATAGGATTATCATGTGATCTAAGATGTAAGTCAAGGATTACCATAGAATAATATCATCCAGAGGTTATCATTGTGCAGATTTGTATTAATTTCATAGTTTATTTAAGTCATTTGCAAGGATTTGGTTAAGAGTTTGTTTGACAAGAGTGAGAGGTATTTCTAGATTTTCTTGTAGCTTTCATAACAAATTATAATTTTTTTATTTTTTTTATTTAATGTTTAAGACATATTTTATCATCTCAAATAGTTGTTGCAAGCGTGGTGAAGTTTCATTGAAAACTGTGTTGTTTTGGTTGTGCTTGTAGGCAATATTTGCTCTTAGTTTGAAAAGGATTATTTAAGAATTTTTTGTAGACATATTTGTTGGTGAATGTCAATTTTTGACAACCAAATATGAGTTTTTATGAATCCACAATTAATTTATATTGAAATTTTGGGCATTTTGTGAGTGGTTATTTTGGAAATCTACTTGGCAATTTTTTGTTATATTTTAAAATATTTATGGACCTTGTTAGAGGAAGTTAAGAATGTTCAAATATGATATAAGTTATTTTCAATGGATATTATAGTGGTATCAGAGCTAAGATCTTTCCAACCTACAAGGTTTCAATTTTATTATCATGGGAGATTTCTACAAATCTATTTTGAAGGGTTTGGATATTAATATTTTAGTATACAAAATACAAGATGGTTAGATAAATATTTTATGAAATGTATAATTTTTAAGGCACCGCTCACATTTTATGAATATGCAGAGTTCACTAGGAAACATAGAGAGGTTTTCATATTTGATGAGTGTCATTTAGAGGAAAATTTTGAAGTATCATTTGAAGAGTACTCCATGAAAATAGGAAATGAGGCTACATGTCTTGGATAACTAAGAGGGGGATGAATCAGTTGTCAAATAAATTTTTTATAGATTTGTAATCAACATATTAATATTTTGTCAACTTAATAAAATAAGATGTAAACATGAAAGACAAAACACATAAATTAAACACAATGAACACCAATTTTTTACATGGAAAACCTGATATGGGAAAAACCATGAAGAAGCTACTTCTCATGAATACAAACATCGATTAAGGTGACATTAGTTAATGTAATTTTTACAAAGGGTATCTCACCGCCATAAGGGCTCATTTCTAGAGTGCTCATTATAGATGGGTTCACTGCCTTTAGTGTCTATTAATAACAACATGGACACTCTACTCACAATCCAACTTCAAAATTTTTCCAAACCATCACACTATATCTAACAAATCTTCAACTTAATCAACCTCCTCACTAATCCATCAAAAACATCCTCTTATTTATATTGATCTTACAAATATGAAATCACCAAATCAGACATCAAGAACATAATTTTAAATAGGTCCAGACTAAACATTCCCACAACGGGGAGGAATGAAAAGTGGACCACACTATACACATTACCTCGACCAAATAACACATTATGAAAATGCCATAATAACTAAAGCCCAAAAGAAATAACATGTTTAGTAATTATTTCTTCGACACACATCAATACAACCCAAAATAGAAAAACAATGAAACTATACTACTACAAACCATATCCAAAACAACAAAGATGACCACTATCAAACATGAACATCAGAGAATACACCACCAAAACATGTTTTTTGGAGCAACATCCTTCCAGAGCGCTAGCCTCCGGACCAACATAAACTCAAAAACACATCAATATAATATGAATATTGACCACAATACCAACCACCAAAGCATTATGTTTCCGTAAATGAAAACCATACTCACACATCAATAGCTTTGCAATATTATCAAAAACATCAACAACAAACTATACAACATTAACAACAAACTCCCCATATAAAAAATATCTCCCGTTGTGATTGATGGCAACATCCATCAATAATAAACATAATTTCATAGTCGAACACAATCTTATCATATATCACTGTAATCACCGAAAAGTGGACATGATAATTCATGTGAGTAATCAAGGCAAACTAAGGCAAAATTAGGGCAATTGAATCAAATCAAGCAGTTAGCCAATTAGAATTAAAATCAAGCTTTAATTCAATTTAAATCAAAATTAAAAGCATTTTAATCAAGTTAAATCAAATTAATGTGCAATTAATTCAATTAATTGTATAGTTTGGAATTAAATCAAATTAACTCATTCAAGGGGTGCACATGGCTAAATAAATGAATTAAAATCAATTGATTAAATCCTAATTTCTCTCAACAACCAAATGGGAGGAAAAAGCCTCAACCACTAGGATTTAAGGAAAGGAGCTCACATGGATCAAGCCAAAATGAATCTCAATCACTCAAATTGAAAGAGCATCTTGTCCACTCATCTTGTCTTCTTGTCCGAAGCTTTGAGGACACAATATTTAAATCATCTTCAAAGGGTGGAACCAAAGACTCAACTCAATATTAATCATGATCAACTCTACTACACCCTCTACCCTTGCATAAATCTATAAAAGGAAGGCTAAAATGATTCATAAATCAATTCACAAATCTGAGAATAGCATCCAACCTCTTGCATTTTAGAGCTAGGATAGAAAATTAAGGCTAATTAGTTATATTTCATTTGGAATTGGACAATTTAGCTTGTTTATCTTATCATTTCTCATTCTAGGACTATCATTAATGGAGGCTTGTTGAGAGCTTCACCATTAACACTCTTAGTTAGAGAGCTATAGAGTGCTTCATTATTCTTTATTTTCTAAATAGATTTTCTATATTATGGTAATTTAGTTTCTATTTGATTTATTGACAATACTAACCCTATGAAGGTACAATTTTTTGTACACAAAATGGCACCCACCGTGGGGCAGTAAGCTTCACTTTTCTAAAAATTTGTACGTCTTCATTTGTTCAAATTTTTTTTTGCATATTAAGCTCTTTGTTCTGCATTGAAACAACACTTCTGAGACTTCAAGAAATGCTTTTGAGTAGTTAAACAATGCTTCTGAGCATTGTTTCAATGCTTCCATGACAAATTTGTGTGCCTTTGCATAGGGAAACAACGCTTTCGATTCTTTCTGGCTTCTGTCTAAATTTCTATCAGCACTTATTCCCTGACTAGCTAGCGCTTTTGATTATTTAACCAATGTGTTTGCAATATTTTTAACACCTTTACATAGGATTTCAATGCTTTTACTCTCTGTTTCTATGCTTTTAAATTTTTCTTTAGCCCATTTAATTCGATTTGTAGTGTTTTTGAGCATTTAAATAGCGCTTTCAATAGATTCAGTAGCGCTTTTGCATAAATTGAAAATTTATAGAATCTAACTGTCAAAAAATAATTTTCATGTCTTTGCAGGATGACTGATCACACAAAAGTAAAAAGACCAGAGAGAAGATTCAATCAAGAAGTCAAAGCTTTGACAAGGAAGATTAAAAATGAGAACATTGCTCACATTAAGCTGGTTCTTGAGGATTCTCAGCAAGAAGGAAAGGTACATGAACATTATCTCAAAGTTGTAGAAGCATACAAGGCAAAATTTGTTTCATTAAATTGAATATTTTCACCTTAAATCAAGTTTTTCTTAAATTTGGAAATTAAGGATTAAAGTTCAAGTTTGTCTTTGTTTCCTTCACTTTTACTTGCTTTGTTGACTAACTTGTTGGAGGAAAAGAACATTGGAAAGGAACGATCACCAAGGTAAGCATTAAAACATGAAAATAACTCAAAAATGCCCCTAGCCTTTGCTAGCTACAAGGAAAAGTAAGCCTTAAAACTTTTTCATTTTCATACTTAAATTGTGGCTTTGGTGTTTTCAAAATCTAGTAATTAAAAATAGCCTATCTTTGTTTAAGGAAATTTAACATTAGGCCTATGCTCTTCACTTCTTTTAGTGAATCAGAATGCCAAAAGTGTTAAACTCTTTGATTAAAAAGAAAGGTTGAGTAAATCAAGCACATAAAATTGAAAAACCCCTTGTTTGTAGAAGAGAGTAGCAATACTCAATCCTCTCTAGTTAGTGGGCTAGTAATTGAACATTGTTTATTGTGTTTGGGAAATTAAGAAATAGTTAGGGATATGCTCTTCACATTTTGGTGAATCAAATTCCCAAAAACTATCACTGAACTCCATTTCCTTGTTTTCACATGAATATGTTAGATCTTTAGTTGGGCTCGCCTCCTGAGATTTGCCTTAAAAGGGCCAATGAGAGGGACAACCCAAAGTGGGATACACTCACCTTTTCCATGATCATCCAACCCATTATAAAATGAAATACATGCATCCTTAATGTGGTGTGTGACAAAAAGGTGTTAAATTTTTAAACTTCCTTGAGTAGTCCTTCGGGATTGCGCAAAACTCTGACATACTAGTGGTGGGAAGCCTCTTAATATACTTGGAGGATGAAATTTTAATATCCATTTTGAATGGAATATTGATTAAAACCTTGCTAACTTAGAAAAGACTACCTTATAGAGCCATGTTTACGAACCAATCTTGAGCTAGGTAGATTCCTTGAAGTGTCTTTTTGAGCAAAACCTGTGATAACATTCTTTCAAAATCAAACAATTATTGTGCTAAGGGTTAAAAAGAAACAAGTGTATTTGTGATTGTTGTGTTTGGAAAAACATAAGACAAGTGAGAGATATCCAACCAAAAGATCAATCTTATATTTTTAAATCTCCTCATTAAAATCAACAATTACCAAATCAAAGGATCAATTCAAACCAAAACTTGTTGGATGACAGTTTCTACATGTTCCCATAAACTTAAACTATCCTTAAAAGAAAATGGCACTTGCATTGCTAACGAAGTTGATGAATTTGAATACCAAAGTCTTTTCAACAATCAAGATCAAGGGGATATTCTCCCAAATTTATTTGAAGGAAGATTTGAATCAATGGATAGAAAATCTGCATTTCACGATTACCACCAAGGAGGAAACAATGACAACACCAATAATTCTAATCAACCTCCTAAGGAAACACTTGAAGAAAAAGTTGAGAGAGCAGCCCAAGACATGAAATTCCCAAAGGTCATGGATAAACTGATAGATAGGGATAGAGAGAAATTTTTCTTAACCCTAGCCCAAGCGGGAGTAAAGCTCCCACATGACTATGATATAGATCAACTTAAGAAGACTCAAGAAGAGGAAAACTCGATGAGTTCTATGACCAAGCAATTAAAAATATTTCAAGAACAAATTAATTTAATGAAAAAGTCCGCTAAACCTAAGCCCTTTTCTATTGAGGCCTTGTGCCCATTTGATGAACTAAAACTGATTTAGAACTTGAATGGAGAATCTGTAATTCAAGATTACTAAGGAGTTATTGATTAGATATGCAAGATGATTAAATCACTATTATGTTGTCATTGATGTCAACTAGCTTAACAATACTTATCTTGTAAGTTACTATACCAACACATCTGAAGAAAGGTGAAAGAGATAAAGAACATAAATATCTACATGAGGAAGATGTATATGTCAGATGAGGGTAAGGAATTCACTGAGTAACTTATTGATGAGTCTATGACTTGGTGAAATTGACTTTATTATGTTGCATTCATCTATGATGAAGAATAGAGTTGAAAGACACAAAGCAATGTTGTCGGTAAATAAAGAATTTTAGTATACACTGACAAAATGTAGTGTATCCCGAGCGTAGTGTTAATCGAGCTTGTGTTCACCGACACATTTCTTTGTTAACTGAGAAAAACTGAAAGGAATTAAATGATCAGTTTAGCCGATAAAGTGATGAGCTGTAAAGTGTATGAAATCAAGGTAATAGATAAGGTTTGTTATGAAGATTGATGGCTAACATAAATCAAAAAGGATCTAATGGAGAAAATTGAAATGTGTTACTGACACATCAGCCAAAGAAGCTTAAAGCGGCAAAATCTATGAATATGATTAAGCGACAAAATCTGATGGAGGAAAAGAAAACAATTTACTCGTCTATATAAGAGACATTGGTTTCATTGTTGAAACATCGCCAGAAGAAGAAGATACTGAAGAATTATTGCATGAACAAGTTTTCATGCATTCTAATCATACTGGTTAATAAGAACCAAGCTGTAGAATAATTACTGAGATATAGAGAGTAATTATCAATGAATAATAAGTTGATATTGTATTGAATCTAAAGTGGTATATTGATCAGAAAGATTTGAATGAGCTAAACATTGATTTGTAAACTGCAATTGAAGTTGTTTCAAGGTAGATCATCTACTATTACATATTTAACCATTGTACACAGTAAAATCTCTTAACCTAGTGGACTATGAAAGTCTTTTGGTGTTTCATTCATAGAGTGAACATTGTTATCCTGTCAACCCCAGAGTGACTGCTAGTTGGATGATAACTTCTGGTCTAAAATCCTCTAACAAGGTTACACCTAATAGTGTGTTTGTAACCTTTAACAGGGTTGGGTCTTCACCGACCTCACTTCAGAAAAGTGAACAATTTTGGGTTGCTGGTCCCAGGTGGTTTTTCCCTTCACAGGGTTTCCACGTTAAATCTCTTATGTTATGTGTTGATTGTGATATTTGTTTGTTATCATACTTTGCATATTACATGTTAAATTTGATCAGTAACTATTATAAAGTTTTGACTGACAATCGGTAAAGACACAGACAGTGAAAATATTTTATGTTTACCGAGTATTAGAAGAAGAAGAATTATTTTGGATTATACATTTTGATTTGGGACATTGAATAACTGATTCACCCCCCTCTTAGTTATTCAAACAATTGGTATCAGAGCTGTGTTGCTTAGAACAGAGTTTTAAGGACTCCAAAAAAAGGTCTCAAGATGTAAAGACAGAAGTGCCAAAGCTAAGCAAAGATAACTTCATAGCATGGAAAAGCCGGATGAAGTTGCACATATCTGGAATTGGGAATTCTGCACTAGAACTGATGGAGAATGGCTACATTGAACTGACACCAGGTCCCCTGACACTTGATCAACTGAAGGACATGCATGAACACAATATTACTATGATGGAACTTGTTGCTACCTGTACCGATGCAAAATTTGAAGACATCAAGGATTGTGATACAACTAAGACCATGTGGGATAAATTGACTCTAATATATAGTGGAGATGTGAATGTTAAAAGAGCCAGAGCAGAAAGCCTAAGAGGTTGATTTGATGATATGAAGATGAAAGAAGGTGAGAACATTGTGCAATACACAAACAAACTAAAAGAGGTAGTACATGCTATTAGAGCATCCAGTGGACTTATTGACAATGAAACAATAATAAGCAAGATTCTCAAAACTTTGATGCCAGTTTATGCAATCAGGATCTCTGCAATTCATGAAACAAGGGCTACATCCAACCTTACTCTTGAAACTCTGATAAGTAAGCTTACAACCTTTGAATTGAATAATTTTGACAACAGTGTTGTACCTTCTGTTGAATCCACTTTCATGTCTTCTTTGAAGATTGGTAAGTCTAGTAGCAGGACTGATAAGAATAATGATAGTGATAGTAATACTGATGATGAACTTGATGAGCTTGAAGCTCTTATGGCCAGAAGATTGCCCAAAGGTAAGGGAAGGTATAGAGGCAAGTTACCCTTGGCATGTTTTAATTGTAAAGAATTTTTCCACATCTCTACTAGATACCCAAATAAGAAAGATGAAGATAGATCCAAAGACCAATCTGAAGGAAGCTATGGGAGAAGAGTCAGCAGAGGCTACCGACACAACAATAGAGATAACCGAGATAGCTATGAAAAAGTGAAAAAGGTATGTTACATAGCCGAAGAATTTGAATCTGAATCTAACACTGATGATGATGTAGAAGTAGTATTTGTTGCTATGAAAGATGATTCATAGGAAGAAGAAAAACATGAAGAAACAACACTAATCTCTAAAGTAAGAAAAAATGATACATGGATCATAGACAGTGGATGTACACATCATATGACTGGTGATATAGAGAAATTTGATCTACTTGATGAATATGATGGAGGATCTGTTAGAATGGGAAATGATGCACCTTGTATGGTGAGAGGTAAAGGTTCACTGATGATTAATGATAGAATAAAATGTGAAAATGCATATTGGGTAGATGGACTGAACTATAATTTGTTAAGTGTGGCACAACTGAATAACTCAGGCCACCGACTTGCTTTTGAGAGAAGAAAGGTAAGAATCTATGATAATGGAGGAAGACTTGTCAGAACCGGTACACAATCCAGAGGTAATCTATTTTATCTTGATATTGATCAGTCTTCTTGTTTATTAATGAAGGATGAAGATGCATGGTTGTGGCATAAGAGGTTATGTCATGTGAATTTTGATAACATGATCAAGATTAGTAAGAAGAAAAGAGTTAGAGGGTTGCCTAACTTGTCAAAACTGGATCACGCTATGTGCCATGAATGTCAGAAAGGTAAGATGACTAAGTTTAGTTTTAAGAGAAAAGACTACTCAACAAAGAAGATACTTGAGTTGGTTCATACTGACCTATGTGGTCCTATGAGAACTTAGAGCTATTATGGTGATAGATACTTTATTCTTTTTGTTGATGACTATACTAGATTGATGACTGTTATGTTCTTGAAAGGGAAATTTGAAGCATTTAAGATGTTTAAGTGGTGTAAGGAAAATATAGAAAAAGAGACTGGTAAAGAAATTAAGTGCTTAAGATCTGATAGAGGAGGTGAATTTATCTCTGATGAATTTACTAATTTTTGTAATGAGAATGGTATTAAGAGACAGGTCTCTGCACCAAGAACACCTCAGTAGAATGGAATTGCTGAAAGAAGGAACAGGTCAATCATTGACTGTGCTAGGACACTGATGATACAAAAGAATGTTGCTTAGACATATTGGAGGGAAGTTGTCAGCATAACTATATATGTGCTTAACTGAGTAAAACTAAAGAAGGACACCAACCAGACACCTTATGAGCTATGGTTTGGACACAAACCTACTATAAGCTATTTCAGGATTTTTGGAAGCAAATGTTCTATTCTGAAAGATGAGAGAAATGGGAAATTTGATACTAAAGGTGATGAAAGAATATTCTTAGGATATTCTACTAAGAGTAAAGCATACAAATGTCTAAATAAGGTTACAAATAAGATGATTGAAAGTATTAATGTCCGTGTAGATGAGTTTGATGACAAGAAAATAGAAGAAAGAAAGGAATGAGAAGACTATGGTAGATTCACTTACATTGAACTTCCTAATTATCTACCAAAGTCACAACCTGTGATATCCGGTCAATAGGAAAATAACCCTGGGGAACAAGAAAGGGAAACCGGTGAACAAGATGGTGCTACCAAGCAAGCATATGAACCTAAACAAGATGAACAAGAAAGAAGAAACTGAGTACTGGCTAGTTTTGTCAGAAGACATCATCCTAAGACACAAATTATTGGAGACAGACAAGCTGGAATGCAGACAAGAAGCAAAACAAGACAAGGTACATGTTTAGTTTGTGAATTTGAACCAAAGAATGTGAAAGTTGCATTAGAGAATGAAGAATGGGTTAATGCAATGAAGGAGGAAATAGAACAAATAGAGAAAAACAAAACTTGGTCCTTAGTACCCCAACCTAAAAATAAGAATTTTATCTGTACTAAATGGATATTAAGAAACAAGTTGAATGAAAATGGTGAAGTGACAAGAGATAAAGTGAGATTGGTATGAAAGGGATATGTACAGGAAGAAGGCATTGACTATGGTGAGACGTTTGCACCTATTGCTAGATTGGAAGGAGTTAGAATGCTACTTGCATATGTTGCACACAAGAAATTTAAAGTTTATCAAATGGATGTGAAGTCAGCATTTCTGAATGGTATACTTGAAGAAGAGGTCTACATAGAACAACCTGAAGGATTCGTTGATCCAGACAATAGAAACATGGTATGTAGATTACATAAAGCTTTATATGGTTTGAAGCAAGCACTAAGAGCATGGTATGAAAGGTTGCATACTTACTTGTTAAGTATTGGATTTGTAAGAACTAGTGAAAACAACAATTTGTACATGAAAGGTGATACTGATGACATTATTCTTATTGTTGAAATTTTTGTTGATGATATTATTTTTGGAGGTCAAGATCATGTATGTAAATCTTTTGTTGATGACATGAGGAATGAGTTTGAAATGTCTATGTTCGGAGAGATTAAATTCTTTCTTGGATTACAAGTGATTCAGCAGAGTGATGGGATATTCATCACATAGTCCAAGTACATAAAAGAAGTCTTGAAGACATTTGGCATGGAAGATGCTAAACCTATAGGAACACAGATGGCTACTGAAAGTAAACTGACAAAGGAAGATGAAACTACAGAGGTAAACTAGACACTTTACCAATCCATGATTGGTAATCTAATGTATGTAGTTCACAGTAGACCAGATATAGCACATGCTGTGGGAATTGTTGCTAGATATTCTACTAATCCTAGAGAATCACACATGATTGCTACCAAAAGGATCTTAAGGTATCTGAAAAAGATAGAGGATTATGGATTATGGTATCCTAAGGAAGGTAAGTTTTAGTTGAAGGTTTATACCGATGCTGATTGGGTTGGAAATGTGGATGACAAAAAAAGTACCACCGAAGGAGCATTTTTCTTTGGTGAAAGACTTGTAACCTAGACAAGTAAAAAGTAGGCTTGTATTTCTTAGTCTACAGCTGAAGTAGAGTACGTTGCTGCTGCTACTAATTGCTCAAACATTGCATATATCAGGCAATTGTTAGAAGGAATGAATGAGGTAATCCCTGACCTGGTGATTATATGCTGTGACAACACAAGTGCTATTAATATTTCAAAGAATCCAGTGATATACTCTAAGACAAAGCATATATCAATTAAGTATCACTACTTAAGAGAACAAGTACAAGAGAAGCAAGTGAAGTTAGAATTTGTTACATCCAAAGAACAACTTGCAAATATCTTTACAAAGCCTCTACCGAAGGACACATTTGAATATATGAGGACTAGACTTGGGGTCCATCCCCAGTCTATCGGTCACTAAGGTGATCTAGATGTTGCATCAACCTAATCTTATCAGATGATCACACATGTTGATGCAGCATAGTTCACAGTTTGGATATTGTTCAAGGTTGTGATTAAGTTTGAAGAACTGAAACATATTGGGACATCAGTATACTAAGATACAGAGGAAGTAATGGATAACAGAGAGTTACTTAGCTACTACAGAGCTTATTGTTTATTTGTTTCTTTGGCATTGTTGTCAAAGGGAGAGATAAATAATATGAATATGAAAAGGAAAAGGAGAGATATGCACTGATGAGAACTATCTAAGGAAGAGATAATCAGAAAGAAAGAAATAGGAATAGGAACCTGAGAGCTAAAAAGATTATATCTACAAAATGACAAAGCTATATTTTATAATGCTGGTTAGTAACCTAGTGATTAAACATATTAAGCTAGGGAGAGCTTACACGGCATTTGATTACATAGTTGTAGAATACATGTTTGGTATGTGTATGGTACATTTCATATTACTTGAGTTGTCATCAATGCCAAAGGGAGAGATTGATGAACTACAACTGATTTAGAACCTGAATGGAGAATCTGTAATTCAAGATTACTAAGAAGTTTCTGATTAGATATGCAAGATGATTAAATCAGTATTATGTTGTCATTGATGTCAACTAGCTTGACAGTACTTATCTTGTAAGTTACTATACTGACACATTTGAAGAAAGGTGAAAGAGATGAAGAATAAAAATATCTACATGAGGAAGATGTATATGTCAAATGAGGGTAAGGAATTCACTGAGTAACTTATTGATGAGTCTATGACTTGGTGAAATTGACTTTATTATGTTGCATTCATCTATGATGAAGAATAGAGCTGAAAGACACAAAGTAGTGTTCTCGGTAAATAAAGCATTTTAGTATACACTGACGGAATGTAGTGTATACCGAGCGTAGTGTTAACTGAGCTTGTGTTGACCAACACATTTCTTTGTTAACCGAGAAAAATAGAAAGGAATTAAATGATCAATTTAGTTGATAAAGTGATGAGCTGTAAAGTGTATGAAATCAAGGTAACATATAAGGTTTGTTATGAAGATCGACGGCTAACATAAATAAAAAAGGATCTAATGGAGCAGATTGAAACATGTTACTGACACATCAGCTGAAGAAGCTTAACGTGGCAAAATCTATGAATATGATTAAGCGACAAAATCTGATGGAGGAAAAGAAAATGATTTACTCATCTATATAAGAGATATTGGTTTCATTGTTGAAACATAGCAGGAAGAAGAAGATACTAAAAAATTATCGCGTGAACAATTTTTCATGCATTCTAATCATACTAGTTAATAAGAACCAAGCTGCAGAATAATTACTAAGCTACAGAGAGTAATTACCAATGAATAGTAAGTTGATATTGTATTGAATCTGAAGTGGTATATTGATCAGAAAGATTTGAATGAGTTGAACGTTGATCTATAAACTGCAATTGAAGTTGTTTCAAGGTAGATCATCTACTATTACATATTTAACCATTATACATAGTCAAATCTCTTAACTAAGTGGACTATGAAAGTCTTTTGGTGTTTCATTCATAGAGTGAACATTGTTATCTTGTCAACCCTAGAGTGACTGCTGGTTGGATGATAACTTCTGGTCTAAAATCCTCTAACAAGGTCACACCTAACAGTGTGTTTGTAACCTTTAATAGGGTTGGGTCTTCACCGACCTCACTTTAGAAGAGTGAAAAATTTTGGGTTGCCGGTCCCAGGTGGTTTTTCCCTTCATAGGGTTTCCATGTTAAATCTCATGTTATGTGTTGATTGTGATATTTGTTTGTTATCATACTTTGTATATTACATGTTAGATTTGATCGGTAACTGTTATAAAGTTTTGACTGACAATTGGTAAAGACACAAACAGTGAAAATATTTTATGTTTACCGAGTAGTAGAAGTAGAAGAATTATTTTGGATTATACATTTTGATTTGGGACACTGGATAACTGATTCACCCCCCTCTTAGCTATTCTAACACCATTCCCCTTCGCTTAGTCATGGCACCATTTCCTTTCAATACCATTTTTCCTAAATATGATAAGTATATGGGTAAAATAGACCCATAGGATCATCTTCGATAATTTTGCACCTTAAGCATTGAGTTCATGCACAACACTACGTACCTAATGAGACATTTTCCTAGGAGTTTGGGAGGTCCCTCCATGGAATGGCTCTAAAAAATGCCACAAGGAATAAAGACTTTTGAGGAATTAGCCTCTAAGTTTGTGACCCACTACTCCTATAATATCGAGCATGAAATCATGATGCTCAAGTTGTGTGATACCAAACAAAAAGATGGTGAATCCTTCTTAGGATTCCTACAAAGGTGGAGGACCATTTTTGTGCAGTATCCATGAAGCATCCCCGAAAAGGAGAAAATGGAAATATTCACAAACAATTTGAACAGGGAGATGAATTATGGACTCCAACTCCAGTGTCCCCCGACCTTTGAAAAGCTTATCGAAAATGGGATTAAAATTGAAGATGTATTGGTAAAGAGAGGAGAGATAAAGTTGTTCAAAGACAATAAATCCAATACCAATACCAGCAATAACCATTATGTATCTAATTATACTAATAATAGGGGAACTAATAATCACAATCATAAACCTAAGTTATGGTTGAAAAATAATAATAAAAATCTTGTGAAGGACGGAGTCATAGAGGCCAACAATTTGAAGGCCACCCCTTTTAACTTATCAAGTGGAGCTAATTCTTCATACAATGTAAATCAAATGAATAAGGCTCCATTTAATTCCAACAATTCCAACAATTCCAACAATCCCAACAATAATTCCAATAATAATCCTTGTAATAATTCTAATGGGAACAATCCCAAACCTTTCTTCTCCATGTATCAAAAGTGAAAAATCACCTTTCTAGGTGAACCCTTGGAGAATGCATTAAGAACCTTGGTTGCTAATAAGATTATCACGTTACCCGAGTTGAGACCTTATGAACCTCAAATTAAACCTAACTGGTGGAATGATTCTCACCATTGTGAGTATCATCGAAATAAAGGTCACAAAACCAATGAATGCATGAAGCTAAAACACTTAGTGAAATACCTAATAAATGATGGAACTATCAAAATTGACGGGCCTCAAAACAATGAGGATCATACTGTTGGAAATATTTAGGAATTAACCGAGTTACTGAGAGGGGAGGGGTGAATCAGTAACTCCAAATTTTCTTTCAATTACAGATGTATTAACATGTAATTTACTTTAACCTTTGCATACAGAAAGCATGAAACTTAAAAGCATTCACAATAATGACACATAGATTTGGTTACCCAGAAACCTTCCAAAAAGAAAGTAAAACTGGGGTGGGGATGAAACCCACAAAGCTTTAATACTGCAGAATAAAGTTGGCCGGTTAAGGCTTACAATTTGATCACTTCTGATGATCTACCCTGTTAGGAGCAATAAGGATTGCTAAATCCACCTTGTTAAGGGATTTACAAACATACAATGAAGTATGCACTCGGTAAAGAGATTTTACAAAAGACTGTTAAGTCTACCCGGTTAAAGGATTTAGTACTGATTCACCTGTTAGGATGAAATAGTAGATCTCTTGCTTTGCAACTGGATTGTTGATTGAGATTCGCTGATGTACTGATCACCTTCTGTGATGAATTTGTCTTTGCTGTTCCTTATACTACTGAAGCCCTTTGTAATTCGCTTATCTCTACCTTTCTTTCTTTTTCACATATATGCTTCTTACATTCTTCTTGACATTTTTACAACATTGTTTATATACAAGTCTTAAACAATTAATTACAATTACAATTACAAAGTCGGCTTGACAAATAAACATAAGTGCTACTAAGTCAGCCCAAGTATGGTTACACGGTTCGTTCAAACTAACTCGGTGACTTTCTGATACTCGGCGTCCACTGCATTACTCGGCATCGTCATGCACTCGGTAGAAGTGAAGGCATGGTTCATACTGACCACTCGGTAGGTTTTGAACTCGGTAAATATTGGTGACTCGGTAGACATGATGTTACTCGGTTTACACTGTCCTGCTTGGTTTGTACTAACTTGCTCGGTTTGCACTATTTGCTTAGTTTGCACTGTCTGCTCAGTTTGCACTGTCTGCTCGGTTTGCACTGTCTGCTCGGTTTGCACTGTCTGCTCGGTTTGCACCCAGAATGCAAATAAGTTTTGTCACTAGTGGCAATTCTGCTTAATGCCAACAATCTCCCCCTTTGGCATTAGTGACAAAAACACTTATTGGCCAAAACTTATATACATGAATCATGCTGAGTTTTATTTTGATTTTTCAAAATTTGTCTTTGTTATAGGGCTTTATACATTGTCTCCCCCTTTCAATGTGTTAACTTTTTCTATACAAATCTTCTTCTATACATATATCTCGTTCTATACATATCTCCCCCTTTTTGGCGATAATGCCAAAGAATCATATACAAGTGATTTACAGAGAGAATCCAAAATTTGATAGAAAATTAGAATGTACCTTCATTATTAGTGCCAGGGTTCTGTACCAACTTTCTTGCAGAATCTTGCATGTTTGGATTGCAATTTGGACTTCTACAGAGAGTTCAATCATGTGATCTGCTATAGAGAACTGATTGTCATGAATCAATGTTTTGGAATGTTCAATGTGCTTATACATTGTATTCATGATGGGAAGGATCATGTGTTGGATGTCTAGCAGTGTGGACCAGATCCTTGTGTCTTCTTTCAGTAGATCTGACTGCATAGTTGATAGGTATGAGATTTTCATGTGATGAGCAAAGCTTGAACTTGGTTCAAGTTGCAGCTTCTGTATGCTAATCTTCATATCCTCATCCATTTTATTCATTTTATCCATGACATCCTTTGTGAACTCGGCAATGTTGCACAATCTGGCCAAAAGAGAGGTAGCATTCGAATAGGTAGATTCAATGTTTGACAAAACTGAAGACAATTCTACTTGGTTAATAGCTATGTGCTGAGCAATGTGCTCAAGAACTTTATTGTTGAATCTCTTCTCGGCTCTTTCAACTAACTTTTCTGTCCCAGATGAATCCTCATTGTATTTATTTACTGCTTCAGCTAATTGTAGCAAAACATGTTGGGAGGAGTCTACTTTAATACCTAATGCATCAGACAAAATGTCCTTAGCATCCTTGATGATTTGATATTCCTTGTCTCTCTCCTCTTTAAGCTTCTTTTGTTTTGCTTTCCTTTGGAGGATCTCACCTATATTTTGCATTTGGTCCGCTGATAGATTTGCAAAATCTAATGTTGGAATCTCTATCTCTTCATCTAGGTCTATATCCTCTACTATATTCTTACCCAAAAATTTTATACTCGGTAGAGCCTTAGGCTTGTCTATACTTAATGCCTTAGTAGTAGTGACAGTAGATATAGTAGGGCTGGCTATAGAGACTGGCACACTGTCTACTGGAGAGCTTAAAATATTTACACTTGCAGATTCAAAAATTGGAAAACTTACTGCTGGAAAACTTGATGATGAGGGAGACTGCAACTCGGTAGAAGAAATGGTAGTTGCTTCTGTTGTTGCTATAGATGATTGGACAAATGTTGAAGTTGTCACAACCATGCTTGAAGGTGTCTCCGGGCTGGATGTAGAAACTTTTACTGGAGAGGTAGGAAGGGATGCAATGACTTTTGCTGCTATCCTTACAGTATCATCTACCTCAGTGGCTTCTTCTTGTTCATCACTGTCATCTTCAATATCTTTTATTATGACTGTTTCAATACTTGGTTGGTGAAGGTGGTATATGTTCTTCCATGTAGCATTTGCAGCCTTCACAACCGATTCAATATTGTTGATCAGAATCAAACAAGTATTGAACCTTAGTGTCATCTTATTTTCATTTTCTTTTAATGCCTTCTTTACTTCATCATTTTTCAAGCTCGACATTAACTGTCTCAGGGTTTGATCAAATATGTCTATCACAGTTTGCTTTGCATTGCTCCATCTCATTTTTATTGGATTTAATAAGACAGCTGGAACCTGTGGGGCTATGTCATCAGGAGAGTATTTCCACTATCCCATCTTTTCAATAACAGCATCTTCTATTTACTTCTGTTCTATTTCCGATCTGGTTTCATATTTAAAAGATTTTATGTTACTTACTCCAGATCCTGATCCGTCTCTAAAGAGTTTGATCCTTTCTTGAAAGTTTAGAGGAGGCCTTTTGAATACTATGTCTTTATCTACCTTGTCTGCCTTGTCTCTTGCATTTCTTCTTGTAAATACAGTAGTGGGAGGCTTAGGTGCCTTAGTGATGAATACCTTTCCTTTCTTCTTTGCAGGTTCAGGTTCCTCTGTTTTCTCATCCTTTTCCTCTTCTTCTTCATCTTTTTCTTCTTTGTCCTTAGTTATCATTTGCATTTTGGCTATCCTCTTCTTTCCTTTGTTTACCGCCTGTGGAAGCTTTATGCTTAGTTCAATTCTCACCTTAACTTCATCATATGTTCCGAAATATGGAGCTTTGGGATTGACAGGCTGATTAAGAAGAGCTTCAATGATATTCTTGGTTTCATCAATATTTACCTCACAAGGAAGAGGTTTTACATATACAGTCCTCGGTTTAGCTGCTTGAATATATACATTGTCACAATCCACCATAAAACAAATGTCATCCTTGTAATCTTCCACCAACTTCTGTGGAATCCGGAATCTGTCATTCATTTTCTCTTTGAAAGACTCAAAATAATTATCCATGATGCTTTCAAAATTTTCACCCATTTCTGAGATGTATTCATTTATTTCATAAAGGATTGGCACATCTTTTCTCCATACAACTTTTCCTTTAGAAGGGAAGAATTTCTGAGCATAGAAGAATAAACAGACCAATAAGGATCCAAACTTACATGGATTGTTTTTGGAAGTTTGAATGCTTTCCATGTTTTTGTTAAACTGCTTTAACAATAAGTCTGCTAGGTCAAATGTTAAGTTATTCTTGACCACTTTGTATGCTAGGTCAATAGCTTCACAGGAGACACTATTCTGTCAACTTGAACTATAAATCTTATGGGCAATTATGTGTGTACCAAACTTCAGTTCAGCATCGGTAATGCTGCTAACTTTCATGCCTCTACCGTCCCACTCGGCTAGGGTTTTCTTCTGTAGTTCCGTCCGACCTAGGGTTTTGGTAGTTTTTGCTTTGTTCAACATGGGAAGACCGGTGATTTGATGAATCATCTTCTTTGTGATCTCTATGGGTTGCTCAAGCCAAATCTTGCCATCATGTACATGGCTGAGAATGTATCTAACCCATTTATCTCAAAAGTTTCGAGGTAGATGTGCAATGTGAACTAAACCTTTATCTTCCAGATGTTTGTGCTCGGGTTTCAGAATACCATCCACACACAGTTCCTCACGCACAATATCTAGTTCTAGGTTCCCCATTTCATGAATTGAACAGTTGAAATGATTGCGGATATCGTTAATAAGTAGTACCTTAGGAGGAATCTGAGATTGAGTTCCGTTTGGATCTAGGGCTGCTGCAATTGTGGGCATGATCTTGAAATCTGGTGCTTTCCATTCCCCTTGGACTAACATATCAGATCCTTTCTTCATTGAGGTGCTGGATGATGCCATGGTAGCTCACAGAAAATTCCTTTCGCAAAGGTATTGAATCACTGGGTTGCTCTTGAAATTTTCTGCTCTCTAAGTGCTAAAGGTTCGCGGTGAAGAATGAGTTTGATTACTTGCTTTTTGTTTACAACTTTGTCATTAATGCTCAGTACAAATTAGGGTATGAATTCTGACAGACTGTCACCCACTAAGAATTAATTGCTCGGTAAAGACTTCGCAACTCGGTGAACTTGAGAATTCATATTGCTCCGACCTCGCTCGGTAAAGATGGGTACCGACCATGCTCAGTAAAGACTGATACCGACCTTCCTGTGATCTTACTGCATCTTGTATGCTGATTTAGATCTTTCTTTTAATTCAGTTCTGGAACTGCTTGAGATTGGTCTATGAGAATACAGTTCCAGTGCTTTCTTGGAAATTTAGTTTGAGTCGGTAGAGCCATCCATTCCATTACTTGGACTGGTTTGCTCAGTAGATTTAGGAATCCATTTTTGTCTCACCTGTTTCCTGACCTTAGTTGCTTCATTCTTCTTTCCATCTTCAACTTCACTAGCATTCATGCAGTTTCTGGCTATGTGACCGAGTTTAGTGCATTTGAAGCATCTTACGGTAGTATCTCTTTTCCTTAGATGATGTTTTATGCAATTCATGCCAATGTGTCCATATTCTCCACAGTAATGACATCTACACCAGGTGTTGTAGTCCCATCCAAACATTGCTTTCATAATTTGTTCTGCTGGATTGAATGTCTTGGATCTACACTCGGATGCTTTGTGACCTTGTTTGTTGCACTTGTGACAATTACCTCTGAATCTTGGTTTTTTTCTGCATTCATTTGCTTTGTGACCAGGTTGATTGTAGTTGTAGCATTTTCCATTGAATTCTGCTTTTTCATTGTTCCAACATTTATTTGAAGTATGTCCTATTTTACCACAGTGATTACAAGTAGGTTTCTGATTCCTTTGAGTACCTTGCTTAGAAGATTCACCTTCTCCTTTGTATCCAAGTCCTGCTTTTCCTTTTTGCCTATGAAGAATTCGCTCATACAGCTGATTCAAGTCTTCTTGGCTTTTCAGCATTCCTTCATTGATTTGTTTTTCAGCGTTTAGGTCATCCACCAATCTTAGATTGATTTCCTTTTCAGATCTTAGTTCTTCTCTTGTGCTTTCTATTTCTGATCTTAGATTCAGAATTTCCTCATTTGTATGAGAGATCTGATCAATTAGGTTTTCTAGCTGAAGGGTTTTATTTTGGACTTCAATGTTCCTTCCATCTAATTCATCTTTCAACTTGTTTCTTTGTTCCAAGATCTCACAAAATCTTGTAGAGTGTAGCTCTTGTTCTCTTTTTAATTTTCTCACTTCTTCCTGCAGAGACCCATTCTTTTCTAGGAGTTCTTTGACATCATTGTTTGCTTCATCTGAGCTATTAGAGGGAAAAAGATCTTCAACCTTTTCTTCAATGTAATTCTGATCATTCATCTGATTTGCAAGTTCCTTCCTTCTTCTTAGGGATTGGGAAAGATGTTCTTTTGCTTCTTTAAGTTTAGCTATGGCCATTTCCATATCTAGCTTTTCATTTTCAATCACCTTGTTCAATTTGAATACCTCCATTGTCCTGGATCTTTTCTCAAGCTAGTTAAGCTTTGTCTTGAGAACCAATGCTGCTCTGATACCAATTGTTGGAAATATTCAGGAATTAACCGAGTTACTGAGAGGGGAGGGGTGAATCAGTAACTCCAAATTTTCTTTCAATTACAGATGTATTAACATGTAATTTACTTTAACCTTTGCATACAGAAAGCATGAAACTTAAAAGCATTCACAATAATGACACATAGATTTGGTTACCCAGAAACCTTCCAAAAAGAAAGTAAAACTGGGGTGGGGATGAAACCCACAAAGCTTTAATACTGCAGAATAAAGTTGGCTGGTTAAGGCTTACAATTTGATCACTTCTGATGATCTGCCCTGTTAGGAGCAATAAGGATTGCTAAATCCACCTTGTTAAGGGATTTACAAACATACAATGAAGTATGCACTCGGTAAAGAGATTTTACAAAAGACTATTAAGTCTACCCGGTTAAAGGATTTAGTACTGATTCACCTGTTAGGATGAAACAGTAGATCTCTTGCTTTGCAACTGGATTGCTGATTGAGATTCACTGATGTACTGATCACCTTCTGTGATGAATTTGTCTTTGCTATTCCTTATACTGCTGAAGCCCTTTGTAATTCGCTTATCTCTGCCTTTCTTTCTTTTTCACATATATGCTTCTTACATTCTTCTTGACATTTTTACAACATTGTTTATATACAAGTCTTAAACAATTAATTACAATTACAATTACAAAGTCGGCTTGACAAATAAACATAAGTGCTACTAAGTCGGCCCAAGTATGGTTACACGGTTCCTTCAAACTAACTCGGTGACTTTCTGATACTCGGCATCCATTGCATTACTCGGCATCGTCATGCACTCGGTAGAAGTGAAGGCACTGTTCATACTGACCACTCGGTAGGTTTTGAACTCGGTAAATATTGGTGACTCGGTAGACATGATGTTACTCGGTTTACACTGCCCTGCTTGGTTTGTACTAACTTGCTCAGTTTGCACTGTTTGCTCGGTTTGCACTATCTGCTCAGTTTGCACTGTCTGCTTGATTTGCACTGTTTGCTCAATTTGCACTGTCTGCTCGGTTTGCACTGTCTGCTCGGTTTGCACTGTCTACTCGGTTTGCACTGTCTGCTCAGTTTGCACCTAGAATGCAAATAAGTGTTGTCACTAGTGGCAATTCTACTTAATGCCAACACATACTACCTTCAAGAACCCATTTCAAAATCATGAAAAGGGTGAATCATCTAATACCAACCAAAATTAGAAAAGAGGTAATGAGAAGGTGAACTTTGCTCATACTTACGATACCATAATCAATACTCTAAGTGAAGAGAACAATACCATAAATGTTATCGTGGTAAAGGAGAAACCAAGAGAAGCATCATCTAATGTTGTCACTAGGGGGCAAGCTTCTAAAATCACTCCACCCGGAAATGCTCCAAGAATGGTTCTACCCAATTAAAACACATCTTCATCATCGTAGCAATATAACTTGGTGGATCAATTACAAAGGACTCCCGCTCAAATTTCAATCTTGGAGTTGCTCAAATTATCATCTACGCACAAGGAAATTTTAGAGAAAGATTTAGTGGAAACCAATGTGCCGCTAAACTTAGATGCAAACAAGTTTCAAAATATGGTGGGACACCTCATTTCTCCTCATTTCTTATCATTTTTAGAGAAAGATGATATGTCATTGAAATATCTACATAATTTACCTTTGCACATAGAGGTCCTTATTCAAAAACATAGAGTGAAAAGAGTGCTTATCGATGGAGGAGTCGGCTTAAACATTTGCACCCTAAACTTGGTAAGAGCCCTAGGATTTTACGAGGAGGCTATTGATTCAAAGAAAAAAATAACAATCAAAGCCTATGATGATGAAGAATGAGCATCTAAAGGGGTCATAATACTTCCCATCAGAGTTGGTCCTATGCAAAAGGAAACTGTTTGCCAAGTGTTAGATTTAAAGTTGACCTACAATATCTTGTTAGGGAGGCCATGGATTCATGAAATGTAGGCCACACCTTCTAATTATCACCAATGTCTAAAGTTTCCTTATCTAGGGTAGGAAATAATGGTAAGTGGGGACTTAAATCCCTTCCAATATTGTAACAACATCAAGCCTATTAATGACTCTCTAGTCCCACACAATGCAAATGGGTCTATACCTAATCAAAGGGAGCAAGGTAAGAGTTCTAAAGACATCCCATTATTGAAGGAAAAATAAAAGATAGAAAAGGAAATTATTGTCAAAGACATCTCAAGACCCACTAACCTAGCTACATTGACTAAGGGAAAAGAGAAGATTAGTGAGGATAATATTATTGAAAAGCTAAAAGAAGATCAAACCAAATCTATTTAAGTGTATACAAAGGAAGCTCATTATCATAAAATGGATCAAATGATGAGGAATTTTGATAAACAATGCAAAATCAAGAAAAAAGGAGTAGGCGAATACTCACTATCCATGATGGACTTTCTATTATCACCTAAGTCCTATGGAAGACCATCTAACCTACCCCATAAATATGATGATCACTTTGTGAGAACAAACACCTCCTCATTTATGGATGTGGATGATAACAAAATCCTAAAGTGACTTTACAAAGATGAAGAAACAAGTGCACATGTAAAACACATTCAAAATATAAGCATTCCCACACATCAATATGGGAAAGGATTTCAAATCATGAAAAAGATGGGGTACAAAGGCCAAGGACCTTTGGGCACAAAGAATGAAGGACTCATTGAACCTATAGAAATGACATGGTGAGATAGTAACGAGAAGACAAGATTAGGGTACCTTGAACAAGGGTACACCCAAAAGAACTATCCTAAAGTATATGATCAAATATTACAATTAGAATCCCATAGTGATGAAGATTATAATAAATGGGAATGAGACTCATTTTCAAGTGAGTTGTGCTATGATAAGGAGGTAGATGTTATTCATACCTATACTTCTAGCAAAGAAAAAGGACAAATAGAAGAACCAAATGAGAATCAAGCCTCTAGTTCAAATCAAGTGATCTTAGATAATCCTCAAATTCAAGAAATTTCAATAAATCAATGGGTAGGTGAATCCTATGTACCTTCGTGGAGACCTACTATGGAGGGATCAAATGTTAGGTTTAATCTACAAGACTTTTATCTAATAGAAACCTTAGAGGATTCCCGCGACAAGGACTTTGACCCTACTTATTTGGAAAATTTAGAAGAGGCACATGTCATAGAATTGAATGATACAATGTATGAACCATCAAATGAGGTTTTATCCCTAAATCCCATTGAACCAAGCCAAAGTATTGATCCTTTAACTATCATATACCTAGAATTAATCGAGTGGGATTCCATTGAACCAACCATCCTCCCAACCTTTTTGAATGAAAACATGGTGTCCCAATATCTCAATGTGGTTGAACCTTCTTCTACTATGGAATATTAGGAGGAAATAATAAAGGGGAGTATCCAAACTTTCAATCCACCTAAAAATTAAAAAAAATTTAAAAAGTAAAAAAGGAAAATAATCTAATGTTGAAAACCACATGGTGGCAGCATTAGATCGAAAAGAAAAAGAAATAAATGATGTTTCCAAAGGTGAAAACCCAACTGAGGCACCTAAGGAAGGAATTTTGGATGCTCTACCTGAACATTATGAAGAGAGATCTCCAATCTTGATCAAGTCTACAAAAAAGATAAACATTGGGTCAGATTTTGAGCCAAAGATCATACATCTAGCGGCATCATTATCTAGCGAAGAGAAAAAAGAATTCATCAAATTCTTCATGGAAAAACAAGTCAACTTCACATGGTCATACAATGATATGCCGGGCTTAGATCCAAACTTAATTATGCACCATTTAAACATCAAAGAAGGAGCCAAACCAGTTAAACAAAAGCTAAGAAAGATGCACCCGCATATTGCCTTGCTTGTAAAAGTGGAATTGGAGAAATTGCTATAAGTTGGATTTTTTGGGCCATTGATTATGTCTAGTGGATTTCAAACATAGTGCCAGTTTCAAAAGCAGATAAGTCCATCGAGATTTGCACAGATTTTAGAGACTTAAACTTGGCATGTCCTAAGGATGATTTTCCTCTTCCAAGTATAGATGCCATTGTGGATTTAACAACAGGACATTCTATGTTCTCACTTATGGATGGTTTTAGTGGATATAACCAAATAAAAATAGCACCTGAGGATCAAGATAAAACAACCTTCACATGTGCATGGGGGACTTTCTGCTAGAATGTCATGCCTTTTGGTTTAAAGAATGCCGGAGTGACCTATCAACGAGAAATGACCACTATATTCCATGACATGATGCATAAGTTCATGGAGGACTATGTAGATGACGCACCTCTAAAAATAAGCCAAATGAGGTCACTACAAGGAATAATTAAATCCATTAGGAGATTTATATCCCAAGTAGTGGAAGAATGTCATAACTTCACTCAACTTCTCCATAAAGACACATTTTTCAAATAGGATGAAAAGTGTGAGGAAGCCTTCAACATGTTAAATAAATATCTCATGAATCCTCCAATTTTGATGCCACCACTAAGAGGAAAACCCTTAATCCTATATATTTCAGTGACCGAGCATTCATTAGGAGCACTCTTGGCACAATAAGATGAATCAGATAGAAAAAACAATATGCTATATAAGTAGAACCCTTGTAAAATATGAGTTAAACTATACATTCATCAAAAGGGCATGTTTGGTTGTGGTTTTTGCTTCACAAAAACTACATCACTATATGCTATCTCATGAGATAAAACTCATTACAAAGATCAACCCTCTAAAGTATCTACTTAGCAAAATAGCATTAAATGGAAGTCTAGCCAAATGGGTCACGATGTTGAGTGAATTTGACATCAAGTATGTAGATCACAAATCTATAAAAGGGCAAGTCATTGCTAACCAAGTAGCAGAATCACCACTACAAGATGATCATCTGATTCAAGTAGAATTCCTAGATTCCAAAATTGTGAATATAGAGGCAAAAACATGGAAACTATACTTTGATGGTTCATACACACAACATGGATCAGGAGCAGGCATACTCTTGATAACTCTGGAAGGGTCTACAATTCTAAAGTCCTATAAATTGCTATTTTCATGTACCAATAACATAGCAGAATATGAAGCCTTAGTCATCGGCATAAAGTTGGCTTTGGAATGGAAGGTGACAGAACTAAAGGTTTATGGAGACTCTCAACTAGTCATTAATCAGATTAATGATGAATATTAGACCAAAGATGACAAGTTGGTGCCTTACAAAAACATGGTGGAAAATCTTAAGAATTACTTTACTCTTATTACATTTGAGCAAGTGCCATGAGAGAAGAATAGAGCAGCAGATGTAATGGAAACTTTGGCATCACTTATACAAATACTAGATCAAAGTGCCCGATATGAATTCCTGGTAGAAGAAGTGGAACAACCTGCATTTGACCCTACCCATCCTCATACAATTTTCCTATTAATCGGACATGAATCACCTTGGTATGGAGCCATTTATACTTACCTAAAAGACCAAATCTTACCAATGGACCAAACCAGGAACCAAAAGAAAAGATTCATCTGCCAAACCTCTCGATATACCTTAGTATCTGAAACATTGTATCGTAAGAGTATAGATAGAATGCTTCTTAGATGTTTAGAGAAAGAGGATTCGAACATAGCCTTACAAAAAATCCATGAGGGAATATGTGGATCAAATTCAAATAGATTAACCCTAGCTAAGAAACTTCTTAGGATAGCATATTTTTGGCCTACAATGGAGAAAGACACTTGTCATTTTGTTAAGACTTGTTGAAAGTGTCAATTTCATGGAAACTTGATTCATGTACCAACCCAAGAGCTTCATCTGATGACTATGCCTTGGTCATTTTATCAATGGGGATTAAACTTAATAGGGATGATTCATCCACCATCTTCCAATGGTCATAAATTTATCATCACTGCTACAGAGTACTTCACTAAATGGGTGGAAGCTGTACCCTTGTCAACTGCAACAAGAAAACAAATAACCCTTGTCAATTGCAACAGGCAAACAAATATCCTTGTTCATATTGAATCATATAATTTGTAGATATGGTGTACCTCATTCCATTATCACAGATAATGCTAAACACTTTAAAAACAAGGATTTGAAAGAGTTGTGTACAAATTTTTGCATGATACACCATTCCTCTTCAATCTATTACCCCCAAGGTAATGGACAAGCAGAAACAATGAATAAAAATATCATCAAAATATTGAAGAGAACTGTGGATAACTCATGCAGAGATTGGCATGTCCAAATAAACCCAACTTTATGGGCTTATAGAACTAGCATTAGGATGCCAATAGGGGCTATACTATTTTCCTTAGTCTTTGGAGTAGAGGTTGACTTACCTTTGGAGGTAGAGATTCCATCCTTGCGAGTATCTCTACATGGCTTGATAACTGAAGAAGACTATAGGGTTGCTAGGTTGCATGAAGTAGAACTGCTAGATGAGAAATGACAACAAGTATTTGATCACTTGAAAGTATATCAAAATAGGATGTCATAGACCTATAACAAGCACATCAAGTCAAGGACATTCCAAGTAGGTGACCTAGTTTTGTGAGAGAACCCCAAGAATCAAGCAGAAAGAGAAAAGAAAGGGAAATGGGAAGCAAGCTAGTTAGGACCTTTTGTGATTACTTCATCTTTTGGCATCGACACCTACAAACTAGCAGATTGTGATGGAGAAGAGCTACAAGAACCTATTAATAGCATTCATCTAAAGAGGTTCTATACATGAGACAAGTGAAAGAGTATAAAGAGTATCAGAAAATTAGATGGAGAGCATCATATTTATTATACATAGTCAAAAGAGATCTTGAAAATACCAAAAATATTGAAAAGCATAAAAGACCAAACAAATCAGAAATGCAAAAAAGATCAAAAACAGTGAAAAATTGAGCATGAAGAAAGACAAAAACATTCAAAAATGATCCTCAAAAGATGTTGTCTTGGTGAAAAGCTATAAAATAGGCACCTTGATGATATGAAAAATAAAAAAACTGAAAAAAGAGAAAATACAAAAAAAGAGAAAATGTATCTTGGTGAAAACCTAGAAAATAGGCACCTTGGTAGCAAAAAAAGAGAAAAATCTTTAAAAATAGAAAAGGAAAGAAAGATCCATTCAATCGATGAAAACTTGGTAAATAGATGCCATTGAAAGTCTAATTTAGTCGCATACCTAGTGGTCACCTTGTAAATATTACATTCACCAGCATTTGTATATATCGCATAATAAAACCCCACAGTTGCATTCGTAAGAACCTAAAGATTTTGGTCACCTAATCTACAAATTGTCCTAAGTACAACATTGAAATCATATCAAACTAGGGGAAATCTACTCTAAAGGAGGGAGGATTCATCAAAATCAAATTTTAATCAATCAGTTAATCAGTTAATCAAAAATACAAGTCGAATCACTTAATCAAATCCCAAATTTTAATCCAATATGAACCAAACGCAAAATTTGATTTGAGATCTAACATGACCCTATCTTTATCATGATTAAAAGTATGAAATGGATGAAAGTAAACTTGAAATATGGATTTGAAAAACATTGCAAAATTTTTCCAAGTGTTGACTTGATTGATGAAATCATGTCTTTCTAGCAAATCAATGGAAGTTTTTAAACGAGATAAGCTATGATGAAAGCATGATATTTTATGGATTTCTGAATGACTGTATTAAGATCAAAGTGTTAAAGCATGTAATATTTGTCTACGGATGTGATCATCAAAGAATCATTGTGGACTTGTACATAGGATAAAACTGAGATCTTTGTTTGTTTACGCAAAAGGGTACCTTGGATATTTTGATGTTCAATATCATAATACCAAAATCCACTTGTAACATAGAATTTGACAAAATCGGTATCTGCACTCTCATGATTGGTTTCAATCAGTGATAGTTGTACTAGAAATAGATGGGAAAGCAATGCAAGAGGTGCAAAAAGTATTCATATAATCATGGTTGAACTAGTGATGGTTGTACTAAAATTAGAATTCAAAAAAATGCTCAATGACGATTATAAGCTCCAAATTTTTGAATAATGACAGTTAGTTACATACATCTTAGATTAAATGCATTTAAAGTATTTATCTTTCTTAGCTTCAAAATCTAAATTACAAGAGGGAAAGTTGAAAAAAAAAGGGGGTGTAGTCAAATAAAAAATCAAAAGATCATCAAAAACTATATGTGATCAAGTGTGTTGGAAATCCAAAAAGCAAAGACCAAAAATGCATTCCATTAGTTCACTTGCATTAGTTAGGTTCATTTAAGAAAATTATATTAAGTTGCATTAAATCATTGAAATCATTTGCATTAGATTCATTTTATCTTGCATTCATTTAAGCATCTTCATCATTTAAAACCATTAAGTTCATTGCATTTCATCCTTTAAATCATTGCATAAGTCATTTACCATCATTCTCATTAGGTACATTGCATTGGGTTGCATACATCATTAAATCCATTGTATTAGGTGGCATACACCATTAAATCCATTTGCATTAGGTTGCATTCATTCATTCAAAATTTAAATCATTAAGTGCATTAGATTCATTTCATTAGATTGCATCATTCTTTACCAAAAGAGATCATTCATATTACATCCATTAAATGCATTTACCATTGCATACATTAATCATTACATCATTACACAACATTGTATTTCATATATCATAATCATCATCATTAAGTGCATTTCATTTAAGTCATTCTAGGAACATTGCACATAAATCCATTTGACAAAAGCATTTGCATTTGCATCATCATTTATATCATGAAAAATCTAGAATCATTAAGCATTACATATCCATATCACATTACATCATCATTACATATTATTTCATTGCATCACATGGTATTAAAAAATTCATCAATATACATTAGGCATTAACTCTATCTAACATATATATATATATATATATATCATTGCATTCATTAGTAATAATCATAGCATTAATCATTAAAAACCCACATCATTGCATTCATTCATTTATTATATGTCATACATAAGACAATCATTCAAGCATCAATAGAACATATGCATACATATCAAAAAATTTGCATTTTGAAAAACATAAAACAAATCATGTAGAAGATAGAATCATATATATCTGCATGTCATAGTAAAACACCTAAAAAGGAGATCCAACACATCATGACATCATATATAGTAAATATATATATAAAAAATGAGTATCAAAGTCTATGGTATCATTATCCAAACATCAAATGAGTATTAGAGTCCAAGGAATGATCATAAATGCAACATATGGAAATCAAAGTCCATCCAACCATCAAAGTATCAGAATATCAACATAAACAACATCAACGAATCAAAAAGATATAATAGAGTCCAATGTCTCGATATCAATAAAAGAATGAGATCATATATCATCAAAGTGAAAAGCAACTAAAATATCTCAACTGGCCAAACCACCGGTACTACCATCAGGACCAAGAGCACTATCTAGAGGAAGACTAGAGGTAGGCTGTAACCCATACTAGATCATCGTTGCCAAGAAGGTCTGCATCATTGAACTCAGCTAAGTAACCTGTTGTTGCATCGCTGACATCTGAGGCTGAAGAGATAGAACATCTGATGCTAAAGCTAGTGCAAGAGCCTGTGCTATAGAATTTTGTGGTGGAGGTATGGAAGACGAAGGCATCAAAGAAGATGGAACTAAAAATGATGGAAAAAATTGGAAGAAGATGGACATAATGAAGAAGATGACATCGAAGTAGAAATAGAAACTGGCGGTATCCCCTGCTAGGGAGGAAGATGTTGTGCCTAATCCAATTAAACCTATGCAACCTGTGCCTCAACCTCTCTATGTTGTCTGGCTCTAGGCTAACCATGTCTCATCGTAGGATCCTTGACAACTTGATGAAGTGCTCTATCCACACCACCTCTAACTTGACCACCACCACTGTAGGAGAAATAGGAGCAACAACAATAACTAGAATGAGAACTCTACCCACTCTGGCTGCTCGATGACCATGTCATCCATGTCGTGCTCAAATCCTACCCCTACCTCCAGCCCCACTATCATCATCTCCACCATAATCTCCATCATCACCAGCATCACCATCATCACCATCAAACTCCTCATCAATACCAGGAACTCTCTCAACAGGATCTGTGAACCTCAAAAGTAGGTTTTGAGTCAGCTGATCTCATACTCATTAGTAATCGCAGCATCCATGATGTGCTCTTGCATCGACCAAGGTAGATATCCAAGGTCCTAAATCTCTCAGATGACTATCCCATAATCTACACAGGGACCCCATAATGATCTCTCAGCCTGAACCTGAGTATATATCGCAACAACCTAGGGCATACCCTGTGTGCACCCATACTGATGCAGTACCCACCTAAATTATAATCTCTCAATGATATAGGTAGAATACCCAATCATCCATTGTGGGAAGAACATAAAAGAAAACTTAGTGCCATCCTTGGGCCAAGCCTCACACCCCACATATAGCCTCCACACCACATCCATATCATCAATAACACGACGCCAATAATCTAGCTTACCTATGTAGGTCTGTATCACCATACCCTCGTACATCCAAGTGAATGGCCAAACCAAATCTCGTTATCACGCTGTAATGGAGTGTGACTAGAAGGTGCTCCCAAGTCCAAAGCTGTAATAAAATTGCTCCTACAGTAAGCATAGAAGATCATCTATAAACAACTGTATGTAACTCATGATACAACTGGGCTAATACATAGGATCCCCAGTCAAATCACCAAGGATGAGCCATCAAATCCTCTAGAATAGGACCCAATCCACATGTAAATCCATGACCTCGTATGTCAGGAAGGAGGAATTCATCGATCAATGCACCTAGAATCGATGGCAAAATAGGGAAGGAATGAAACTGCGCCCACTGGATGTGATCATCTCTAATGGTTGGATCCTGGAAGACCCATTGACATGCTAGCCCATCATAAATAGTATCATAGTAAACCAATTCTCCATGGGTCAAAATGTGAAGGATGCGGTACACATCCTTTAGCGTGATAGTCATCTCACCCAAAGGAAAATGGAAAGTATTATGGTCCAAGTGTCATCTCTCGGCCATAGCAGTAATCAAACCCTGATTCACCTGGAATCAAGGTAGATCTAGAAGGAAATATAATCTGCACAAACCGATATGTCTACAATCAAATGCACTAGGGCATCGATCATACTGAGTGGAAAAGGGTATGAACCACAGACGCGCAGTGACTTAAGCATTATCTAGCAAAAAGAAAGTTCAATTACATCAGTTTTGAAATCATTTATCAGTTGGATTATCCTAAGTGAATCAAACATTTAGAAATATCAAACCACAATCAATTTTCCTAAGTCTACTCAGAGAGGACGAAAAATTCATCATCATCCATCATCTAAATCTAGATTGACAACTAAACATTCAAACTATGATTTACTCATATTGACATCTCAAGACTCACTATAACATCAAGTTTGTTACCTTAACCAATCATCTGATCAACAATGTTGAAAAATTTGCAAAGTTGACTACGACAATTTAAAATCTTTCCTAGCAGGGTGAGAGCGCTATTTTAGGCATCAAAAGTAATAAAACTCAAAAGCATCATTTAAACATTTAAATGCACTATCAAAAGCACAACTTCAGGCAAACGTGCTAAAGCTATTTGAAAGCATCATTTCTCAATTCAAATGTGCTAATCCAAATTGAAATGGTGAAATCAAACTTAAAAGTGCTATTTAACAAAGCAAAGGCGGTTTATTCCCTAGAACAGACGTGTAAACATGCAAATTTGATTTGTGAAAGTGCAAGTTAAAACCGCGGAAGTGCTATTTGAAGTGTAAAAGCACTTTTTAAAGGAGTACACGTGCTATTTCAAAATTAAAAAGCAGAAAAAGAGGGTTTTCCTATGAAAACTTTAGTTTTTTTGAATTTAAATGCATAAATTGAAAAAAAAAGAGGATCAAGCACTTACCGGAGGTCCGTACGACTGTGGCCAGTGATATCAATGACCACACTCAAATCTATGCTCATGTATTGGGATCGACATCGTAAAAAAGTCAGAGAAAGTCAGAGCTCAAAAGTCAATAGTCAAAGTGAAAATGAATAGTAAAACTGGCTTTTTACCCCCTTTATAAAGACCTTTTGACCTAAAAAGGGTATCTTTGACCTAAAAAGGGAATCTATGACCAGGAAATGATCAAGAACTCAAATTTATCATTAATTCAGCCAAATCAAGGGAATTTGTCATTAAACAAACATGAAATCTGTTACTCAAAATTACAGCATGCAACAGAATAAACACAAATAGGTAAAGATTGCATCTTTAGGGGTCCAATTAATACTACCTTTCAGGTATTTATTAATTTTACATTTCATTATTGCATTCATTATCAGATTTCATTATTGTACTCTAAGTATTGATCATATTTCAAAATTTAAAATTTACAATTGATCATTACATTGTTCATTGAAACTGAATGTAGTATACAAGTGTCTTTTCATATTTCATATTTCACATCAATAATAGAGTGCATTTGCAGAATAGAAAAACTTGATATAAGTATGGAGTAGGGGTCCCATGCATTGCCGCTTTGTTGTTCATTACTGGTTGTCTGTCAGGTCCTAAGTCCTCAGGTCCAAGTCTTCATCTGCATTAGGGTTTTTAGGGTTTCCACCTGCATGAGAGAGAGAAAATGGTGTTAGATCCTATTGGATCTAAGCAATGCAAGAAACACAAACAACATACAGTAGCTATCAAATTTTCAATGTTGCATATCTATTTGGTAAATTCAATGCAATAAGGAAATGTACATCCACACTAATTGAAAGGTAGTATTAAAGGGACTTGTTTTCTAAACATGAAACCTTTTACTATTAATGGTCATTTTGATGTATGTTGTCCTTTTTATTAACCAGATATCTGAATGAAAGGAACTTAGTATTTCCAATTGAGAAACCTTTTTCAAAACTTGCAGGACCTTGGTAGATTAGTGAACATAATAGTCTGAATGTTGATTCACAATACTCATTTTTGGCATTTTCATAAATTGAATTATTTATTATGCTCACTAATCTAACAAGTTTATAATATTGTTGTTTGAAGAGCTTAACAAAACATCTCGCAATGTTTCAAGTTGATTGGTTTTCACATTACAGTCATAGAGGAAAAGATGCTACAACAAAATGCCAAAAGTGCTTCAAAAACAGTCATGTTCAAATATCGAGATCCAACAACATAGTCACTGGTAACACATAATTTTGAAGTTCCATATCAATGATATTGTTGAATTCAAAATGCTTAAAGAGTTTATCATATAATGTTGCTAATTAACAAAAGAAGGAATGCTACAGAACTGTGCTATAAAGTATCATAAAATGTGTACAGTATGTATTTGATGGGTGTCACAAGTCCATGCTCGAACTCCATCAAAATTCATCCTAATATCTTTGAGTGTCACGAGCTCGTGCTCGAACTTCTTAGATAAATAAATACACATATTTACATCTTATTGCATCTCTTTTAATGATTCATGTTCAACATCATAGATTCATTTTCAGAAAAAAGAGGAAGGGACTGTGACTAATCATGGTGGTTCACACAAATGAAGCCAAGGAAGTATTCACTGTCATGGATGAAGCTGAAAACAACAAAGATGACTAATAAAGATCAAAATATGGATCACTATTGCATTGCTAGGTATATAAAGAAATCAGTCATCCTTTGATTTTATAGATCACATCTCTTAATTTCCAGCTGAACACAATGATGAAATGACTAGTGCATAATAACAGTGATATTTCTTAAGACTAGGGTTTTCATCATTGATATATTGGTGAAAATAAAGATCAAGTATGGCCACTATTTAAGTACAGTGAATTCACTATGTTTATAACTTGCGTGTACAAAGTGGGCTTAAAAATAACTGGTGTGTGCTTGTGTGTAATATACTGGTGAAAATAAACTTTAGCATGGTCACTGTTTTGTAACAGTGAACTCTACAGGTTGATGCTGGAGATGGTTGTATGGTAAAGGCTGATGTTCTTCATATAAAAATCAGTGGTGATGATTGGTATGGTCATTGGTGTACTTTAACAAAGCTAGAAAATAACTGGTGTGTGCTCAGACATTAATTAACTATAAGGCAAAAAGTACAGTGCATTCATGGTAGTTTATATCAAATATATATCTATAGTGAGTTTCATAAACAAACTCTATAGGCTGAGCTAGAAGATTTCATTATCATCAAGCGAGCTTAAAAATAGAATTCATGGCAGTTTTCATCTACAGCATACATCTTCAGTAAAAATGGTGGCCTAGCCAAGGAGAGTTTAATGTTTATCTAATGGAGCTGAGAGCAACATTTTAAAATGACTAGTTCAAATTTGTTATCTTAAATCACAGTTCCAGTTAAGCTACGGGCTTAAATATTAGTGGGTTTTTTCTTTTAAAAACTTCTAGAAAATATTCATTGACTATGAGCTTGAATTAATGTTGTTGGCTTTATCATTATCAAGTATTTATCAAAAGAAAGAAGATAGAGTAACAAATGGTGTGTGTTAAAAATCATGGTAGATTCAGACAAGAGCTTCAAGAAAACTGAGCTTCTACATTTTTTGGTTAAAATCCCTAATGAAAAGAAAATGAAGAGGGGGAATGAATACTTATCTGCATCTTTTTGAAGTAATAGCTTGTGTTCCTTGTTCAAGCTCGACATCAAGTTCCAGCCAACTTGTTAAGATTCCTAAGCTGTGACTGAGAGAGGTCATATCTAGTGCTGAGTTTCATTTTTACATCTCTCAGTCACAACTTAGGCTATGCCGAGATGATTGAAGAAGACTCGTAAGTAATGTAGCTGTCAAATATAAAGACCCACATTAAAAGTGGTGGAATAAATAGATTTCATGCTGAAATTTTTCCAGAGGTCAAAGCTTACCAGTCAGCTGAAGAGAGGTCACCGTGAGTTGAAACTTTGAGTCATGACCAAGTTCACAGTCGAGACCATGATGCTAGCCGTTTGAGCCATGATAGGAAGGAACTCAAGGTCAAAGCTGAGTTATAGCTAGACCATGACTTTATGATTCAAACAAGACTCACTATCATGAGCCATTCATCCACAACTACAAGTGGAGAAGGAAGTCAAGGATAAGCATCAGCCACAGGATATACAATGATAGCATCAGTCAAAGCTCAAAGATGAAACACACAGTCACATACATATTTTAGGCCAGGGAAAGCTTTGGAGCTCGAGCATGTTACTCACGAGCTGTGAGTTTCATTTTATAGTTCAAAGCCAAAGCTGAGCTCCAAAGCTTCATGTTGAAAAATAGTTGTACGCCAAAGAATAAGAAAAGTAATCTCCAGATCACAGACTACGACCCGAGCTCCATAAAATCAAACTCTCAATCCAGATCTGATGCCAAGGTGTGAACCATCGAAGATAGAGAGCTCCATGATAGTAAATCTGATCATGATTGAAAATTTTACCAGAGTTTCCTTACTATTAGGGTTTCATTTCTTCTTGTTTCTTCTCAAGGAAGCTGAACAATAACACCAAGTTCGAGATTGACAGGTTCTTTTGTGATTTTGGAGTCCGCATAGAAAATGCATTGAATGCCATTAAGGCATATGTCCAATCTTTTAGGCCTCAAAGTGAGCAATAGTGCCACCTCACTCCTTTGATTTTGCATACTTTGCAAGTGGGTGGAGTGGTCATGTCGACCCTCTTCTACTTAGAATTTTAGACTTAGGGATTTATTTCTTAGGTCTATTTTTTAAGGTATTGTAGGTTTTGAATTTTTATTGAAAATTTGGTAAAATATTGTAAAAGGATTTTATATCCTTATTTAAAAACTAATATTTAGGTTATTTGATATGGAGTCTTCATAGGCTAAGATTTTGGCACATTTTTTTGCCAAATTAGGGCAATTTTCAAAGGCTTAGATTTTCAGATTTGAGGCTTTAGGCTTGTATAAAATTGGTTTTCATTATCAGTTTAAGGGGTTTCAAATTTTGGAGAGAGGGATAAAATTGAACGTATTGTTCCTTGATGCCTTGGAGATCATTTTGTAACCACTTTGTCAGATTTTGAGGAGAATAAAGTATTTGATTCATTGGCCCATATATTTTGAGTTCTGATTTTCATGATCTTGTTTTCATCTTTCTTTGTAAGTGTTCATCCTATTATTTTCCAAGAGACATGAATGTATCATTATTCCTTCTCAAGGTGAGCAATAATTCAAACCTTGTTTAGAAAATGTATGTTTGTTGACTGGTTAAGCTATTTGTGGTTCAACCCTAGTAGTGAAACTTTTAGCCTATATGTTGAACAGAGATTTAAATTGTCAAACCTTTGATATATGAGTTGGAATTGTAATCTTAATTCTCAAGAAAAGTTTGAATCCATTTTGGTGTATCACCCCTATTTATTTTCAGTTTTAAAGTTTCCTTCTTCCCTTTTCCCACTAAGTTATCAATTAGGTGGTGATATTCCATATCAAATAGGAACCGGCCTAGAATCTAGAGACTCCTCCTTAATCAGAGTCCATCCACAACTCGAGGAGGTTTCCATTGTTAGGATAGAAATATTGTGTAGCCCTAATGCTTGAGTTGGGGTGGTAATTCTAAACCTAAACAAAACTATTATCGAAAATGAAATCAAAATTTATTATAAATTGACCTAATTAAAGAAAACTGACCTAAATAGTCAAAATTCTCAAACATCTATCAAATTTCATTTTATTTCCAAGGGGGCATACACTCGGATAATCAAGAATGACATTAGATCATCAAATCAGGAGAGCGACCATCAAATCAAAGTGCAAACTTTTATCAGAAAATTTTTCGCTTATCAATCGAAAGGGGCATCAAACATCAAATTAGGTACCATATCAGGCAATCTATCATCGAATTGACCATCAAGGACTTCAAATCAATCAAAACAACCATGAGAACTATATCAAACATCATCAGAACTGTATCTTCTATCAAACATCAAAATCGATCATCGAAAGAATCAGGACCTTTATCAATTAAAACAGGACTTACATCAAGCTGAATCAAGACATTCTTTGAATTGACACGCTTCACATTGTATGCACCCAAAAATGGTCACCTAGACTTTGGGCCCCATTTATTTGATTTTTCAATCCTGAATCAGTTTTATCAATAATCAATATTTTCAACATTATCAATTTCTTGATCAAATCTTAATTTCGATCATATATTGGATTTTTATCCTATGGGCTAACCATTTATCCTAAGCCTTTATTTAATTAAAAGGAATTTCCTCCCCTTTTAATAAATAAAAAGCCCCACCTTTTCATCTTATCCTAAGTTGCACAAATAAAACATTATTCCTATTTTATAAAAAGGAGAAAAGCACTTTTTGTCTCATATGGACATAAAGTCAACTCCTATTTTCTCATTGGAGGATACTTGTGCACATGGATTGCTCCTCTTTCAAGCTCCACCATTGATTAAGTCTTTTGCCTCTTAATCTCAATGGTCCATTTCACCTCATTTCTTATAAAAGGAGATCTCTCTCCTTCATTTGCATATCCATCTCTTTCATGCTATTGTTATGCTACAGGTTTTCTAAGTGCATTTGGAGCTTTTGGAGATCATTGCTACATCAAGCTCTTCTTGGAATTCCTCATTGCTTCATATTTTAGACTTCATTTCTTGCATTATCATAGCATCCATAGCTTCATTTCATAGCTTAGTTTCTTTTATGCAATAGATAACTTCACATAGCTTAATTAGGGGATTTGTAATCCATTGCTATTTCCTTTCATAGTTGCATTGTACTTTCATTTTGGTAGATTAATCTTGCATATTCATATTAGTTTGCATTGCATTTGCATACTTTGATTCTATTTGGGGATATTGGCATTGTTGCCCTTGTCTTCATTGTGAATCTCTCATTGTATGGTTGACTAGCAAGGTCATAAGTTTGTAGCTCTAGCTGAGAGCAAATTCATCATAGTCCCTTGCAACTCCATGCATAGAGAGCTATGGATCACTTTGTGAAGGCTTATTCTTGAGTTTCCTTACATGTAATGATTCATAGAAGTGTGGTCACTTTTACACTATACATTTTTGGCGCCCACCATGGGGCAGAGTAGATAGACTTTGTCTTTTAATTTCTTGCATTTTCATCATTTTTCGGATTAATTTTTGGATATTTTACATTCTTTGTTTTTCTGTCTCAGAGTATCGCGTGACACTTCTCAGGTATATCATGTAATAGACCTTATAATATGGGTGCGACACTTCGCGCAAAGGAAGAATCGCCTGCTAGTATTAAGGTCTGTCACCTGGCATCACGCGAAGTATCACTCGCATGTTCTGTAGTGTATCACCCAGACTAAGGTATATCACCCGGGTATAGGAAATTGTGTTGCACGATTCTGGTGAAGTTTGAGGTATATCACTTGTACCCGACAGTGAGCTATTTTTGAGCTTTTTTTTTTTAAATTTTCACAAATGGTATCAAAAGTTTAAGTGTGATATATCGTTGGAAAGGAAATTCTAAGCTTAATCCAACCATGATGGTTTCATTTTCAGATTTTGTCATTTGATCAGTTTTTTTTGTAGATTATCTTATTTTTCATGTGCTAACCATTGTTAGATTTTAAATTTTCCTAACCCTTGTTGGTCTAACAAGTTGTTTTGTAGGTGTTCTTGCTTGAAGGAAATTGATATATTGCATGTCAAAGAGGGCTACTAATGGTTTTTGTAGGGCTGCCCTAAGCATAAAAACTAAATCAAGTGCTTGTTTAATTGCTTTCTTTATTGAGTGCAGCATATACCAATTGTTTCATTTCATAGGCACTTAATACCTTGTTGAAAGAATTTTGAGGTGGTAGGAGAGTATGCTCTTCACCCTTGTGGTGAAACAAAAATCTTGACCCATCTTGGAATTTTGAAAGCAAGGGGGTAATTGAATTTGCTTGGTGTGTTTGGGAGAAGTTTTTGAGATAGGGGAGTATGCTATTCACCCTTGAGGTGAACCAAAAATCTTGAACCTCAAAAATCATCCATTCTTTGTTTAGTTTAGGATCTTTTAGCGGGCCTGCTCTTGAGAAATCAAGAGGAATGAACCAAGTGGGGACAAGCCTTTTGCCGGCTATTCCAACTCACTATAATCTCAAGGCTATCAAGGACACAAAACCTTGGTAGACATAACACTTGTCTTCGCTTGATGCGAGTAGCTCATGGGATTGCGACCATGGGGAAAGCATTGAGCAAGAGTGCTTAAGGTACTCTTGATGCCACAAGGTCCGAGTCCTCTATGAGGAGCAAGAGGCATGTTATGAACGGAAGCCCTTACTAAGAACCATAGGATTAGAGGCCACCTATTTTAGCCACTTATCTTCTTAGTGCAAGGATTGATCTAGGTGGACTAACCTGGATCACCCCAAGATACTCACCATATGTGCCCCTTTGGTTGTGTTGTTTGACACTTCCATGACAAAGCCAATATCTCTTGTGGGCAACCACTTGGTGTGAGGCAAGGGGGCATCAAGTTGTGGGCTAAGTTGATGAGTAATGAGCCTTGTCTTGTAGGTAGATATTGCTTGAAGTGTTCTCAAATGTGCTAAACCAGTGTAAACGTTCTCAACATACAAACAATCGGTAGCATTCATAGGGTGTAATTTTATTTTTGATATCACAAGTGTTTGTCTTGGCAAGGTTGCTTTCGCCCTTGTTTCAAGTGTTTGAAGACATGTTTGATCCTCTACTATTTGCAAACCTGTCCAAATGCTGTTAAATTTGTGATTGAAATCAAACATTTTCACCCTAACATTCAGAGAATCTAAAATCAAACCTTAAAAACTTGAAATTTTGCACAAATTGGTCAAAAACTGCATCAGCATCACCTGCTTAAGAGAGAAATATCGCGTGATAGTTCACCTGGAACTGTATCACCTAACAGTTATTAGGTGTATCACCTATCAGTTTTGAGGTCTATCGCCTAGCATCGCGCGAAGTATCACCCGGTCTTAGGTATATCGCCTGGTTTGCCTGGAGTCTATCGCTTGGATATTTTTATTAGTATTCTTAGTTTCAGTCATTGAATTACTTGTAGTATGACTTGGCCTTTGAGTAGGTTATCTGACCTTGCTGTTAGAGACCTGTTTTGACTGCAAATTTCTAATTTTAGCCTTCTAGGGATCATTTCAATTGATTTATAAGGTTACCTTGAAAATAATTTGCCAAGTTAGAAAGCTATTATTAGTGAAAAGTTTATCTTTAAGATTGTTGATTACACCCTTGGAGAATTCTGATCCTACTATTGTCCAAATCATTTTCTGTATATCTCAAATTTGATTTGAATTTTGGCTAAGTCCAACCTCCTGATTCAAAAGTGCAAGGGTATTCACCCTTTGATTTGAAGCACCTCTTTGACAGTGTTGGTGACGCCTTTTATTTTTCTATCTTTTCATCTTCTCCTTGGACAATAGAGAATCTCAATTATCCTAGGTTGGAATTGACACTTTGAGAGATTGGCCCATCATCAAGAATCTCTTTCTTTCATGTCAGTTACAACAAGGTACCAAGTCAATCAAGGGAAGCGACCCCCTATTGCCTTTAGCCAGTTACCACCAGTTAAGACTCGTCAACAACACAAGGGAAAAGAACCTCTTTTCGATCAATCTCCTAAAAGTGAATCTGAGGTTTGTTTTAATCCAAAAGGTAGTCCTAGTGAAGTGAGCAACTCTTTAGCACCACTTTCATCAAGTATGGACATGAGTTACACTTTCACTCGACAACAAAGAGAAGCCATGAATCAAACTCTTGAGGATATTTTCCAACGGCATGGGAGTACTAGAATGTATGGTGGTTCTTCTCATGCTAGTCCACCCGAGTCACCCCCCAACAATGCAAGGTATTTTGATGCTCATCAACAAGCTGAGAGACATTATAGACAAACTCACTCAGATTTAGGGTCGCAACACGAGGACCAGAATAATGAATCTAGTGACCATCACATCAATGCAGCCAATGCAATAAGGCATTCAAGACAATCTTCTCCACTTAAAGATACCTCTCGATATGCAAATACGAGATTGAAAAGCATTGAAAGGGAGAAGCAAGCCTATCTAGATGAACAAGCCGCCAAAAAGGAGAAATTTAGACAACTAGAAGAAGAGGAACGTGCATTATTGGACATAAGAAAAAAATTCACCCAAGAAGAAGAAGATAGGCTCTATGCATAACAACTCCAAAATCAATTTAATGGGAGGGGTGCCAATAGTGGGACCAACTCACCCCCATCTACCCCTTCACCAAGTCCTAGAGGAAGAAGGACTTCACGATATGATCACCATAGGAGATGGTCACTTCATAGACTTTCAAAATAACCCTCCCAACGAGCACATCATGGTTCATGACATGAAGGAAGTTATGCCAACTTTGATAAAAATGGATTTTATGACTATGCAACAAGAACCAGCTTTTCAAGCATATGTGGAAAGATATGTGGAACAAAACAAGGACCAATTCCTAGAAAGTCTCATCAACAAAGGTGCTAAGGTCCCATATAATTTTTATGCCCACCAAAAGATTAAGAAATAGAATCCTTCAACCAATGAGGTGATCATGCAAATGCAAAAGGATATAGACAGGATGAGGGCTCCCAAGAGCACATTTAATTTGCACTCCATATGTCCCAACCCTATAGACAAAAGTGTGGTGATGATTGAATTTCCTAAGAAGGTTGAGTTCCCAACTTATGACAAATATGATGGCATTGGTGATCCTCATGACCATGTTAGACAATTTTATATAATGAGCTTTGCTTTTCATCATGAAGACTCCTATTTAATGAGATTATTCCCAAGGAGTCTAAAAGGCCAAGCTATGGAGTGGTTCACCAACCTTACTCCTCCAGTGAAGACATTTAAAGAACTTGTCCAAAGATTTGTCCAACATTTTGCTTATAATCTATCTAGGTCAGTCACAATGCTTGATTTGTGCAAACTCAAACAAAATCAAGGAGAACCTTTTGTCACCTTCTTGCAAAGATGCAGATGGTTATGCTCAAAGTATCCTAGGACAATTCCTGAGGAAGAAAGAATAGACATCATTGTGAGTAATTTAATACCTGAGCTAAGGTATGAGGTCAGGAAGATCCCATTTAATTCTTTTGATACCATGGTAGAAGTGGCATGTCACATAGAAGATGTCCTAAAAGAACAAAGAATTTTGGCTAAACTAACTAATAACAACAATGGCCAAAACAACAACAATAATGGTAATAAGGACAAAAAGAACCTTTATTGAAACAACAATAAGCAAGTGGTCAATGATGGAGTTGTTGACTCATCTCAACCTAAGAATGAAGGAGTTCTCAATCTCTCCAATGTAGTCCAAGCCATGAAGCTACAAACATCTTCAACACAACAAGAGAATAAACCCAAGTATCAAGCGAGACCTAAAATAGAAAAGAGGCAATTTACCAAACTTGGGGACTCCTATGTAGACATTTTCAAGATGTTAATTGCTCATAATTTGGTGCACCCCCAAGATCCCGCAAAGCACCGCATACCAGATCCTAAGCCTCATTGGTGGGATTAGAAGGCATTTTGTGTCTTTCACAATGGAATTGGACATAATATAGAAAATTGTTTTAAACTTAAACATCTTGTCCAAGATCTCATTGAAAGTGGAGGATTAAAAGTTGATGGTTTAACCACTAATGTAGATCATAAAGCTTTTAAAGAACCCTTGCCCAAATATGAGAAAGGAGAGAATTCTAGCAATAAGAATGGCAAGGCTGCTATTAACTACACCTACACAAATGCTGAAAATGTTATTAATATGCTTGAAGTTGTTGATGATAATGTCAACATGATGAGAGGGAAAGACTCTTATGGATATGATGTTGATTCAAATCCTATACCTAATGAAGGACCCATTGTGGTACTAAGAGGTCCTCACTCATGAAGGATGTTTGAACCCCTTAATGCTGTCACTAGAAGCCAGTCTCAAGCTCCCATTGTTATTAGAGGTCCTAACTCTAGTAAGTCTAAGTAGCCAGTGTCAAAGGGTGTTCTTCCAAAATCTATTGTTGGTCTTGTGTTGAATTATAATCTTGTTGACCAATTACAACGTACACCAACGCAAATTTCAATCTTTGAACTTTTAGAATTGTCCCCTAAGCATAAGCATGTCCTTGAGGATGCCTTGCGAGTGGCTAATGTCCCTAATGATATAGATGTAGATCAATTCTAGAATATGGTCAACCACTTGGCTAGCCCTCATTACCTTACATTCTCAGAAGAAGATGACAAGTCATTAAGCCACCCACATAATTTGGCCCTTCATATAGAGGTTATGATCCACAAGACCCGTGTTAGGTGTGAGTTGATAGATGGGGGTGCTGGGCTTAATATTTGTTCTTTGAGCTTATTGAAGGCCTTGGGTTATTCAGAAGAAGTCATTGACACAAGGAAGAAGATAAATATCAAGGCTTATGATGAAGCAGAATGTAGTTCTAAAGGATTGGTTGTTCTTCCTATCCAAATTGGTCCCATAGAGAAAGATATTTTGTTCTAGATTGTTGATGCCGGTCCTTTGGCTTACAATATTTTGTTAGGTAGACCATGGATACATGAGATGCAAGCGGTCCCATCTACCTATCATCAGTGTATAAAGTTCCCTTACAATGGAATAGAAGTCTGCATACCTGGAGACAACACACTGTCAGTCAACACAATTTCAGCAGGGTCTCACATTCCTTTGAATAGGGAGGCTAACACTTTTGATATTGCATTTGAACAATGCAAGAATAAATTCAAGACCATAGATCTTGGTATGGGGGATTACAAATTGGATTCATTTACAAAATTGCCAATTTCCCCTAGGTCTTATGGCCAACCTTCTCAAGAAATGAAGCCCTCGTCTTCGGCCATGACATTGTTCGATAAGTTTGTGGAATCCTCAGTTTCGATTCAAGAAAAAAAAGAAGAGGTTACCGTTAGGGACTGGATTTATTGAGAACAGAAATACCTACATAATGAGAATTTTGCACCTTCCCCTAGAGCTTATGGGAGAGGGTATACATTGGTCAAGAATATGGGTTATCCAGGACATGGTCCCCTTAGTCATAGGTTGGATGCTAAGGCTGAACCTCTTAACCATACCCTTTTTGGGTGGAGGAATAAGTCAACAGTTGGCTTAGGTTTTGAAAATAAGAAACCAAAAAGTGCCCTTGTCTCAGCTGCGACAGACAGTGACAATGACTCAGACTACACACCTAATCTTTCCAATCAAGACATGTCTGATGATTGGGTGCCTTCAACAAATCTCCTTTGAGGAGATTCACAAGATTTGACAACTAACATTATGAATGCTATATTGACAATGGAAAGTGTTGCTATCCTAGCTGCGATGGATAGTAACAATGCTAGTGTTAGAGAAGAGGAAACTCTTCCCAATCTTGAGGCTTCTACATCACAAGGCCCAAATAATGATTCAGAAATAGACTCACATGAGTTTGAATGGGACTCACTTTCAGATGCAACAGTTGATTTAGACATGGATGTTGTCCATACTTATAGTATTCAACCCGATGTGACCAACGAGCTTAGTGTAGGACTAGAGGATTGTACTCCTCAAATTGCCTTAGTGGATGATGCTTCATTTGGTAGGACAAATCCTGACTCAGGTATCTTAGGAGGGGACTTGATGAATCCCGATTGTATGGTCACCAGAGATAACACCTCCCACATAAACAATGTTGAACCAGTCATTGACTTACCCCTTGTTCACTACGGCCTAATTGACTAGTCTCAGCGACATCAAGAGCCTAAACTCCTCACTTTTCAAAATGACTATGAAATTGCCTGCTATCTGAATGCTCTTGAACCTGTAGTCTCTTCCACCAGTGAACCAACAACAAGTATGACAGAGCATGATATTAAGTACCTCAGTCTAAAAATAAAAGAAAAAGAAAAAAAGAAAAATAGGTCTGATGGCGAAAACAACTTTGTGGCGGTGTCAGAACCAAAAATAGTAAAAAGAAAAGATGTATTCGAGGGTGAAAACCTCTTTGAGGTTCCTACAGATGGGGTACTTAATAACTTGCCAAGTTACTTCCAAGATAGGTCATCAGTTCTCATTGAGCCTATGCAACCAGTGAATGTGAATACAGAAGAGGCTCCCTAAATAGTGCACCTAGCTCAGTCTCTATCAGCTGAAGAAAAAGAAGCATATACAAAGTTTTTGTAAAAGAAGAAAATCAACTTTGCTTGGATGGATTCAAATATGCCAAGACTTGACACTAATCTTATTATGCATCATCTATCTATAGCTCCAGGAATAAAACCGGTTAAACAAAAGTTGAGGAAAATGCATCCTCGCATAGCTCTCCTTGTTAAGGCTGAATTAGAGAAACTCCTCAGTGCAGGATTTATTAGAGCTATCGATTATGCTAAGTGGATCTCAAACATCGTTCCAGTTTCAAAGCATGATGGATCCATTTGTGTATGCACAGACTTTAGAGACCTTGACAAAGTGTGCCCAAAGGATGACTTTCCACTCCCTAACATAGACATGATAGTGGATATGACCGCGGGCTATGAGATATACTCTTTAATGGATGGCTTTTCCGGATATAACCAAATAAAAATAGTTCCCAAAGATCAAGAGAAAACAGCCTTCACATGTGCATGGGGAACCTATTGTTGGAACATCATGCCATTTGGCCTAAAGAATGTAGGAGCAACATACTAGCGAGCTATGACCATAATTTTTTATGATATGATGCATAAGAACATGGAAGATTATGTGGATGATACCTTAGCTAAATCTAGAAAATGGGATACACACCTCGATGATCTGGAAGTAATTCTAGATTGCATGGCACAGTTTTAGCTTAGATTGAATCCAAAAAAGTGTGCATTTGGAGTTGCCTCAGGTAAACTCCTAGGATTCATAATTTCAGCAAAAGGAATAGAGGTTGATCCTGAAAAGGTCCAAGCTATATTAGATATGCCACCTCCAAGAAATGTTAGTCAGATGAGAAGTCTTCAGGGACGACTCCAATCCATAAGGAGGTTTATTTCACAACTTGCAGATAAAGCACAACCATTCAATAAAACATTGCATAAGGGAGCCACATGTGCTTGGAATGAGGATTACCAAAAGAGCCTTGATCAAATAAAATAGTATTTGGCTAATCCTCTGATTTTGATGCCGCCTATTCCTGGGAAACCATTGATTTTATACATTTTAGCAATAGAGTCTTCCTTGGGGGCATTGTTGGCTCAATTAGATGATACTGGGAAAGAAAGGGCCATTTACTACATTAGTCATACTCTAGTATCTTATGAGATCAATTATAATAGCATTGAAAAGTCTTGTCTGGCAGTAGTGTTTGCTTCCCAAAAATTGCAACACTATATGCTTGCTCATACTATACATTTGGTTGCAAAAATTGATCCTCTTAAGTACTTGCTTAGTAAGGCTGCCCTCACGGGTAGGCTTGCCAAGTGGATGAAGTTTTTATCTAAATTTGATATAGAGTACATTGAAAGAAAGGCCATAAAAGGGAAAGCTATTGCTGACCAATTAGCTGACTTCCTAGTTAAGGATAGTATGCCTATTTAGGTAGAATTCCCAGATGAACACATACTGTATATGACTACCCGCACTTGGAAGATGTTCTTTGATGGTTCCCACATGCAATATGGATCAGGTGCTGGAGTATTATTTGTCTCTCCACATGGGTACAACATTCCAAAGTCTTACAAACTTTTATTCCCATGTACAAATAATATTGCCGAATATGAAGCTTTGACCAATGGATTGAAAATGGCTATAGAATGGAACATAATAGAATTGCATGTCTTTGGGGATTCACAGTTAATTATCAACCAAGTCAATGAGGAGTATCAAACCAATGATGATAAATTGGTACCTTACAAAAAGATGGTTGAATCATTGAGATGTTACTTTACATTTGTGACATTTCAATAGATCCCTAGGACAGAGAACAAAGCTGCAAATGCTATGGCCACATTAGCTTCACTCCTTCAGTTGGAACAACATGAATCAAGATTTGAATTACTGGTGGAAGAGCTACACCATCCCATATTTGACTCATCTAAAAGCAATGTCATTTGTACCCTTATCACACATGAGTCTTCCTGCTATGGTGCTATCTATTCATATCTACGTGATGGCATCATCCCTGACACTTTCAACCATTCTGAACGTTGAAACCTCATCCATAACGCCTCTCACCACACCCTTATCTTTGGTGATTTATATAGGAGGGGTTTAGATGGGACACTTCTTAGGTGCTTGGAAAAGGAAGAATCCAACCAAGCGTTAGCAGACATCCACAAGGGCATTTTTGGTGGACATTCTAATGGTCTTGCCATGGCCCAAAGGTTTCTTAGGGCAGGGTATTACTGGCCCACAATGCAAACTGATGCAGTAGCTTTCTCTAAGTCTTGTGAGAAATGTCAAAAACATGGAAACCTGATTCATGCGCCAGGTGGGGAGCTAATCCCTTCCATTTCTCATTGGCCATTTCAGCGCTAGGCCTTTGACCTTGTTGGGCAAATTCACCCCAACTCATCAGGTGGACATAAGTTTATCATCACAGCTACTTATTATTTCATGAAATGGGTAGAGGCAGTCCCTCTTTCTATTGCCTCGGGCAAGACTGTCTCACTATTTATCCTGAATCATATCATTTGCCAGTTTGGAGTGCCTTCTGAGATTATTACTGATAATGGAGGTCAATTCAAGAACAAGGAACTAAAGCATTTATGCAAAAAGTTTAAAATCAAACAACATTGGTCGTCCATCTATTTTCCACAGGGAAACAGACAAGCAGAAGCCTCTAATAAAACCATTCTTAAAATCCTTCATAGAACAGTACACAAGAATGGTAGGGATTGGCACTTACAAATCAATCCAGCACTATGGGCTTATAGAACTAGCATTCGTACACCTACAAGAGCTACTCCTTTTGCTCTTACCTATGGCGCTGAAGCGGTGTTGCCTTTAGAAGTAGAGATACCTTCACTTAGAGTCTCACTCAAAGGTTTAATTACAGATGAGGATTACTGTGCCATGAGGTTACAAGAACTAGAACTTCTAGATGAGAAGCATAAGGCTTCCTTTGATCACATGAGAGTATACCAGAAGCATATGTCCAAAGCATTCAACAAGAAGGTTCACCCTAGGGAATTTCAAATAGGTGATCTTGTTTTGAGAGAGAACCCTAAGAATCAATAGAACAGAGAACAAAAGGGAAAGTTCAAACCCAATTGGCTTGGACCATACATTATCACAGCGGCTTTTGGTACAGGTGCATATTTACTGTCAGATGAAGATGGAGAACAACTCCCTGAGCCCATCAACATTATGCACCTCAAGAAGTTCTATCCTTGATGCCTGTTCTATCTGGGGGCATCCTTTGTACATATTTTATTGATCCTAAAAAAATACCAAAAAAATTAATATATGATGCTAAAAAAATCCTAAAAAGCATAAAAAGTCCTGAAAAAATACAAAAAAATCAAAAAATGCAAAAAAGTTCAAAAAAAATAGAAAAAGTGCCTTGGTGAAAACTTGGAAATAGGTGCCTTGGTAGCAAAAAAATTTTAAAAAAAGAAAAAAGAAAAAGAAAATTGCAATAAAAATCCAAGTGGTGAAAACCTGGAAACAGGCGCTACTTGAAGCCTTTGCACTCCTATTTGTTAGCATGCATCCTCGACACTGAGCCTTTCTCCATCATGTCTTGACCTTATTTGGCATAGTCTAGAATTGGTCTTTATCTTTGTTTAGGAGGCATAACTGTTAGCATAGATCCTTTAGGTGCGTTTTTCTCTTGGGGCGTTTCCCAACAGGTGTTTTTCAACACCACCCCAAACAGTGTTTTTTTTTTTTTTTTCAACACTACTCTTGCGTCGAGTGTTCCTTAACACTTATCAGATGTCTTTCCCAATAGTCTAAGTATGATGTGATATTTCTCATTAGCAGATGTGATGATCAAAGTCTAACTCTATGACCAACACACACACACTTAAACAATTAACTTGTTGAGATATGTTGACTTTATTTTTCTTTGTGTGCTGTCTATGAGGATTTCTTTGATGAGTGGTCTCTCCCTGAGAAGTTTTCGATGATGCATAGCTAGAAGACTGAGGGTATGAGAACATGTTTTCTTTCTTTATTTGCTTGTGGGTATATTTCATTGATCTTAATTGTCATGAGCATTTATGCTGGTCCTACTTGACACTACAGATTGACAAGGTATTATCCTTGACTGTTTTATGCGAGTGCATGCTTCTAATTATCCTGACTTTCATGTGTCTTGAGACAAGCATAATCTCACCATATCAAACTTAGGTAATCTCACTGCATTAGTCATCTTGACCTCCATGTCTTTGATGCCTAGGTGGGTTTTTCACATTTCTATCTGATAAAGATCATATTCATGTCCACATAGTTATGCTAGTGTGCATTCTATGATCTTACGACGCTACCAAACGCTCGATGATGATAATTAGATGTCTATAAGCATTGTGACATTGCAATTCAACCACTTTTTCATAGTAGCTTCCACTTTAGGTTCATGATTAGTTTAGTTTTGCACTTTGCATATGGAGAGAGCTCTCCTTTTCATCTTGCATGGACCTGACAGTCGACTGTGCTCATCTTTCTTTCTTCTTGATCACATCTTCCACTCCTTGTCTTTTCATCCTGAACCTGTTCTTGTCATCAAAAGGGGTTAATCATATCATCATTCTATCTATCTCAAAATGTCATTTTCAGAAACATGAGTCCATATCATATATATGAGAATCAAACATACATCTATACAAGATAACATACATAAGCACATACATAAACATTCTGAGCGAAGTAAGACAAGACAATACATATGAAAACTGATACACATCCAAGTGAGACAATCAAATATGATACATCAAAAATCTAGTATATCTTATATATAAAAGCAAAGTCATGGTACAATGTCATCACTGATATAAAACCATACAAAGGAGATCCCAACTAGATCCAAAATCTCAATAGCATCATCTGACATAAACCTAAACCTAAGCCCTGACCCTAGGTCTGACTCTCCCCATCATGTGGTGGTGGTGGAGGTGGTGCTGCTGCCCTATCTGGCACCATGTCTGATTCCCCTGCCCTCTGAGAGTAGGACAGTTCTCTCTGACCCTCTGGCACTGCCTGGAGATAGAGTCCATGATAATATGCAACTCTGGCTATCTCCCATCGGATCTCTAGTGTAGCTACCTATATAGCCGTCTCATGACACACTGTCTCTGCCCTCAGATCTCTCATCTGTTGATCTCTCTCTGATCTCATATCTACTAGCTGCTCCTCCCGTACTACTATAGTACCCCTCAACTATTGAATCTCTGCCTCAAGAGTTTGAATGCGGGCTCTCAAATCATCCCCTACAGCTAGATCCACCTGTCCCTGTACCTACTCCTGAGAAGGTCTCTGTACCTCCTCACTCCCTGAGCCCTAACCTCGTGGTCATTTCTGGCCACTAGCTCTAGATCCCTCTCCCACCTCTCTGACCTGGCCTCCTCCTCTGCCTTCATCATCTCCTCCATCTCCTCCTCCCGGGGTAACCTGTGCTACATCTGGTACAGTAAATCAAGGGAATGGTACCCTCTGTCACTCTACCCTGCATGCTGCATCAGCCCCTATGTCAGCCATGTCTGGGAGATACTCCCAGGGCTCCCTCCTGATCCTAGCTATCTCCTCGATAGCCTGCTAATAGTCTAACATGGGTAGCCACCCATGTCCCTCCTCATCTCTGGCCCTCGCATATGTAGTGGTCTCTGTAGAGACTCGCTACTACCTCCCAAACTGTCACCATACCCGCGTGACACAGAACCTCTCAACAATCTCTGAGTGTTGGCCTACCAGTGGCCGGGTACATAGCATGTAACTTAGCTCATCCTCTCCATCACCCCATGCCTCAACATCTTTGTATGGCCTCCATGTGAATGAGGTCATCTCATCGAGGATCTGCCTGTAATGTGTCACATCCCCTATATGGGCATGTGATATAAAACCTACATATCTATATATATATGGGTATCTCCTCTCTCTTAGCTGAACCCTGGGGTGCATCACAGCAATATGCTCCCATGCCCACACCTGTGCTAGGATGGCCCTGCACGCCCATGTCTGACCATCCTTATAGACGACCTCGTGTAGCTCATGATACATCTCTGTCAGTATGGCAGGACCCCATGCCATACATCGCAGTCTCCCTACCAAGTCCACCAGTAACCTACCCCAGCCGAGAGGAAATCCCTTCTGACTGTGGTCAGTCATCAGGATCTGTGAAATGAATGATGCCATAATGGATGGCACCGGGAAGTCTCTACCAAAATCATCTATCAGCCTCTCCCAGCTGACATGCCTATCCAAAATGGTGACATCCTAGAACATCTCCTGTATCAACCATCACCCCTTGATGGCATCCTGATCATAATACACCTGTGCCAACACACAAATCATGTTAGTTTTCATCACATGAAAACTTTACACTTACACAATTATATCTCAAAACATGATTTTACTCACAGGCTCGCCATGGCACGGTACCCACAGGATCCTGTAGATATCCTCTAATGTGATGGATGCCTCTCTTGTCGGCAAGTGAAATGTGTTGTGCTCACTATGTCATCGCTATGCCAAAGCCATCAATAGCTCGTGATCAGCTCTGATGTAGAGGAACCTCAGTAGGTACCAGAATCCCATCGCTCTGATGTCGTCCTCACCTAGATCATCTAGGTTCTGGACACATCTCAATCCCACCACCTTCGGCACTCTGATGATCAACGTCGGAAAGACCTCCTACAAATCATTCAACCAAGCCATATGTCAGTGCATACTATGATGAAAATCAGTACACGACACTAAAAGCACAGCTATTGTCTAGACCCATGTCTTACTTTGCTCAAAATTATCCAAATTTTAAGTTTTACAGAGAAGTATCATGCGATACTTCTCTCTATATCAGTGTGATACACCTTTGGCCATGCGATACTTCACCTGGTATCATGCGATATTTCGCCAGCTATCGTGTGATACTAGTGTCTATATGCGCGCGATACTTTGGGGACCCGCGAAGTATCACGCGATGTTTCTTCCCAAAGGGTGCGATACTTCTAAAGTATCGCGCGATAGTTCACCTAAAACTAAAAATTTTAAAATTTCAAAATTTCAAAAATGTGCTAAATTTGCATTAAATGCTATAAATGACCCAAAACAACAACTAATTTTCGGATACATACTGGGGCACCATAATGTGGAGGCCGGTTGTGCAACCAGGAGCGCTCAAATCAGTGTCTATGGATGGGAACTCCTGCTGGTTGAGCCATCGCTATCTCTCAGAGCTCTGGATTCTCAAAATAGTTAAAAGTCAAATGATTTTGAAAATGACATTTTTCACCCCTTATATAGCATTTTGACTTTTTGATCAATTTTCAAAACACCTCAAAATTGCGCAAAAATTGCACCCGTAGCTAATTTTGACGTCTTGGATCCATTTTCAGACTCGAAATCGAAATCCAAGGTCATCTTGATAGTCAAAATCGCGTTTCAAAATTTTTCTCCCTCTTTTGCGCAGTTGACTGACCTTTTGAGGCATCATCCAATTTTCGATGGACTTTCTTCCTTCCATGTCTCTCAAATTTTCTAGTCTTTCATTCGCACTATTTCTAGTCTTCTATTTCTATTCTTCTACTTCCTCACTGGGGCATGTTTCATTTCCTAATGGTTAATCTATTGACCTTTACCTTCGATTATGATTTCCTTATGATTTCATCAACCTTATCAATTTCACTGTTCTCCTCTATCTGATTTTGATTTTGATTCCAAGGGGGCAGTATTTATGGGATTCTCATCCCCGATTCCTTGATTTTCCTGATTCAAACATCTTTTGTGAGCTTTTGCTCAAATTTGAGATTCTTATCTCTTACTTTGAATGTGATCCCGAATCGACCTCATGTTCAAAGGTCATTGTTTATGTTTGTCCAGGTGTGATCCCGAATCGACCTCACATCTGAGTTATTTTGTGATCCCAGATCGATCTCACATTTCAACTTCATTCTTTGACTACATATGTTCCCAAATCAATCACACATTAGTCAAAGAGGGGCAAATGTATGCACCCAAAAATGGTCGCCTAGACTTTGGGCCCCATTTATTTGTTTTTTCAATCCTGAATCAGTTTTATCAATAATCAATATTTTCAACATTATCAATTTCTTGATCAAATCTTAATTTCGATCATATATTGGATTTTTATCCTATGGGCTAACCATTTATCCTAAGCCTTTATTTAATTAAAAGGAATTTCCTCCCCTTTTAATAAATAAAAAGCCCCACCTTTTCATCTTATCCTAAGTTGCACAAATAAAACATTATTCCTATTTTATAAAAAGGAGAAAAACACTTTTTATCTCATATGGACATAAAGTCAACTCCTATTTTCTCATTGGAGGATACTTGTGCACATGGATTGCTCCTCTTTCAAGCTCCACCATTTATTAAGTCTTTTGCCTCTTAATCTCAATGGTCCATTTCACCTCATTTCTTATAAAAAGAGAGCTCTCTCCTTCATTTGCATATCCATCTCTTTCATGCTATTGTTATGCTACAGGTTTTCTAAGTGCATTTGGAGCTTTTGGAGATCATTGCTACATCAAGCTCTTCTTGGATTTTCTTATTGCTTCATAGTTTAGACTTCATTTCTTGCATTATCATAGCATCCATAGCTTCATTTCATAGCTTAGTTTCTTTTATGCAATAGATAACTTCACATAGCTTAATTAGGGGATTTGTAATCCATTGCTATTTCCTTTCATAGTTGCATTGTACTTTCATTTTGGTAGATTAATCTTGCATATTCATATTAGTTTGCATTGCATTTGCATACTTTGATTCTATTTGGGGATATTGACATTGTTTCCCTTGTCTTCATTGTGAATCTCTCATTGTATGGTTGACTAGCAAGGTCACAATTTTGTAGCTCTAGCTGAGAGCAAATTCATCATAGTCCCTTGCAACTCCATGCATAGAGAGCTATGGATCGCTTTGTGAAGGCTTATTCTTGAGTTTCTTTACATGTAATGATTCATAGAAGTGTGGTCACTTTTACACCATACACACATGTCAACTCGAAGAGGGGCATTTTTAATCACCGAAAAGTGGACATGATAATTCATGTGAGTAATCAAGGAAAACTAAGGCAAAATCAAGGCAATTGAATTGAATCAAGCAATTAGCCAATCAGAATTAAAATCAAGCTTTAATTCATTTTAAATCAAAATCAAAAGCATTTTAATCAAGTTAAATTAAATCAATGTGCAATTAATTCAATTAATTGTATAGTTTGGAATTAAATCAAATTAACTCATTCAAGGGGTGCACATGGCTAAATAAATGAATTAAAATCAATTGATTAAATCCTAATTCCTCTCAACAACCAAATGGGAGGAAAAAGACTCAACCAATAGGATTTAAGGAAAGGAGCTCACAGAGATCAAACCAAAATGAATCTCAATCACTCAAATTGAAAGAGCATCTTGTCCACTCATCTTGTCTTCTTGTTCGAAGCTTTGAGGACACAATATTTAAATTGTCTTCAAAGGGTGGAACCAAAGATTCAACTCAAGCTTAATCATGATCAACTCTACTACACCCCTTACCCTTGCATAAATCTATAAAAGGAAGGCTAAAATCAATCATAAATCAATCCAAAAATTTGAGAATAGCATCCAACCTCTTGCATTTTAGAGCTAGAATAGAAAATTAAAGCTGATTAGTTGTATTTCATTTGGAATTGGACAATTTAGCTTGTTTATCTTATCATTTCTCATTCTAGGACTGTCATTAATGGAGGCTTGCTGAGAGCTTCACCATTAACACTCATAGTTAGAGAGCCATAGAGTTCTTCATTGTTCTTTATTTTCTAAATAGATTTGCTATATTAGTTTCTATTTGATTTATTGACAATACTAACCCTATGAAGGTACAATTTCTTGTACACAATCACTTTCAATCTTTCTCTCCCCCTTTGACATCAAGGAAAAAGGTGGGCAACATACACTGCTCCCCTTGAGGGGAAGACCCATACATTAATCCAAACCAAGATTGTGTAGTAAAATCTGTAGACTATTACAATGAGCTAAACATACTTAGTTTTATCTAGGAAGGGGTAATACCCCCAACCTCTCCTGCATATACTCAAAAGTATCTTTGCACAAATATTTTGTAAAGATATATGCAATATATTTTGTTGTGGGTGCATACATGAGTATTACTTCACAGTCTAACACCATTTCCTTCAAGAAGAGATACTAGATGGGAACATGTCTCAATGTAGAGCATTGTACCAAATTTATTATGTAGGTGTTATCACAAATGATTGAGATTGGTTTATCAAACACTATACCAATATCCTTCAAGATTTGTTTCATCCAAAGTACATTTGTACAACATAATGCAACAATAATATATTCATATTTTGCATAGGAAAAAGATACAAAATCTAGCTTCTTATTGAACCAAGGAACTAATTGGGAGCCAAGGAAAAATGCTCCATCACTAGTACTTTTCCCAATCTCAAAACTATCGACCCAATCTACATCAACGTAAAATTTTAGAAAAAAGCTTGATCATATGGGATACCACAATCCAAATTCCTTTATTCCTTTCAAATATCTGAAGATCCTTTTTACTACAATAATATTTTACACTCTTGGTTTTTGTTGGAACCTAGCCATAAGAAAAACATCATACATGATATATGGTCTGGTAATAGTCAAATTTAGTAGTCCTATGATCGTTTCTTTGTATTTTCTTACATTTACTTAGGAGGATTTTCCTCCTTTGGTCAACCTACATATGGTAGTCATAGGAGTATACACCGACTTGCAATTATCAAATCCAAACTTCTTCAATAGTTTTTTTATAGACTTTAACTAAGAGATAAAAATGTCTTCATTGTTCTGATTCACTTGCAATCCAAGAAATAAATTTAACTCACCAATCATGGAGATTAAATTAAGGATATCTAAACTTAAGGATAGGTAAAAATAATAATTTTATTGAAATCAAGCAACGTGTTTTTATAGATACAAAGGGTAAATTATGCAAAAGGAACAAAGAGAAGATCCTTGAAAGGATGTACAAGATTGTCATTTAAGAGTTTAGGCATAAATCTAGTTGAGCATTGAAGCTCAAACTCTGAATTAGGTTTGAGTTATAAAAAGAGAACATATCAAATCAAAATTTGATCTTTGAGAAAGTTGATCTTGAAAAGTTACAGAGGAGGTCAAAAATCAATGCCCCTGCAAGCATGCAGTGTCCTATTCAATATGGCAGAAGAAGTGCTCAAAGTCATCTATAGCAATAAATGACATGGAACAACTAGAGGAAATTGAGCAAGCATACAATAGTAATGGCTCCACTTGATGAGAGTCCAATCAATGAACACCTTCCTTCTGAGAAAATATTTATCATTCTATGCATTCACATTGTGCATACATGTCTACCACGACACTCAATAAGACGATATTATGTTTCATTGACATCCATTATTGATGAAAGTGATAATTTTGGCAAAACCTTTTAGCATTCCATAGATATCCAATCTATGTGGAAAAGACCACTTTCAATGAAATAGAACAAAAGCTACATTGAAGACCCATCTCATTGGACTCAAAAATTTATGAAAACACCAAATCAACTAAACAAAGTAGAAAATCCATTAAAAATGGTGTTATCAATGTATGAAAGTACATCGATAAAACCCACAAACCATTTATAGATTAGGAAGTTCGGCCAAAAATACCATGTCGATGAGAAGGAACAAAAGCTATAGCAATAGTATCCCTACCGATGGAGGTTAGCACATTAATGAAAGACAAAGTCTCTATATAAAACTCTAATGTGTACTAAAAAGATCACTTTTGATGAAATGAGGAAGAAGCTATATCGATATCCCTTTTATTGGTGTAGAAACGCACATAGATGAGAGACGCGAATATTTCTTAGACCGCTCAGTTGTGCCAAAAACATCCATCGATAAGATAAAAAGAAGTATCATCAATGAACCTTGTTGATGTAGGTCTTCATTTCGATGAAACCTTGGGACATTTTTCCATCCACTGAACTCTGCTGAAAAGATATGTTGATGAGGCAAAATAAGCTACATCGAAAATAATTTATTGATGTAACTCATGACTTTGATGAAATACAAAAACACTTCACCGACTATTTTAGTTGTACCAAAAATTGCTACCGATAAGAGAAGAGGAATGTCTTATCGATGTAGGTTGTGGTATCAATGAGACACCATTGGTGAAATAAGAGAAATGTTATATCAATGAATCTATCGACAAAAGTGGTTGTTTTGATAAGACACCGAGACACTTTACCGACCAAGTTAGTTGCACTGAAAATATCATGTCGATCAAATGAATAACCTATATCATCGAAAGTGGTTGTTTCTACTCATGATTGAAAAGACTCAACAGAGCCTCATTGAAAACTATCAAATCTCGATCCTCCTTATCTATTTCGGTGAGACAAAGTGTATGTCTCATAAAAAATCATCATTTAAGTGTTCTGACTTATCCAAAGAGACAACCTTGCAAAGATGTGGCATGGTGATCCGAAGAAAGGAACAAACTTATCTTAGCCCATGAAGTATTGTGAACTCTTTGATGGAAAGATGACCAGAGGAAAATGATGATAGAAAGTCAACAACTCTTATGAAATTTAAATATTCCATGCATTTCATTAATAATTTTATCATATAACCACATGCAACATGGATAAAATGCTTAATAAATGGTTTGCAAGAAGAAAGATTGTCTGAAATTATCATGATGCCATATGCAAGAATACTATGAAGGAGAACAAGAAACATGAAATGAAAGAAGTTATTATCTACCACATGAATTTGATAAATGGAATAAGAAGTGATATAATCACATGGGAAATACAAAACCAATATGATTTAGTGAATTCCATCATGAAAATGAGACACACCCTAATCATATTTAAGAGTGCAAATTAGAAATATGTAAGAAGGCATCGGGTTCACCAAAATGTAATGTAGGTGAACCTAGATATCTAAATGCATAAAATGTAGCAATGATATGATGTAAATATTGATTAATGCAATGCATATGAATCATATCTAGACATCCAAATTAGAGTTAAAAGAAATTTAATATGGTTTAGGCTCACAAAAATGTAATGAAATAAAATGGGTGATGAGGGGATTCACTAGGATGAATGGACAAAATAGGAAGTTCACCCCTATTTCTCTCCCACAATGGAAGGAATATGATCCACTATGCTTAAGGAGACTTAAGCACTAAATGGATGTAAGGATTCCTTTTCTTGAATAGAAGAATGGAAAATGGAAAATAGAAATGGAAATGCATGATATAGGACAAAAATAAAAGGAAAGAGGAAATAATATGAATTTAGGAAGACAACAAGTTGTAACTCTTGTTTTGAAACTAGATCCAAGAATTCAAAACAACAACTAACCTATTATTTTAGTTTCAATCCAAAAAGGTAGGTCAAGGGCAACCAAGAGGGTTAGGAGTGAGTCCAATCACCTTTGACCCATTAGAATCTGATGAAAATAATGTCAAATTGTAACTCTTTGTCATACCTTCGTGTAGCCTCTTTCATAGTTTTTCCACTTGTCACATACACATATAAAATAGGTAAATGTTTGTGGAAAGTGTCTTACCTAGGTCAAACCCCAATTTTGGAATCGACCATGAAATCAAGTTTAAATGTACTTGAAATGAATTGATGTCGATATAAATTAGAGGCATGATAAGATAAACATATGTCTTATAACTTTATGATACAATTCTCTTGAAATGGTATCCACAAATTTTGATGCAATAGCATGGATCCTTGAAGACCTAAAAGGACACTCACAAAATACATTCTTGCCTTATAGTTGATGAAGGTTTCCACAATGAAGGATATGGTGGGATGAAATGCTTTTAATGCTTGAATTGATTTAATTCTTAAATTATTGATTCCTTCTTGAATTCTTAAACTTGAATGAGTGCTTAATTGAATGAATGCATATCCTTGTATCATCCTAAAAAGTAAGCACTTAACTTGTGCTCATTTTGGGACCATTTTGTGCCTACTTTAGTGTGTTTCCTATGGTAAGACCTTGTATTGCACTTGAATGCATACTTAATTCAAATACATGTTAGACTACAACTAATAGAATACTTGGGGAATAGAATGGGAGAATGTGATGATGATCACCGAGCTACTAAGGTATATGTGAGACATTAGATCAGTTGTTATATTATCATTGATGTCAACTATTTTTTATTGTACTTATCATGATAGTTGCAAATATCTAAAGAAGGTAATATTGGTGAAGTAAAGAGATATTAGCATAAAAATGAGATGTATGAGTTAGTTATGAATAAGGTATTCATTGGGAAACTTATTGATGATTTTATGACAGTATGATAGTGATTTGATTGTATTACATCATTCTATTAAGTATTAAAGATCAAAATGTACAAGTTAATTGGTCGGTATATGAAGAACTTAGTATACACCGAGTTGGTGCAGTGTATACCGAGTGCGGTATTAACCGAGCAGGAAGAAACCGGTACATCACGGTATTGACCAAGCAAGAGAAATAAGGAGGAACATGTGATTTCCAACATGAGATGATGAGATGGACGAATCTAGAAGATTCCAAGGATAAAGAAAATATTTTTTATGGAGATCTATGGCTAAAAAAATTTAAGGATATTCAAATGATGAAGATTGAAAACTTTTTAAGGCACAAGTTCCGAGGAAGGTTAAAGAGGAAAAATCAATGATGGAGATTAAGAGGCAAAATCTATGGCTAAAAAGAAAATGGTTTATCATGTCTATATAAGGAGACAAGAGATTCAAATATTGAATCGCGTGTGGAAGAAAAGATTGTATACATGCGAAGCTGGTTAGACACGTTGAAGTGAGAACTGAGCAATTCTGAAGACAACACCAAGCATTAGAAAGAGTTAACCGATCATAACATAGTTGGAGGAAGAAGGAGATCAAAGAGATTATGATGACCAAAGTTATACTGAGCTTAGCATAGATCTGAAAATGAGCAAAGGAAGTTACATTTGAATCAGGTCATATATTGTTGCATTCTAACCATTGCTACATACAAAATCTCTTAACCAAGTGAGACTTAACATTCTTTTTCTATTTCTTAATGACATTCAATGAATGTTGATTATTTTCTTCTTGACCCAAGTGAATGTATGGTCACGGAGAAATGTTAGTGATAAATCCTCTAACAAGGTCACACCTTATAGTGTGTTTTGTAACCTTTAACAAGGTTGGCTCTTAACCGAGCTCACTTCAGAAGAGTGAAAATATTTTGAGTACCAGTCCCAGATGGTTTTTCTCTTAACAAGGTTTCCATGTTAAAAGTCAAGTGTTAAATGTGTATGCATGTGATGTTTTGTTATTTTACTTTACACATTGAAATAATTGGTTTGATCGGTATATACTAGATGATTTATCTGACAGTCAATTAATGTATCAAAAGGGCACAGACAAGTTTTTATCGAGTTGTTTAGTTTATTTGTTGAAATTGGTTTTATACATCTGAGAGTGAATTGGGACTGTAGGATAACTAGACTTAACTGATTCACCCCCCCCCCCCCCCCCCTCAGTTATCTAACAATATGGCTCCTCCTACTCCTTCAATCTCACCTTAACTCAAGGTTGGCTCTCGCTTCTATGCATGATTTTCCCATTTTCCATCCAATCCCATAATTCATTCCTCACCTAGGTTCTATGCATTTATTTTTAGATTTTAGAGTCTACCTTGAAATCCTAGCAACCTACATTTTCTCCCTCCATTATTCTTCACCTTCCCCAACATCCCCTGTGAATTTGAGTCTTTTTTCCTTGGGACAAGTCGACCTGTCAACTTGATCTTGTGGACAAGTCGATTAGCTAACTTGTCCCTATCCTTTTGGGCCCATATTTGGCCCAAGACCCGATGCCTAGGTTTTCCCCCAAGTTTGAGATTTGTGGTTAGTCTAGATTTGATTTGAGCTTTGAAATGAGTATAAAAGGACATCCTATCCTCTCCTTTTGATCCATCCACTATTATGAAATACATCAATAACATAAGAAGACATTCAAGTGCAAGGAAGCCATCAAGCATGCAATTCTTCATGTTTCTCATGCAATCAAGGTGTTCTCTTCCATAGATCTAACTTCTTCCCCCCATTGGAGGCCAAGAAAAGGAGATTTCTATCAAGGAAGGAGATCAAATTTCATCCATCATGATTCATTCTTCTCTCTTCCCTAAGCAAACATTATGGTGAATTACAACATCTACTACATAAGGCTTTGTCTTACATGTGATTTCTTTTTTTATTTTTGTTTTTATTCAAAGCTATTGCATCAACATTCTTGATCACATTCAAAGAGGTAATTTCATCTACATGGTACACTACAACATTTGGGGTCAAATTTTGATGCCAATTTGCGACGCCACTACCATTTGTGTTTGTTTTTTGTGTTTTTTTGGCAAGTGTCCCCGACTGTGTCATAATAGCGATGATGACATCGTAATTGTGACACCCGCATGGTTATAAACAAAAAAGAAAGAAAAATAAAGTGTCATTTGTAATTTTTGTGAATTCGAAGAGTTGTCGTGAAGATGACACTGCACTTTTGCATGGCACGAAAAGGGCATTCGAGTTTGGCGTGCACGAAGAGGCTGATACTGTGTGGGAAGAGGGCATTGGCACTTGAGGTAGGCATTGGAATTTGTCTTCTCATTAACTCAATTTCATTTTGATGGTATTTGTTAATTTAATGGCACAATATGAATGTTAATAGTGGCATTGTTTACATCTTAACATTTGGAATGCTCGATGACCCGTGAGCTTTGAGAGCTAGGGCATAGTTTCTATTACCTTCAAGGCATTGTGTGAAGTGTTTGATCTCTCTTTATTTGTTTTTTTGTTGATATCCACTATGTGGTACTCCCCGTTTATGATCATTTCATGAGTAAATGTCTTGATGGCTTGCGGGCTGCAAGCTAGGGCATCATACATTGTTTATGAGCTCAATATTGAATACTGGCATTGTTTACATCTTTTCATTTGGAATGCTTGATGACCCACGAGGTTTGAGAGCTAGAGCATCGTTGCTATTACCTTCAAGGCATTGTGTGAAGTGTTTGATCTCTCTTTATTTGTTTTTCTATTGCTATTCACTATGTGGTACTCCTTGTTTATGATCATTTCATAAGGAAATGTCTTGATGGCTCACGAGCTGCAAGCTAGGGCATCATACATTGTTCATGAGCTCACTGTTTAATACTGGCATTGTTTACATCTTTTCATTTCGAATGCTTGATGACCTGCGAGCTTTGAGAGCTAGGGCATCGTTCTATTACCTTCAAGGCATTGTGTGAAGTGTTTGATCTCTCTTTTTTTTGTGTGTTGTTGATATTCACTATGTGGTACTCCCCGTTTATGATCATTTCATGAGGAAATATCTTGATGGCTCGTGGGCTGCAAGCTAGGGCATCTTGCATTATTCATGAGCTCACAATTTAATACTAGCATTGTTTACATCTTTTCATTTTGAATGCTTGATGACCTACGAGCTTTGAGAGCTAGTGCATCATTTCTATTACCTTCAAGGCATTGTGTGAAGTGTTTGATCTCTCTTTATTTGTTTTGCTATTGATATTCACTAGCTATGTGGCACTCCTCATTTATGTTCATTTCATGAGGAAATATATTGATGGGTCGTGGGCTGCAAGCTAGGGCATCATGCATTATTTATGAGCTCACTATTTGAGCACCTCATGTCCCTATTTTATTATGAGGGACATGAGGTGCTCAAACAGTGAGCTCATAAATAATGCATGATGCCCTAGCTTGCAGCCCACGAGCCATCAAGACATTTCCTCGTGAAATGATCATAAATGGGAAGTACCACATAGTGAATATCAACAGCAAAACAAATAAAGAGAGATCAAACACTTCACACAATATATGTTCTTTTAAAAGATTTTATTAAGACGAAATATATTGTTTTATTAAGATTTTATTAAGACAAAGTATTTTGGGTTAGTTTTATGTTGTTTTATAAGATTTTATTAAGACTAAATATATGATGTAAACTCATAATTATACTTGATATATACAATACAATGGTATGTAGTGTAATCTATATATTTGTGAGATGTGATTGATTCCAGTTATATGATGTTTTGAGATTAAATTGGTGAGTTTGTATTTGAGCTCGGGCATCATCCAATGTTATTGTTGTCATTGCATGCTTGCTGCTGTTGTGCACCATATATTTTTTATATATACACCATTTATTTCATTGAGACTGTGAGCTTGACATTTGTAATGTATTTTCTATTATTGGATCAATGTTTCCATGTTTTTTATTAAGGTAAAAACTATAGGTTTTGAAGGGCCCTGAAACCCTGTACATAAAGGACACTAAAGATTTTCAACAAAAACCCACTGAATGAAATGGGTCAAAACCAAAGAGAGGGTTTTACAACAGGCACCCACAACCTAGATGAATCAAGCATGAAACAACCATCATGCAACCCATAACTAAAAATAAATCCAACACTAGGATTTTCTTGGAACACCCTTCTGATGGGAATGAAGGGTCATATCAAACGAAGAGGAGGCCTTCTTAAATTTCTTTCCCTTGACAAAAATCCATCCCTCTTCAACTCTAGCCGCCTCAACCTTCCAAAGTAGCATATCATCAGTCGAGCCAGAGAAAACTTGGCTACCAATAGAGGAAGCCACAAAACCAATTGACCGAATAGGAGCCACAACCTCCCTGCCCCTAGGAAAAGACAAAAGTATTGCCTCCCCAGCCAAACTAGAAAATGAAACAACTGGAGAGAAGGGAGGAAAATCTCCATCATCTGATGAGACCTGCACATTCTCTACCGATGGAAATCCTCCAGCAGAAGGTGAAACCCTAGCCAAATCTACCAGTAACGACTCAACACACATCGATGATCCAGCAGCTAGTAAAACCCTAGAAACTCCAAAAACCTTCAAAGCCTGCAACTTCCCAGAAAAAATTCTAGCAGGAGATGAAACCTTAGCCGAAGCTACTAGCGATGCACCAGCAGCTAGCGACACACCAGTAATAGCCTCACCAGCAACCTACGAAGCTAGAAAAATCCCAGAAAGCCCTCCAGTGGGAGGCAAAACCTTATCCAAAGCATCGGCTACCAGTGAACTCCAGGAGTAGAATCTTGACCAACAAAAGAGGGAAGGGGGACCTGTGCTGCCACTTCAGAGAAGCTTTTCTGCAAGACAGGTTTCTTCTCCACCAAATAGTGATGATCCAAGGCTCCCTTCCACCATGATGCAGTAGATTTCTTTTTACCCAAGCTACATCAGGCAGCCAAATGCCTAGTTTTAAAGCATCTACAACATCTGAAGGGAAACCCTTCATAATCCAAGGTTTGTATCCAGCTTCCTTTGGAGGATTTGATCACTATCTCCACAAGAAGACCCTTAGATGGATCAATATCAACAAGAATGTGAGCATAAGTAGAGTGGAACATATTAGACGAGGCACTGTCTACTATAAAAAATTCCCCAAGAGCATTACCAATCTCCTCATAAAGAGAATTAATCCAAAGATACAGAGGTAAGTAAGGAAGATGAACCCAGATGGGGATCCAAGTGAAGGAATCTAAGATAGGGTTAAAATCGCAATGCCAAGGTTTAACCATGAGCATAAAACAATCCTCCCAGCTAAAGAAATGATCACACAAAATTTTATTCCTATCAGACGAATATTCAAACTTCACAATAAAATACCCCTTAGCCAAGGGGAATATATGCACTAGAACCTCAAGGATAGGCTCCCAGTGATGAGAGATCCACTCATGAAGCTTCAAAAAGCTGGGCCAAAAACCCCTAAACCTATAGATTAAGGCGTGGGAGGAGAGAATGGAGATTGTGTGAGCCATATCCTCCTCAACATCTGAATCCACCATAATCGATAAAGTAGAAGAGACAGGGACAGGCCCATGAGCAACCCCCAATAGCTCAGCATCCCTAGAAGTAGTGAAGGGCTCAGAAAAGACAACCCGAGGACCCTTCACCCCACCCTCCAGCACAGGAGAAGCAACTAGTGAAACCTTAGAGAGTCCTGCCTCTAGCGACACCTAAAATTTTCCAACAGATGACTGACCTCCAACAGAAGACAAAACCCTTACATCAGCAACCGGTGACACCCCAGCAAATGAAAAAACACTAGCAACCAGTGAAACCCTAGAGCCTCCAACAACTTTAAAGGCCTGCAACTTCCCAGAAATGCCTCCAACAAGAGACAAAACCCTAGCTGAATCAACCAACAATGCACCAGTAGCTAGTAAATCACTAACAACCTACAAACCCCCAGCAGTAGTACCAGTGACTAGAAAACCACCAGTGACCAATGATGCCCTAGCAACCGGTGAAACCCTAGAACCTCTAGCAACCTTTGATGCCTACAACTTCCTAGGAATGCCTCCAACAGGAGATGAAACCCTAGCCAAATCTACCAGCATCGCACCAATAGCCATTGAATCACCAATGACTTGTGCACCCCCAGCAAAAGCACCAGCGACTGACGAACCTCCTGTGACCAGTGTCGCCCCAACAACCATTGAGTAAAAACAAATCCAAGCCTTCTTATCAATGTTGTCATGTTGTTGAGGCTGTAGATGTCCTTTTACTAATCTTGTATAAAAAACATATATACCATGTTGACTCACAACCAATGAGGTGTTTCTTGATAACACATTTGACATCATACCTTTTGCTCCATTTTGGTCTTGATTTACTCACTGGATGCACATGTTTCCTAAGTGCACATGTTCTGTAGCATAGTTTGTTGTAGAAGTGTATGGCTTGCCTATGCACATGCATAATTGTAGATGACGATCAGTAATAGGGTGCCAGACATTGCTTAGATCCTTTGGATCTAACCCCATCTTTTCCTTCCTTGCAAGTTTTGGATCATACAAGAGCATACTGGATTGAACCCCGGGTCAACACTTCATTACTTCAGGCAATGTCTGGTACCTTCATTATTTATGTTCATCCACTTATTTATGTTTGCATTCATTCATATTCTTCTGAAAGTTGGCTATTAGTGACCATATATGACCATTCTTGATGTTTTTGGGTCATTTTATGAAAAGATGTAAAAGTTTCTTAAAAGTTTATATTTTTTATTTGAATTTTTAAAATCATAAAATGAATAAAATTTAAAGATATTAAGATAATATTTGTCTTCACTTTAAAGAAAAAATATAAAGCTCATAAAGCATGGTAAAAAAGGGCCCTAACTGTGGTAAAATGGGAAAGTTGTCACCTTGCACTCCTCTTCATATGGCAGCTACTAAGGAACTATGTTATAAAATTTCAAGGCATGAAATTTTATACTTTTTGACATCATAATTTTTTCTCCTTAGCATTGATTGTACAATGTGGGTGAGTTGAAGAAAATATATGTATAGTTATAAAATTTCATGCCTTGAAATTTGGCATAAAATTTTATAACATAGTTCCTTAGCATTTGATCTTTATATGGCAGCCATGACTTGAGGTAGGCATTCGAGCTTTGTCTTCTCATTAACACAATTTCATTTTGATGGAATTTTTTGATTTAATGACAAAATATGAATGTTAATACTGGCATTGATTACATCTTTGCATTTGGAATGCTCGATGACCCTCGAGCTTTGAGAGCTAGGGCATTGTTGCTATTACCTTCAAGGCATTGTGTGAAGTGTTTGATCTCTTTTTATTTGTTTTGTTGTTGATATTCACTATGTGGTACTCCTGTTTATGATCATTTCATGAGAAAATGTCTTGATGGCTCATGGACTGCAAGATAAGGCATCATGCATTGTTTATGAGTGCACTGTTTGAGCACCTAATGTCCCTATTGGCCTATTTATTACTGATGTCCCTATTTGATCTAATAGCATCAATATAACAAATAGAGAATTGACCAATCAAATAGGGACATGAGGTGCTCAAATAGTGAGCTCATAAAATAATATATTTAGTCTTAATAAAATCTTATAAAACAACATATATTGTGTGAAGTGTTTGATCTCTCTTTATTTGTTTTGGTGTTGATATTCACTATGTGGTACTCCCCGTTTATGATCATCTCATGAAGAAATATCTTGATGGCTCGCGGGTTGCAAGCTACGGCATCATACATTGTTCATGACCTCACTATTTAATACTGGCATTATTTACATCTTTTCGTTTGGAATGCTTGATGACCCGCGAGCTTTGAGAGTTAGGGCATCATTTCTATTACCTTCAAGGCATTGTGTGAAGTATTTAATCTCTCTTTATTTATTTTGTTGTTGATATTCACTATGTGGTACTCCCCATTTATGATCATTTCATGAGGAAATGTCTTGATGGCTTGCGGGTTGCAAGCCAGGGCATCCTGCATTGTTTACGAGCTCATTGTTTGAGCACCTCATGTCCCTATTTGATTGGCTAGTAATCAAACAGTGAGCTCATAAACAATGCATGATGCCATAGCTTGCAGCCTGTGAGCCATCAAGACATTTCCTCATGAAATGATCATAAACGGGGAGTACCACATAGTGAATATCAACAACAAAACAAATAAAAAGAGATCAAACACTTCACACAATGTATATTGTTTTATAAGATTTTATTAAGACTAAATTTATGATGTAAACTCATAATTATACTTGATATATATATATATACACTTCAAAGGAGGAATTATGAAATATAGTTGTAGGTAGTTATCTCTTCTATAATGATGGAGGAGTGAAAGGTAATGATCAATGAGGTTGCTGCTATTAGATCATACATTAATACACTTAATTTTTTTAATTTGAGCTCAGACATCATGCAATGTTATTATTGTCATTGCATGCTTACTGTTGTTATGCACCATATATTGTTTTATATACACCATTTATTTCATTGAGACCGTGAGCTTGGCATTTGTAATGTATTTTTTGTTATTGGATTGATGTCGCCATGTTTTTGAGGTTGTAGATGCATTGAATCGCCATTGCCATTCTATTTTGATACCAACAATATAAAAAACCGAGCACCATCCAATCAAATAGGGACATCAGTAAGACATTTAATGCATTATTACTTCATCATGATGATAAAAATTTCATTGGCTCAAGCACATAGAATGTGGGTAGCTTTATTACTTCATTAGATCTATACCTTTATGATCTTTACTTGAAATCCATGATGTACTACTCCCTTAATATGCAGATTTGATGCTTTTCTCCTCTGATTTGATGATGATGCATGCCCCTTCCATTGCTTACTCATGCTTACTCATGACTACCTTGTGTTGATGGGGATGGTGTGTGACTGTTGTGGGTGCATCATTTGTAAATGATGTCATAGAAACACCAGATGAAACAACAATATCTAGTGTTGATGTTGCATTGTTTGAATGATGTAGTCACAATAGTGACTCACCAGGTGTTCATGCAGACATAAATGCAGCCATTTACTTTCTGCAACATTCTTCTGAGTGCACATGTCCTATTGCATGGTTTTTCTTTTAGAAGTGTATGGCTTGACTATGCACATGCATAATTGTAGATGAGGATTAGTAATAGGATGCCATTCATTGCTTAGATATTTTTTATCTAACCCCCATCTCTCTTTTCTTTGCAGGTTCTGGATCACACAGGGGCACACTAGATTCATACCCAGGTCAAAAATTCATCACTTCAAGAAATGTATGGCACCCTTATTATTTATGTTCATCCTTTTATGTATACATGTACTCTTGCATTTTCTTCTAAAAGTTATTTTCCTTGTATAGTATATATAAGTTATTTTTCATATATATACATGTAATCTTTAGACGCATAAATTTATTTTCCTTTACATGTATCTTTGCATGAAATGAACACAAATTAAACAAGATCATCTAATAATGCAAACTAGGGTACTGTAGTCACTCATCTAGTAATTAAATCCCCAAACCATTACTAAGGATTAAACATAAGTCTAAGTCCCCAAACCTATTTCTCTATGTGTCTTTATTGCCTTCGTAATTTTGGTTCAACCCCTATAGGATGCCCAAGCCTGGAGGCCAAGGAAAGTACCCAAGAGCACTTGAAGGAAAGATAAATGAAACCATTGTCCTTATGTGGGTAAACCCATATAAGTGTTCTTCCTTTGCATCACAACTCCTACCTGAGGATCCACAATCATGCATTTATGTTCAAGACTTATTATTACCTTGGTCATTTTGAATCTTAGGATGACATCTCAATTGGGAAAGGCAAACCAAAACCTTTCATAAACCAATAACAACCAAGGCATGTGGGTGCTCTTCTGTTGTACAGTTATACTCATAAAATATATGTACAGTTATAAAATTTCATGCCTTGAAATTTTATAACATAGTTCCTCTTCATCAAAATACAATGGAAGTGGTGATTCAATGCATCTACCCACATTCTATGTGCTTTGAGCCAATGGAATTTTTATCATGATGATGAAGTAATAATGCATTAAATGTCTTACTGATGTCCCTATTTGATTGGTCGGTACTCTGTTTGTTATATTGTTGCTATCAAAATAGAATGGCAGTGGTGATTCAACACATCTACAGCCTCGACAACATGGTAGCATTGATCCAATAATAGAAAATACATTACAAATGCCAAGCTCACGGTCTCAATGAATTAAACAGTGTATAAAATAATATATGGTGTACAACAGCATCAAGCATGTAATGATAGCAATAACATTGCATGATGTCTGCGCTCAAATTCAAAATAGTAAGTGTATTAATGTATGATCTAATAGCAGCAACCTCATTGATCATTACCTTTCACTCCTCTATCATTATAGAAGAGATAACTACCTACAACTATATTTCATAATTCCTCCTTTGAAGTCATAGGTTAGTTTAAAATGGAGAAAGTATACAAACTCACAATTTTAATCTTATAAAACAACATATATTGTGTGAAGTGTTTGATATCTCTTTATTTGTTTTGTTGTTGATATTCACTATGCGGTACTCCCCGTTTATGGTCATTTCATGAAGAAATGTCTTGATGGCTTGTGGGCTGCAAGCTAGGTCATCATGCATTATTTATGAGCTCACTATTTGAGCACCTCATGTCCCTATTTGATTGGCCAGTGCTCAAACAATGAGCTCATAAATAATGTATGATGCCCTAGCTTGCAGTCTGCGAGCCATCAAGGTATTTCCTCATGAAATGATCATAAACGGGGAGTACCACATAGTGAATATCAATAGAAAAATAAATAAAAAGAGATCAAACACTTCATACAATGCCTTGAAGGTAATAGCAATGATGCCCTAGCTCTCAAAGCTCACGAGTCATCAAGAATTCCAAATGCTAAGATGTAAACAATGCCACTATTAAAATTCATATTGTGTCATTAAATCAATAATTTCAATCAAAATGAAATTGATTTAATGAGAAGACAAAGCTCGAATGGCTACCTCAAGTGCTAGTGCCCTCTTCCCACACGGTGTTGGCCTCTTCGTGCACGCCAAACTTAAATGCCCTCATCACGCCATGCAAAAGTACAATGTCATCTTCACGGCAGCTCTTCGAATTCACAAAAATTACAAATGACACTTTCTTTTTCTTTTTTTCTTTCTGTTGTACAATTATACTCATAAAATATATGTACAGTTATAAAATTTCATGCCTTGAAATTTTATAACATAGTTCCTCTTCATCAAAATACAATGGAAGTGGTGATTTAATGCATCTACCCACATTCTATGTGCTTTGAGCCAATGAAATTTTTATCATGATGATGAATTAATAATGCATTAAATGTCTTACTGATGTCTGTATTTGATTGGCAAGTGCTCTATTTGTTATATTGTTGCTATCAAAATAGAATGGCAGTGGTGATTCAATGCATCTACAGCCTCAACAACATGTTAGCATTGATCCAATAACATAAAATACATTACAAATGCCAAGCTCACGATCTCAATGAAATAAACAGTGTATAAAATAATATATGGTGCACAACAACAACAAGCATGCAATGACAACAATAACATTGCATGATGCCCAAGCTCAAATTCAAAACTGTAAGTGTATTAATGTATGATCTAATAGCAGAAACCTCAATGATCATTACCTTTCACTCCTCCATCATTATAGAAGAGATAACTACCTAAAACTATATTTCATAATTCCTCTTTTGAAATCATAGGTTAGTTTAAAATGGAGAAAGTATACAAACTCACCAATTTAATCTTATAAAACAACATATATTGTGTGAAGTGTTTGATCTCTCTTTATTTGTTTTACTGTTGATATTCACTATGTGGTACTCCTCGTTTATGATCATTTCATGAGGAAATATCTTGATGGCTCGTGGGCTGCAAGCTAGGGCATCATGCATTGTTTACGACCTCACTGTTTGAGCACCTCATGTCCCTATTTGATTGGTCGGTGCTCAAATAGTGAGCTCATAAATAATGCATGATGCCCTAGCTTACAGCCCACGAGCCATCAAGACATTTTCTCATGAAATGATCATAAACGGGGAGTACCACATAGTGACTATTAAAAACAAAACAAATAAAGAGAGATCAAACACTTCACACAATGACTTGAAGGTAATAGCAATGATTCCCTTGCTCTCAAAGCTTGCAATTCATCAAGCATTCCAAATGAAAAGATGTAAATAATGTCAGTATTAAACAATGAGCTCATGAACAATGTATGATGCCCGAGCATGCAGCCCACGAGCCATCAAGATATTTCCTTGTGAAATGATCATAAACGGAGAGTAGCACATAGTGAATATCAACACCAAAACAAATAAAGAGAGATCAAACACTTCACACAATATATGTCATTTTATAAGATTTTATTAAGACTAAATATATTGTTTTATGAGCTCACTGTTTGAGCACCTCATGTCCCTATTTGATTGGTCAGTGCTTTGTTTGTTATATTGATGCTTTTAGATCAAATAGGGACATAAGTAAATAATACACTTAGTGTTTTGAATTTGAGCTCATAAAGATTAAGATATCCTACCTCGAATGCCTACCTCAAGTCATGGCTACAATATGAAGATCAAATGCTAAGGAACTATGTTATAAAATTTGAAGGCATGAAATTTTATAACTGTACAAATATAAAATTTCAAGGAATGAAATTTGACCTCTGATTTAACCTTGATAATGTCCCCTCCATTTCTTATGCTTGATCATGACTGCCTTGTTTTGATGGGCATGGTGGGTTATGTTGGGATGGAGAGATAGGGTACTGAGAGGGGAGGGGTGAATTAATGCCCACAAAAACTGTCAACTCTCAAACCATAAACAATAAACAATAGTAACTTCACAAATAAATTGAATCCATTGTATGTATCATTCATTCAGTTAACTTGTAAAATTAAATAGCATGAAATCAACAATATATCGATCACATAACACAAGTATTTTGGTAATGCAAAAACCCTTGTTAGAAGGTAAAAAATGTGGTGGGGATGACGCCCACAAATTCTTTACTACTACAGATAGAAAAGGTTTTCCTGTTAGGGCTACAAGTGGTGATCACTTCTGGTGATCTTACCCTGTTAGGAGTAACATTTCAAATTGATTAGATCTATCTAGTTATAGGATTTTAACAATGCTACTTGACTGTGCACTCGGTAAAGAGATTTACATAAAAGACTGTTAGGTCTACTCTGTTAAGAGATTTTACCAAACTCTGTTAAAATGATTAGAAAATAACAGGATGTATCTACAAATTGACAACTCTATCTTGTCTGATACAGATCTATGAAATATTGAATAGATATCACCTTTTTATGTGAAGATGTCAACTCTGAACTACTCAGTAGCCTTGTCTGATTCTACTTATTCTGAATATCTATGTATTTTGTTCTTCTCTATCTGATAACTTATATCTTGAAGTTGGCTTGATGCTTCAAGAACTTCTACACTTCATTCTATACACATCACTCTCCTCACTTATCAAATGATGTGAAATTACATTTATATAGCATACTACTTATGGCACTTAACAAAATTAGGTTACAATATCTTAGAGAAAAACCCTAAGATCTACGGTGTACAAAATTAACCTAGATCTAGAAAATACATAAAGATCATCATTACATTTAATGATTATATCAGCAATAAATGATCCTCGATCTTGGTAAAACATTTTGTGATTCTATTGTAACTGTTTGCATAGATAAATGTGCCATTACAAATTACTATGCCATTTTTTGTGATGCTCGGTAAACACGGTATTTCCTACTTGGTAGTTGTACTGGTGCTTGGTGTCCAGTCTACTCAGTGTTTACTGTCACTCGGTATCCATGTACACTGATGCTTGGTACAAAACTACTCTAGTGCTCGGTGTACAGAACTTGACCGACTAGCTTGAAGTGATTGTATTTACCAACTAGAGTAGCATAGGTAACCGATCGATTTCTTTGATACTAATGACAATCTTTAATGCTCAAATAGAGATAACAGGTTACTGTTGTGGATGCATCATTTTGAAACGATGCCATAGCAACACCAAATGGAACAACAACATCTGGTGTTTTTGTTGCACTATTTGGATGATGCAGTCACAATAGTGATTCACTAGGTGTTCATAAAGACATAAATGTAGCCACAACAGTGATTCACCAGGTGTTCATAGAGACATAAATGTAGGGCTTCATTTGGATTCCAACTCCTATACACTGCACATGTTCTATAGCATAGTTCCTTTTAGAAGTGTATGGCTTAACTATGCACATGCATAATTGTAGATGAGGATCAATAATACGGTGTCAAGCATTGCTTAGATCCTTTGGATCTAACCCCATCCTTTCCTTCCTTGCAGTTTTTGGATCATACATGAGCACACTGGATTAAACCATGGGTCAACACTTCATTACTTTAGGCAATATCTAGTACCTTCATTATTTATATTCATCCACTTATGTATGTTTGCATTCATTCATATTCTTCTAAAAATTGGCTATACTCATATTCTTCTTGTGTCTGACTCTTCTAACTATGATCAATTTAATGTTGTAAATCTTGACATAGAATTCGATATAAACCTATCATATATTCATTCCAAATGATATAACTCCATTTGAATAAACATACATGCCAACCATTTGACAAAATGTCCATATGAAATCTAGCGCAATACATTAATTTTATAGTGAATTCATGATTTATAATGCCCCTTGATTTATAGTGAATTCATGATTTATAATTCAGTTGTAGCAACTCAATGTGTTTGAACTCAAGAATACCCCTTACTTGGTTTCCTACAAAGCCTTTGGTGAAATATGTCAAAAAATTAAAAGTTTGGTCGAAGTAAGTGTATAAATGAAGGATGAAACACATAGGAAGCTATGAGAAGCTATGAGAAGGTGACAAGAAGCTAATGAAAGGAGGCATCTCCAATTTTTTTTGCAGATATACACGTTAAGGATCATGTCAGATAATAGAAGGGAATTCGATCAAAATAGGGAGACAATTGCTAGATTGTTGTCTAACTTTCAAAGAGAAGGTGATGACAAATGTTATTGCCCATGCAAGAGTTGTAATGGCTTAAAGATAAGAAGAATCAAAATAAAAATAGCAAAGAGACATTGTAGGGAGAATGGTCACATTGAAGGGGGGTTTGATTATCATCCAGTGGTAAGTTGTTTATTATATTGTTTTCACAATTAATATACATATGAACCATGGAAGGAGGTTTGATTATCACATTGAAGGGGGTTTTGATTATCATCATTCTTATTTAGGTTGATCTCCCCAATGTGAATATAGAGGAACATGGAGGTGTGAGTATTGAAGTTGAAGATCATGATCCCATGGAAGATGACGATCATGCGCCAAAAAACACATTTGAAGATGATGGTATGAATGCATTGATCATTGACACATTTGGTACTAGTGTTGTTGGTGCTGGTGTTGTTGTTGATGATGATGATTATGATGAGGATGACATTGACGTCCTCCATGATATACCTATACTTAAGAAGGTAGACACGGCCCTTTATGAAGGCTCCCAATCTACTCTTCTCTTTGTTGTATTATTGTTGGTGAATTTGAAAGTTATGAATGGTTTATCCAACATAGCAATGCCACGTATTGTAAAGTTTTTCATATATGTCATTATAGTCTATAAAAGGTGAAACATGTACCATTAAGATTGTTTATAGTAACAACTTATATTATTTGTTGCAGATTGATAGGTCACTTTATGTTACCTCCATCAAATGTTCTCCCTCACTCGTACCAAGAATTATGTGCCACTATGAAACATATTGGAATGGAGTATCAAACAATGGATGCTTATCCCAAAGATCATATTATTTATTATAAAGAACATGAAAATGTAATAGAATGCCCTGAATTCTATACAAGCATATATCAAGATGATCAAATGACAATAAAGGTGTCTCGCAAGGTTCTTCGTCACATCCCCATTATTCCACGTCTGAAATGATTATTCAGGTGCAATAGATTGGCACAATTTATGGATTACCATGCACATGACAGGAGTCGAGATGACATTATTCAAATGCCTACAGATGTTTCATCATTTATGGATATAGAGGAAAAGTGGCCACACTTTAAAGAAGAACCTCGAAATCTCAGGCTTTATATGGCAGCAGACGGTGTTAATCCGCATGGAGAGATGAGATTCGTTTACTCGGTGTGGCCTATTTTTGTTATAAAAAATAATCTTCCTCCATGGATGTCAATAAAGAGGGAGCACATTATGTTGGCAATGATTGTTCCAGGTATCTTATTATTTTATAGTTATCTACAAGTAAATATAAGTCTTGGAGTGAAATGGCCACAATAATTATTTGATGTTGTTGTCAATTCAACTAGGTAAGTACCAAGTGAAAGATATGAATGTATATATTGCATCGCTTATCGATGAGTTGTTGGTGTTATAGAATGGTTTCACTATGTATGACATCTCTAGACCAATTAGACAAAGACAATTTTAATTCCATGCAATGCTTATGTGGACAATTCATGATGCTCCAGGGTTGACACATTTATGTGGTATGTTATGGTGAATTCTAGTTGTACGTGATAATTTAAATTATAAAAATATACATATTTAATCCAATTGTATCATTATCTTGTAGGTCTTCAAACAAAGGGAAAATTTGCATGTCCAATTTGTGGCCCAAAGATGAAATCTTGACATTCCAAAAGTTTAAGAAAGTAGGTGTTTGATGAGTATAGGCAGTTCCTTGCCAAAAATCATAAGTATCAAAGTGTGGAAAGACATCTTTTCAATGGGAAAGAAGAGACTACATCAAAGCCCCGAAGAATGACACCTCACCTACAGAAGTTAGAATATAATAGAATTCAAGGTAATATCGTTCCACCTAATGGTCGATATTTGAAAATTATATATTTTGATTATGTTTTGTTGGTTACTTATGTAGTTGACGATCTTGAAAGTCGTGAAGGCATCACCGACCAGCTTCCAAAAGGACTAAAATGTTATCCCGAAGAATTTAGTAAGCTTCCCTACTATGAGCAACTACAAATTGTGCATTTGTTTGATACTATGCATATTGGAAAGAATGTAACAGAGACACTGTGGAAAATATTGAACGGAAGGCATGACAAAGAAAAGCTTGGCAAAATTTGTAGTGACATTCATGATTCCAATCATGCAATGAAAAATATCATTGAATCAAATAGCAATGGAGACCAAATTAATGCAAGTGTTCTTCCTTGGTTATTAACAGAGCAACAAAGTAATGCCATAAAAGAAGTCATCTAAAAAAATTGATTTCCTATAGGATTTGTTGCAGATATAAGCAATCTCATATCAAAGAAAAATGATTTTGGGTCAGGGATGAAAAAGCATGATTGGCATACCTTCATCAAGGTAAGTCGTAGTCTTTTGTATTTACAATATATTTGTGTAACTGCATTCAATTTTCATTGTATGAAATGATCAGTTGACAATTGTTGCAGTATTTGCTACCCCTATCTCTCCTAGAGAACTTCAACAATAATATCAAACAAGTGATATATGATCTTGAAAAATACATGAGGTAAGCAGTGATATTTGTTCAATATATCAAACAAGTAATATATTGTAAGTCTCGTATTTATATATTTATGTGTCTTAAATCCCTTATAGGTGGTTGTCATCTAAAGAAATCCATAAAGAAGATATAAAATATTGGAAGAAAATAATTTGTCGACTAATGTGTGAAATGCAAGAGTGTTTACCTCTAGCTTTTTTCAATGCACAAGAACACTACCTCATACACCAAGTTGAGGAGATTGAATTGTGTGGACCTCTACATGCTAGGTCAATGTGGATGGTTGAGAGACACTTTAAATTTTTGAAGGGTTTGGTATGACAAAGAGCACGTCCCGAGGGTTCTATGGTTGAGGGATATCTAGTATACTAGATGATGGTGTACATTACTCAATAGCTTCCTAATCTTGTAGCAAAGACCCATATAGATTACATTTGGGATCTTGAATCCATTAAAAATTTTGAAAGGGAGTACTTGGTGGAAAATGGTAGATTTAGGAAACTGAAGGGTAATAAATTATGAGATGTTATTATAGTTAATTAATTCTTAATCTTGAAAATAAATCTGTTGTAAGTCATCTATTTACTTTTGTACAGCTGCGAAAGAGTGGGATGCAATACATTTGTTTATTGCAAACAATAAAGATTGGATGACGGTATGGATTGAACAATGTCAACATGATGGTCATAGATTAACATGGGAATCCATGTCTTCATTGGTTATACAAGCTCATCGTAATGGAGATCCCAATGTTACAAAAAAGGAAATAGATTTAGCATATGGTTTAAGAGATCACCGGGTACTTATAAATTTGTTAATCAATTAACCATATATTTTTCAACTCATGATGCAATAATTTATACATGTTTGACATTATTATAGGTGAAACACTACAAAGCTATGTTTTGTAATGGTTATAAATTTCACTTCAAAAAGTTGGATGACACAAAAAGAACTTGTGATTCTGGGATAAGTGCAGTGTTTCAGGTGACTAATATTTCATCTAGAAATGACTTACATCCTCGAGAGTCACAAAATTGATACTATGGTATTTTGGTCGATATACTTGACTATGACTTTAATTCCTTCAAATTAGTTCTCTTTGTTGTGAAATGGTACAGACTATGACTCAATAAAAATGATCTTGATAGAACTGTTATTGAACATGACAATGGATTTATAATGATTAGTACAAGGTTGTTTGAGCTAGTTGGAGAAGAGCCCTATGTTTTTCCAAGCCAATGTGAGTAGGTATTTTACTCAGGGCTTCCACATAAACCGGGTTGGTCATTTGTTGTTAGACATGATCCAAGAGGAAGGATGACAAATTATAATGTGGTGGAAGAAGATACCGAGGAAGATGAAGAAGTGGAAGCTAATGTAGATGATGATCATGATCGAGAGCTAGTCGAAGAAGAATATGAAGAAGAAGATGACGATGATGCTTCTACTGATGACGATGATGCTGCTACTGATGACGATGATGATGATGATGATGATGATGATGATGATGAAGATAGTGGTGGTGATGATGTCATCGATGACGATGATCTTGATGATGAGATGGATGAAGAAGAATATCAATGACATGAATGAAATGTACAATTATGCCAGATGTTTAGCATGTTCTAATGATTATTTTATATGTACTAATCTTATTCACCTTGTTTGATATGTCCTACTTATATCTTTGATCTTTTGTTAAGAGAAATTCCATTCTAAAAGAGTGTATTTAATCTCTATATGCTTAAACAACATCACTAGTTAAGACTGTTCTCATTTGTAGTGGGCATGAAAAGAATCAATTCACTTGAAAGACACCGATATTTAGACATGCACAAATTAGTGACGTGATTAAGAAAATTACCTTTCTTTATAATTTTCTGGGGTATTTTTTTATATCAATGCATTTAATCTAAATACTATCTTATGAGAGTTTCTTCTGCTAATTTTCTATTTCCTTGCACATCAATGATGTTAAATCATAGGGGATTCTCTTTGTTCCCTGCAATGGAGTGAGCTAATTCGGAATTGCTTAGTAATTGCTTTTTATTGCATGGTTGTCTTTGGTTTGTCATTTTGTTTTGAGTGTCTAGTGATTTAAACCAAAGACTTCGACTTAGCCAAAAAATGTGCAAGTCTATATTAGTAAGTTTCTTTTTATTGTAATTACAATTAGTATGAATGAACAAAATAATGACAATGCAATATTTGTGATAATGCAATATTTGTCGAAATGGCATCGATGATTTCGATCAATGTGTCATGTGTCAATGTGGTGTTGTCTCATGCATGTTGAAGACGTCATGCACAACAAGTAATCTCGGGTGTCAATTTTGGGTTTTCCCAAATAGGAAAAAGGTCTGGATGCGTAATTATATTTTACGTTTAAAAATAATGTGACAACTAATCATTTTATGAAGAATTGATGTACATTTGGTATTGTAAGGAAATAGTGGATGTCAATACTTCCAGTGGGTCGATAAAACCACATTTACATCTACCTCATCTACATCTATACTTGATGTAGGAAATGAGTGCAACTTGTGCAAGGCTCGAGAGGCAGCTAGTGCCGCCAAGATTGCTTCAATGGCGAAAGCAGAAATCATATTTCTGTGATGCCTTCTTTGTGTAGTTTGTGCACTAATTTGTTGGGACCATATGCGTAAATGTGGTTAATAGAGGGCTATTGTAGATACTAAATTTTTTTTTAGGATTTCTAGTAGATACACATAAAGAACATGCACATAAACACGACAGCTGAGAAACATAAATGTAGGCATCATGGTCACAATTTTTTGGAGACACAACATAATTGAATGGTATACCCAGATGATGCAACACAACTATATCACTCCTCTGGTTTCAAGTTGACACTACGGGATCCAAAAACCATAGATAAGGAATAAATTTAGAGAGCAGAGGAGGGCTGTAATGACCAAAATAATACAAGGTCCCTATATTATTTCGGTCATTATGGCCCTCCTCCTTCACTCTCTAAATTTATTATTTATCTATGGGTTTTGTTTACTATAGTGTTGACTTGGAACTGGAGGAGTAGTGGTTGCATTGCATCGTCTGGGTATACCACTCAATTATGTTGTGTTTCCAAAAAATTGTGACCATGATGCCTACATTTATGTTTCTTAGCTTTTGTATCCCATGACCCCTTATGACCCTTTACGACCCTTTACGATCCCTAAGATTACATCTTAGAGGTCTTAAAATATCGTAAAGGGTCATAAGAGGTTCCTAGGAGGGGTCAGATGAGCTTCCACCTTCACGTGGTTGGCCTTATTAAGTAGAGAATGTTAAACTATTCTCAAAACAAAGAGAAGCTCAATAATTTAATATCTCAATCCATGTATGACAAATATATATTTCTTTTTAAAAAATAGTGTGAGTTATTGCAATTACGATGAAAACCACAGAATAATCGATGATAAAACTAAAATTGCGACTATCTGTCAAAAACATCAATCACTTCAAGGAGCAATGATCACTTCAGCTCACCTCAAGAAGTCTTGACCCAAGATCAAGTCATATCAATCCATCTCAATGGCTACCAAATCAATAGATCTCTGCCAAGAACCCAGTCGCAAAGAAACACCACAAACCACACTGGGAACCTATTGTAAAGAGGCATCCAATGTCTCATAAGTCACATCAAATGACCCACTTTCTATAATCTAAGTCTCTTAGCTTGGTTCACCAAGAAGAAGACTTCTCCCAAGTCATCATGGACACCATAGTGATCTACGAATCTCCAATGTGCAAGTTCTGTAAATCACTCTCTCGACATCACATCTAACTCATTTGAAACTGTGGCAAAAATGGTAGATGATCCCAGTGATCCGTCACAACCTGATCTCAACAAAAATGCAAAGAGTAGCTCAATTTTGTCTTCAAGCCAATCAATGTATAGTCTACTCAAACTCCAAGTCAAGTCACTGCTACACTCCATAGGAACAAAGCACATCCAATTCAGACCAAAGAAGTCAAGAAGTCACTCAAATCAAATTTGAATGCAATCAGGTCTGCATATATCATGAACACATCAGGAAGAATTCATCTCTAATCACCGCACTAGCTTCTTGTGCTAGAGCAGTCACTATCACAAATCTTGATTCAATCGAATGCATTCCAAATCCAAGTCTCTAAACTTGACTCAATAATCTATGAGCCGTTATTGAATCTACTGCAAAGTCATCTCTGAATGACATAACCAAATCATGAGCAAGAATAAAAGACCTCAACTCACCAAACCACCTTGCAAGTCAATCGAGATCTGAAATTAATGCAACCAATTGGAACCATATCTGAACCAGCTCGAACCAAATCTGCAAGAACACCTTTCTAAATCGATACCAACTCGATCAAAAAATATATATATATTTTTAAAAAATACTAATTTTTCATCGCAACTATGATGGAAACAAAAGCAATGGCTATTTGTCAGAAATATCTATTGCATGTACAACATCCCTGTCAGCAAAAACTACAAACGATGAATATCCATCATAAACATCTAATGGGTATCTATCGCATGTATAGCATCACTGTCATTAAAAAACTAAAAATGACATCTATCTGTCATAACCTTTCAATGGGTATCCGTCTCATGAACAACATCTTCGTCGGCAAACAAACTACAAACGACAGTTACCCGTCGAAAGATTCTGACGAGTACCCAACGTTTGTAGTTGTTTGTGACAAATGGGCATCGCAATTGTGAAGGACTCAAATAGGCCCAATGGTATGTTCGCCATGTTGGCACCCCCTTTTGTGATGGCCATTATCATCGTAATTACAATGCTAATTGTGGTCTCATTTGTTCCAACTATAAAACTTTGATGGCGGGTGGTGTCTCTTAATTGACAGTATACTGTCAAAATTCTGACGGTTTGCCATTGAAAAAATGTCTCAAATGTACTAGTGGTATGATATACTTCTTTGTTTATATCTAGCCTCCACTACATGATAGCATACTTTTAGTTTATTTCATTTCATCCCAAGGTTGATTCCCAAATAGGGGTTTGACTGAAGCAAACCCCTCTCTTCAACCTTCTTCCCCATTTTTTTATGTGTAGGAACAAGTTGTGGAGTCACGATTTCAAATATGGGAAGAATAGGTGTAGTCACAAGACCCCAAAAAATTTCATTAGATTTGGAGCAGTCAGGAACAAGTTGACGTGTCGACTCATGCTTGGAAAACTAACTTGTCCTTGTATTTTTTGGTTGAAAATCATAGAACATGCAGCTACATGTCTCAGAAACCTAGATCCAAAGTTATAGTAGATTTTGACATTCTCGTGACAATCAAATCCAACTTCAAAGTATCATTTCCTCTATCTCATTTCCAGGTGCATTTTTTCTCATCTATTTACCTTTGCACTTACTTGCATAGATCATATTTTCTATTATTTACTTTATCTCTTCCATTACCAATATCATTTCTATCTATCTAGGAATTCAAAAACCCTACATTTTGTAGATCACGCATTGGAACCCTTACTCTCTTAGTTGTGCTAATCAGATTCCCTTTGTAGGAGATTTTGTATTCCCAATGTATGTAGGATTTAGATTATAGTATCTTCTATTTTACTCTCTCCCACTTTCTTGTATACAATCCTTAATTACAAGAATGAAGGAGGTGGCCTTTCTTTTCTACCTCACCTAACCATTATGGCGCTCAAAACTCAAAAGAGGCTCAAATGACTTTGAAAATCCTTCTAAAACCAAAAGAACTTCACACCATTCAGATTTGGGTCCAATTCTTGGGTATGGATCAACTCTTGTGTCAGGAGAAAGTGGACGCTACCCATTACCTACCGAATCACTATATACTGGCTAATCTGAGCTCATATTTATGTCAAGGGTCCAATTGGGTATGGAGATGCTTAAAATATGCACAAAATTGAGGTGTGATATCAAAATAAATACAAAAGGCCACACATGATAAAATAGGGCCTATGTATGTAAGTAGTGATTGACTAGATGAAATAATTAAAGGGGCACATCTATAATTAAGGGCCCTCTTATAGATTAAATTAAGAGATGACATATTTAAATATTTATTAATCAAATGCAAAGTCCTATGATGCATGAAAGAATGAACACACACTAAAGTGTGTGCTAAGTGTGGAAGTGTACACCTTAGGAAGTGTGTAAATTTGCAATGCTACATAGTCCAATCTAAAAAATATATCTCTCAACACCATTTACAAATCTTGAGGAAAGAACCACAATTATTTGTAATCATGTACAAGTGTTAGATCTCTTCTTGCATCACCTTCATATGGATTACACTTAAATACATGCCCTTTAGATGACCATCCATATGCTTGTATACTTCATCCATGTCTTAAAGGGGTTTAAAGGTATCAAGAGGCATCTAAAATTCCTCATTTAATGAATCATATTCATTTTAGACCATTAATGGAATCCTAGGTTGTGTAAGAAGGTAGGTAAGGCTTTTTATTTAGAGCTTAGAGTTTTGAGACTTTGCATACCAAAGTGGGAAGATTAGAAAAAATGCTTTGAAGGTCAAACATGGATGACAATATAAAAAACTCCAAGATCCTAAAATTAGACTTGGAGGGAAAAGGAGCATATAGATGAAAATTTTGGTAGACATGATGGTATGATAAACTCTAAAATATCAATTTTTTGCAACTTTAATTTTGAGAATGAAAGCTGGCAATTGAGGAAAGGATGCATGGACGGCCAAACCTGGACTCTCAAATTTCAAGGAAAATGGGTTTAGAGTGGACAATTAAACTTGAAGAGAAAGTAATGCCAAGGATGAAATGTCCAACATGCATGACAAAAGGAGAAACATTAAATCTAAGTGACAAGTATGAAATGTGCTAAAATCCAATCTCAATAGCCATGGCAATATGAAAAGTCCTAAATCTCAAATTTTGCAAAAGTGCTTGTAGAAAAGACAATATGCAAGGCATTGACCACAAGAGTGCCCAATAACACAAATTTATAACAATATATGATAAACACACTTTAAATGAATATGTTTAAATGAGTAATCAAAATTTTAACAAAGAACAAGTTAGGCACAAATTTGAGGTACCAATACAACAAATAAATTAAATACACATATTTTCCTATTCGTCAAAGATTGTTATAAGTTTCTCACTTACAATGACATAATGATTTTTCATTACATGAAGGAAACTTTTAAGACTAGAAATAAATAATGATTATTTTTAGTTGTATTTCTTAGTATTAATGTCCAAGTCATTAGAAATTAAAAATAAATTGTTTTCAAATTGAATTTGTCATTATTAATGTTCAAGCCAATACCAATTAAAAATGAATTGATTTTCCATGACTCTAAATTCTAACTTTCAAATTTTAAATAAAAAATTGTCATTGTGACATAGATTCTTCAAATATCTATTACTCAAGAAAAATTGTCAAAGGCCTTTATAAATTTGAATTGAGTCTCGCTAGCCCATTGACCATTGGAACACAAATATTTCTAATGCAACCATATTAATCCATTTCCACTTGTATGTAAATTGACATTACGATATATCAAAATTTGTCGACTACTTTTTTCTCTTTGTATCATGTATAGTTAGTTTGACATTACAACTTATCAAAATTTTGTTAACTGCTTTGTTATCTTTATGTCATGAATATTTTTTTATGCTTTCATAATACCTTATGGACTGATAATATATAAGCATTTTTTATTTAATCGAATCATAATTTTTTGTCTTCATAGCTTGTGACTCATTATATCTTAAGCATATTTCATCAAAAATGTTCCTTTTATTTTTTTTAGGGTTCAAAGTCTTTGACATAAGATCCAATCTTTCAATTTATCATAAGAAATGATAACAAGTTGAAGGAAATTAGTGTTAGGCTATTAAAATGTACAATAACAAAATCATTTTATTGACTTATAATATATTTTTGTTATTTAAGGTATTAAAATGTACAATAATAAAATCATTTTATTGATTTATAATACATTTTTGTTATTTAATATTTGTTTCCAAAAAAGTGGCAAGCCATTGAACATATTTTAAAAAAAAATTAATTATATTCATGTGTGTATGCAATTCAAAAAATTATGTTTAAATGATTTATTAAATAACAACACTAACTTTTAGTAATATTATTGTGCACAAATGTAAATGATATTTGACCTAAAAGATATAGCTATCATAAATTAACATTTGCAATAGAAAATATGAATGATTTTTTTAAAAACAAAAAAGAAGATTTAGGAAGTTTGTGTACATTATTTTTTTTTAATTTTACCAAACATTATTATTTTCATGTAAAGGTTGACTAATGTGATTAAGTTTTTTTTCAAAATTGTATTAATAGTTTGCCCCCATTTTCCTAAACTACCAAAGTCCTAGGTTTAACGACTTTCTCTACAAAAATCTAGGGTATGCTAATTATAATATTAGTTATTTTCTATCAATCAATTGTAGTTGTTATATATGAAAACCTTATATTATCTGTTTATTCATCAAAAAATTATTTATAATTACTTGAAGAACAAAAGATATAAATTATGGATATATAAGATTATGGAGTTGTAAGATCAAAATTGGATCTATTTTAAAGTTTTTCTAAATATATTCTCTTAGGAAAATATACTAATTCAACTTTCATACATAAAAAGTAAAAATTTAAATATAATTAAAATAAATAAAAACATATGAGAAATAATGAATGGGAATGAAACATCGGCTACATATGCAAATAAACTATTGTATAGACATAGAAGAGAATAAAAGAATATTTAGTTGTCTTGTTCTCCCATACTAAAACATTAGTTATAGTTTACACAAATGATCATAAAACAATTGAGATGATTTGAATAAGATATTTGGAACAAAATAATTATAAAATTTTACTACAACTTCAACTATTCATATTCAAATTAGAAGATAGAATTATTATGTCAACCCAAATAATTGAATATTCTAATAGATAATCAGAATGCTAAGACTAATTTGTTAAACAATTTTCCTTAAAAAAATAATAATGTAGTTTTATACTTGATCGAATTACTTCTCAAACATTAAAAGATGTGATTATAACCTTTAAAAGAAAAGAGAACAAATACAAAAGATAGATAAGTGGATTCTCAACATGAGAATGTATTATATATTCACAATGTAATGATGGAAAAAGAGAAACTAAATGTTAACACTATAAAAAAGGGTCACATATCATGGACTTGTAGAACTTAACTAAGTGATTTTCTTAAAAGAAATCTTAAAGACAAATCACAAGCCTTTAACTTGTATTCAAGATAAAAGATCCACTAGATGATACTGTTTTCTGAAAATTATTGGTTTGAAGATATGAGATATGAATACTTATTTGGGCTTTCATAATTGAAGAATGAAAGCATTGGAGATAGAAGGATTTTCACCATTTCATTTGGCTTCTTATACACGAAAGTTTTGTATGAGAAACATTTTTTTTTCCTTTTTATGAGAAACATTCAGCTTCTTGCTTTCACGGTTCCGAGTTGTTTACTTGTTGGCCCCATGGTGGGGGTGCCAGTGTGGTGGATTATGCCCTCGCTTGTGCCCCCTTCATTCCCTTCATTTTCCGCTTCACCATCACCCGCCTTCCCCTAGTGGACCATGCTCTTCTTAGTCTCGTGCTTCACTTCTCCCACCGCCATCCACCTCCTCTCCTCATTTACCCCCCCTCCAAGGCCCAACAGGTGCCTGTCTACATGCACAATTGTATGCTTCCGCTTCCTTGAGAGTGATGGTGACCTTTTCCTCTTCCATTTTAGACGGCTCCTTCCCCAAGTTGGCTCCCTCTTGTCTTGCGAGGTCTCCTCCATGTTTGACATTTTGGCCACTGCAATCTAGGAATCTGCTCTCCTCTCCATCCCCCACTGCCCTTGTCATCATGCTTTCCATCATAACACTTGCCCCATGAATTGTTGGTTCGATGATGACTATAAGACCTTCCACTGCTACTTGCGCTCTGCGTTCTTATCACACTCCACTGATTTCATTAGTATTCACCGCTCCTATAGTCATTTCCTTGGCTATAAGAAGTGCTCATTCTTTTCTTCCCAGTGTCATTCCCTTTGTGACACCTTATCCCACAACCCGAAGCTCTTCTGGCATACTTTGATCCCTCACTGCTCCTCCCCGTCCTCGACCTCTGCTCCCTCACCACCCATGCCTCCACTCTCTATGATATCCCTAGTCAACCTCCTCTCCTCTTTACCCCACCTCCCAGCTACCACCTCTTCACCCCGTCCATCATTTGTGAGGCCATCAGATTCATGAGCTCTAGTAGAGCTGCAGACAAGGAGGGTTTTCAGGCTGAGCTCCTTAAGCTCAATGTCCCTATCCTAGTTTCCTTTCTTCATGTGCTCTTTAATAGTGTTGTTTGCATCAGTTTCCCTAACTCATGGTCGAGGCATATCCTCTATCTAATTTTAAAGACCGGCTCGACTTCAAATCTAGGTAACTGCAGAACTATCATGATTGGGCACACATTTTCTAAGCTTTATGCTACAGCCATAAACATTATTCTTTCTAGTGAGCTTGACAGGAGAGCGTGCAGAGCCAAGGCTTGAGCTGGCTTTCGGGCTGATTACCAGACCATGGACCATATTTTGATGTTGCAGGCCATCATCGAGGAGGCTTTTCATCACTCTAACAAAGTCTATTATTTCTGCGTGGACTTTTGTAAGGCCTTTGATACTGTCCTGCGGGTTTCCCTTTTCCAGAGACTAAGGGACATCGGTATTTTAGAGATTTTGTTGACTGCCATTATGAGATTATATGAGAGTGTTACTAGTAGATTCAGGATGCCAGACGGTTTCTCTGCCCCTATTCAGAGCACTATTGGGGTGAAACAGGGCTTCCCTCTTTCCCCCACCTTGTTTGGTATTTCTATTGATGAGTTGGAGACCTTCCACAAAGACTCCTCACTCCCTACAGATGGTTGCTACCTGCATTAGGTCTTGATCTCCATTCTCTTGTTCGTTGATGATGTGGTCCTTCTGGCCTCCTCTTTGGAGAGTCTTCAGAGACTTGTCGATGGCTTGGCCTCCTTCTATGACCTTCCTCAACTCTCTGTGAACCTGAGCAAGACTTGGGTTATGGTCTTCAACTACCTAAAGACATCTCATCTTCACTTCTACTTCCAAGGTCATGAGATCAAGATCACCACACCTTATGTGTACCTTGGGGTCAAGTTCTTTGGACCTCACTTCACTTTGAGACCTACCATCCAGCCTAGGGTTTGTAAGGGTATGGGCTCCCTTTCCATGCTCAAGAGATAGTGCTTCAGACATCACTTCCAAGACACTTTATCCAAGTTGTCCCTCCTGGACTCCTTGGTCCGACCAATGGTTCTTTATGGCTTGGTGGTTTGGGGGCCCTCTCTCCTTGATTCTGATTGGGCTTCCATCAAGCGTGTCTAGACCCTTTTTCTTTGACGTATTATCAAATGTCATTGGATCACCCCCCATAGTATTGTTCTAGCCAAGTTCAGGGCCTGTCCCTTTAGGTTGGCTACCATTTTCAACCTGATTTGGTTTCTTCATCATCTTTGTGGTTTTACTGACTCTTCAGATGACTGGTGTAGATATTCTTACTTGGCTTATTGCTCCTCTGTCTCTATTGTAGATTCTGTGCTGACCTCCCAGACCCGCTGTTGGTTCGTGCAGGCTTTGTCTTTGTTGAGCTTGATTAGGATTGATATTGACCACCTCCCCCCCTTCCAGTTCTCTCTCAATGCTCCCACCCACCTCCTCCCCTCATAGTAGGAGTTGAACCAACATGTCAGACTTGACATTTATAGACAGTATATCACCGTGACTTGGTGTAACCCTTCTGGCGGGTTATGCCCAAAGATGGCCTTTTATGTCGATCACTTTCTAGTTATCAAAGATGGTATTATTGTTCCCCCTAGATACTTGTCTCGGCATTGGTGTCATGCCTTATGCATTTTTCTAGGCTCCTTCAGGGTTGGCTCCCACCGGCTTCGGATTCAGACAGATCACCACATAGACAAAGAGGACCGGACTTGTCACTTGTGTACCTTGGGCACAGCTGAGATGGAGATCCATTTCATTTTTCACTATCTCACCTACTACAAGATTCATGGGAGATTCTATTTCTTATTTAGGGAATGCAACTCCCTCACGGCCTTCTTCAGCTACACGGACTAGAGATGCCTTACACTGTACCTCAGGGAGACTATGTAGCTCTATGACCACACCTTATAGTTCTTATTCCCCCAGAGAGAAACCTTGGTTCAGCTTATCACCGCTTTCTTCTCTCCCTCTTCTCCTGCACATGGGAGAAAGTGGCCTTCCAGTGCCACCATCGCCAGTCACTCTAGATCTATGAGACCTCATAGTGGTTATACTCATCAATGACACCCTCCCAGCTTCTCTCGGTGGCAATCTATACCCTTCGGTGCTTGGCTTCTTTTTACCGAGGAAGGACCCTTAGTCCTTGCCTCACTCTTGTGCTCCTTACTTCTTCTTGTATCTCTTGTTTTCCCTATTTTCTTTCTTTCATTGGCATCACTTGGTGCTATTCACTACAACATTTGGGGTCAAATTTTGACGCCAATTTGTGACACCACTACAATTTGTGTTTGTTTTTTGTGTTTTTTTTTGCAAGTGCCCCTGATGGTGTCATAATAGCGACGCTATCATTGTAATTGCGACACCCATTTGGTTATAAACCAAAAAAAAAAAGTGTCATTTGTAATTTGTGAATTCGAAGAGCTACCACGAAGACAACACTACAATTTTGTGTGGCTCAAAGAGGGCATTCGAGTTTGGCATGCGTGAAGAGGCAGGCACCGTGTGGGAAGAGGGCACTAGCATTTGAGGTAGGCATTTGAGCTTTGTCTTCTCATTAAATCAATTTCAATGTCATTGTTTACATCTTAATTATCATTTGGAATGCTCGATGACCCGCGAGTTTTGAGAGTTATCACCTTCAAGGCATTGTGTGAAGTGTTTGATCTCTCTTTATTTGTTTTGTTATTGATATTCTCTATGTGGTACTCCCTGTTTATGATCATTTCATGAGGAAATGTCTTGATGGCTCGTGGGCTTCAAGCTAGGGCATCATACATAATTCATGAGCTCACTATTTAATACTGGCATTGTTTACATCTTATCATTTGGAATGCTTGATGACTTGCGAGCTTTGAGAGCTAGGGCATCGCTTCTATTACCTTCAAGGCATTGTGTGAAGTGTTTGATCTCTCTTTATTTATTTTGCTATTGATATTCACTATGTGGTACTCCCCATTTATGATCATTTCATGAGGAAACATCTTGATGGCTCATGGGCTACAAGCTAGGGCATCATACATAGTTCATGAGCTCACTGTTTAATACTGGCATTATTTACATCTTATCATTTGGAATTCCTGATGACCTGCAAGATTTGAGAGCTAGGGCATCGCTTCTATTACCTTCAAGGCATCATGTGAAGTGTTTGATCTCTCTTTATTTGTTTTGTTGTTGATATTCACTATGTGGTAGTCCCCGCTTATGATCATTTGACGAGGAAATGTCTTGATGGCTCACGAGCTGCAAGCTAGGGCATCATACATTATTCATGAGCTCACTGTTTAATACTGGTTTGATGACCTGCAAGCTTTGAGAGCTAGGGCATCATTTTTATTACCTTCAAGGCATTGTGTGAAGTGTTTGATCTCTCTTTATTTATTTTGCTGTTGATATTCACTATGTGGTACTCCCCGTTTATGATCATTTCATGAGGAAATGTCTTGATGGCTCACGGGCTGCAAGCTAGGGCATCATACATTGTTCATGAGCTCACTATTTAATACTGACATTGTTCATGAGCTCACTGTTTAATATCTGGTATCATGCAAACATACATTAATACACTTACTATTTTGAATTTGAGCTTGGGCATCATGCAATGTTATTGTTGTCATTGCATGCTTGCTACTGTTGTGCACCATATATTATTTTATACACTATTTATTTCATTGAGACCGTGAGCTTGGCATTTGTAATGTATTTTCTATTATTGGATCAATGCTACCATGTTGTTGAGTCTGTGTATGGCTTGACTATGCACATGCATAATTGTAGATGAGGATCAGTAATATGTTGCCAAACATTGCTTGGATCCTTTGGATCTAACCCCATCTTTTCCTTCCTTGCAAGTTTTGGATCATACAAGAGCATACTGGATTGAACCCCGGGTCAACACTTCATTACTTCAGGAAATGTCTAGTACCTTCATTATTTATGTTCATCCACTTATGTATGTTTCCATTCATTCATATTCTTCTGAAAGTTGGCTATTAGTGACCATATAGGACCATTCTTGATGTTTTTGGGTCATTTGATGAAAAGATGTAAATAGGGACATCAATAATAAAATAGGGATATCTTAATAGGGATATATCAAGATTAATATCGTAAGTAAAAATATTACACAGTGGCATTCAGATTAAGTACAATATGAATTCACATGCTTTTAATTATGATACACTTTTGAAATTATCACTCATTGGTCATTTGACAATTCAAGATATAAGTATCAGAATATAAATTGTTGCAAAAGGAAGAAACACATATGTATCTATCATCATTTAATACAAAATATAAAAGTATCTCATAGACACACAGTTGCTATTATAACAACCATCCTCTAATCCCATGGTATACTATTCTCAAGGTAAGAACAATTTACTTAAGCCATCATATAAGTATCATCCTATTTGAAACTTGTAACACCTAATTCTATCCTAGACTCCAAATTTGGTCTTAAGGCTTATTAGGCCTTTTAGGACTGATTACACATTCGCCATTCTTATTGCATGAAATGACCTCATAGGCCATTATAGGTGCCAAAATACTCCAATTGATGTCTTTGGATGTCTTTATAATCTTTGATGGCTCCAAGTGTGTCTTCATAGGTATTTGGGTTTCTTTGTGTCTTCTCATTAATTGTTGCCATTAAAATATATCACTCCTCCTGTTATATAATGTATATGCATAGTTGTTTAAAATGTCATACTTGTTGCTCTTAAATATTATTACCATTTCACTCAAATTTACATGACATTAAATCCAAACCCAAAATGTATACATACGTGTAAGTATAGGAGAAGTTGGATTCTGCAACTATTGAAAAAAAAAAACTATACCAATGGCAGCTTACGAGAAACTATACTTGTGCTTACCACACCATACCTCAACATCATAATGCTTATCATTTTCAAGCTTCAACGAAGCTTCATACCACGTAGCATCCGCAAATTTTTATGCAACACTGATTTAGGCTAGAGGTAAACTACATGTGTCATGTAAACAACATGGTTGAATGCAATCTCTTTTGCACATTTTCAAGAATTTTCCCACCAATACAAACATAAATAATGCATTGAACGTAATCTACGAATACTGCGTGGTATGAAATTTTGCTAAAGCTTGAAATATATCACTCCTCATGTTATTGTCAAAATTAAATTCAAATATTTCTCAAAACATTTAGTCTTGTAGACTTAAGATATCCTTATCTTAATGATAAAACAATCTTGCATAATAGATTTTGAATCACATTAACACACACCCATATTGTTTTGTAGCATAGTTCATTTTAGAAGTGTATGGCTTGACTATGCACATGCATAATTGTAGATGAGGATCAGTAATAGGGTGTCAAGCATTGCTTAGATCCTTTGGATCTAACCCCATCTTTTCCTTACTTACAGGTTTTGGATCATACAAGAGCATACTGGATTGAAGCCTGGGTCAACACTTCATTACTTCAGGCAATGTTTGGTACCTTTATTATTTATGTTCATCCACTTATGTATGTTTGTATTCATTCATATTCTTCAGAAAGTTAATCTTTATGAGCTCAAATTCAAAACTGTATGTGTTTTATTTTATTACTGATGTCCCTATTTAATTACTAATGTCCCTATTTTATCTAATAGCATCAATATAACAAACAGAGCACCGACCAATCAAATAGGGACATGAGGTGCTCAAACAGTGAGCTTATAAAATAATATATTTATTCTTAATAAAATCTTATAAAACAACATATATTGTGTGAAGTGTTTGATATCTCTTTATTTATTTTAATGTTGATATTCACTATGTGGTACACCCTGTTTATGATAATTTCATGAGGAAATATCTTGATGGCTCGCAGGCTGCAAGCTAGGGCATCATACATTGTTCATGAGCTCATTGTTTAATAATGACATTGTTTACATCTTTTCATTTGGAATGCTTGATGACCCGCGAGCTTTGAGAGCTAGAGCTAGAGCATCGTTTCTATTACCTTCAAGGTATTGTGTCAAGTGTTTGATCTCTCTTTATTTGTTTTGTTGTTGATATTCACTATGTGGTACTCCCTGTTTATGATCATTTCATGAGGACATGTCTTGATGGCTTGCGGGCTGCAAGCTAGGGCATCATGCATTGTTTATGAGCTCACTGTTTGAGCACCTCATGTCCCTATTTGATTGGCTGGTAATATAGTTTTAGGTAGTTATCTCTTCTATAATGATAGAGGAGTGAAAGGTAATGATCAATGAGGTTGCTGCTCTTAGATCATACATTAACACACTTACTGTTTTGAATTTGAGCTCGAACATCATGCAATGTTATTGTTGTCATTGCATGCTTGCTGCTATTGTGCACCATATATTGTTTTATACACTATTTATTTCATTGAGACTGTGAGCTTAGTTTTTCTTTCAGAAGTGTATGGCTTGATTATGCACATGCATAATTGTAGATGAGGATCAATAATAGGATGCTATTCATTGCTTAGATATTTTTTATCTAACCTTCATCTCTCTTTTCTTTGCAGGTTCTGGATCACACAAGGGCACACTAGATTCATACCCGGGTCAAAAATTTATCACTTCAGGCAATGTCTGACACTCTTATTATTTATGTTCATCCTCTTATGTATGCCTATACTTTTGCATTTTCTTCTAAAAGTTATTTTCCTTGTATAGTATATACAAGTCATTTTTCATATATATACATGTAATCTTTAGATGCAAAAATTTATTTTCCTTTACATGTATCTTTGCATGAAATGAACACAAATTAAACAAGATCATCTAATAATGTAAACTAGGGTACTATAGTCACTCATCTAGTAATTAGTTCCCCAAACCATTACTAAAGATTGAACATAAGTCTAAGTCCTCAAATCTATTGTTCTATGTGTATAAAACAATATATGGTGCACAACAGAAGCAAGCATGCAATGACAGCAATAACATTGCTTGATGTCCAAGCTCAAATTCAAAATAGTAAGTGTATTAATGTATGATCTAATAGTAGCAACCTCATTGATCATTACCTTTCACTCCTCCATCATTATAGAAGAGATAACTACCTACAATTAGGGCATCATGCACTGTTTATGAGCTCACTATTTGAGCACCTCATGTCCCTATTTGATTGGCCAGTGCTCAAATAGTGAGCTCATAAATTACGACACCCATTTGGTTATAACCAAAAAAAAAAAAGTGTCATTTGTAATTTGTGAATTCAAAGAGCTTCCGCGAAGACGACACTGCACTTTTGCATGGCGCGAAGAGGGCATTTGAGTTTGGCATGTGCGAAGAGGCCGGCACTGTGTGGGAAGAGGGCACTGGCACTTTAGGTAGGCATTCGAGCTTTGTCTATTTGATCATAAACGGGGAGTACCACATAGTGAATATCAACAACAAAACAAATAAAAAGAGATCAAACACTTCACACAATATATGTTGCTTTATAAGATTTTATTAAGACTAAATATATTGTTTTATGAGCTCATTGTTTGAGCACCTCATGTCCCTATTTGATTGGTCGGTGCTCTTTTTGTTCTATTGATTTTATTAGATCAAAAAGGGACATGATACATTGTTCATGAGCTCACTGTTTAATACTGCCATTGTTTACATCTTTTCATTTGGAATGTTTGATGACCTGCGAGCTTTGAGAGCTAGGGCATCATTTCTATTACCTTCAAGGCATTGTGTGAAGTGTTTTATCTCTTTTTATTTATTTTGTTGTTGATATTCACTATGTGGTACTCCCCTTTTATGATCATTTCATGAGGAAATGTCTTGATGGCTCATGAGCTACAAGCTAGGGCATCATACATTATTCATGAGCTCACTGTTTAATACTGGCATTGTTCATGAGATCACTGTTTAATATCTGGCTAGGCCATGTAAATGTTACCAAGCCAACCCAATCAGTCCAACAAAATGTGTCATGTTTATCTTTGTCAAATACACTCGTTCACCATTTTGTTCTTGTTCTTCACACAGTTATTGCATCAAAAGTAATTGTAAATAATGATTCAAAGAAAAAAGAAACAACTACAATAGATCAGACCCCAAAAGAATACAGTCAACTAAAATAGCTCACAGTCTCAATGAAATAAATAGTGTATAAAACAATATATGGTACACAACAGCAGCAAGCATGCAATGACAGCAATAGCATTGCATGATGCTCGAGCTCAAATTCAAAATAGTAAGTGTGTTAATGTATGATCTAATAGCAACAACCTCGTTGATCATTACCTTTCACTCCTCCATCATTATAGAAGAGATAACTACCTAAAACTAGGGCATCATGAATTGTTTATGAGCTCACTATTTGAGCACCTCATGTCCCTATTTGATTGGTCGGTGCTCAAACAATGAGCTCATAAATAATGCATGATACCCTAGCTTGCAGCCTGCAAGCCATCAAGATATTTCCTCATGAAATGATCATAAACGGGGAGTACCACATAGTGAATATCAACAACAAAACAAATAAAGAGAGATCACACACTTCACACAATATATGTTGTTTGCACAACAACAGCAAGCATACGATGACAGCAATAACATTGCATGATGTCCGACCTCAAATTCAAAACAGTAAGTGTGTTAATGTATGATTTAATGGAAGCAACCTCATTGATCATTACCTTTCACTCATCCATCATTATAGAAGAGATAACTACCTACAACTAGGGCATCATGCATTGTTTATGAGCTCATTTTTTGAGCACCTCATGTCCCTATTTGATTGGCTGGTGCTCAAACAGTGAGCTCATAAATAATGCATGATACCCTAGCTTGCAACCTGCAAGCCATCAAGACATTTCTTCATGAAATGATCATAAATGGGAAGTACCACATAGTGAATATCAACAACAAAAAAAATAAAAAGTGATCAAACACTTCACACAATATATGTTGTTTTATAATATTTTATTAAGACTAAATATATTGTTTTATGAGCTCACTGTTTGAGCACCTCATGTCCCTATTTGATTGGTCGGTGCTCTGTTTGTTATATTGATGCTATTAGATCAAATAGGGACATCAAATAGGGACTATGTGTTACTCCCTGTTTATGATCATTTCATGAGGAAATGTCTTGATGGCTCGCGGGTTGCAAGCTAGGGCATCATACATTGTTTATGGGCTCACTGTTTAATAATGGCATTGTTTACATCTTTTCATTTGGAAGGTAGGCATTCGAGCTTTGTCTTCTCATTAAATCAATTTCAGTGGCATTATTTACATCTTAGCATTGTTAATACTGGCATTGTTTACATCTTTTCATTTGGAATGCTTGATGACCTGCGAGCTTTGAGAGCTAGGGCATCGTTTCTATTACCTTCAAGGCATTGTGTGAAGTGTTTGATCTCTCTTTATTTGTTTTGTTATTGATATTCACTATGTGCGCACTCCCCGTTTATGATCATTTCATGAGAAATGTGTTGATGACTGGTGGGCTGCAAGCTAGGGCATCATACATTGTTTATGATTTTACTATTTAATACTGCCATTGTTTACATCTTTTCATTTGGAATGCTCGATGACCCGCAAGCTTTGAGAGTTAGGGCATCATTTCTATTACCTTCAAGGCATTGTGTGAAGTGTTTGATCTCTTTTTATTTGTTTTGTTGTTGTTATTCACTATGTGGTACTCCCTGTTTATGATCATTTCATGAAGAAATGTCTTGATGGCTCGCGAGCTGCAAGCTAGGGCATCATACATTGTTTATGAGCTCACTGTTTAATACTGGCATTGTTTACATCTTTTCATTTGGAAGGTAGGCATTCGAGCTTTGTCTTCTCATTAAATCAATTGTAGTGTCATTGTTTACATCTTAATTAGCATTTGGAATGCTCGATGACCCGCGAGCTTTGAGAGCTATTACCTTCAAGGCATTGTGTGAAGTGTTTGATCTTTCTTTATTTATTTTGCTATTGATATTCACTATGTGGTACTCCATGTTTATGATCATTTCACGAGGAAATTTATTGATGACTCGTGGGGCTTCAAGCTAGGGCATCATACATAGTTCATGAGCTCACTGTTTAATACTGGTATTGTTTACATCTTATCATTTGGAATGCTTGATGACCTACGAGCTTTGAGAGCTAGGGCATCACTTCTATTACCTTCAAGGCGTTGTGTGAAGTGTTTGATCTCTCTTTATTTGTTTTGTTGTTGATATTCACTATGTGGTACTCCCCATTTATGATCATTTCATGAAGAAATGTCTTGATGGCTCGTGGGTTGCAAGCTAGGGCATCATACATAGTTCATGAGCTCATTGTTTAATACTGGCATTGTTTACATCTTATCATTTGGAATACCTGATGACCTGCAAGCTTTGAGAGCTAGGGCATCGCTTCTATTACCTTCAAGGCATTGTGTGAAGTGTTTGATCTCTTTTTATTTGTTTTGTTGTTGATATTCACTATGTGCTACTCCCCATTTATGATCATTTCATGAGGAAATATCTTGATGGCTCACAGGCTGCAAGCTAGGGTATCATACATTATTTATGAGCTCACTGTTTAATACTAGAATTGTTTACATCTTTTCATTTGGAATTCTTGATGACCCATGAGCTTTGATAGCTAGGGCATCGTTGCTATTACCTTCAAGGCATTGTGTGAAGTGTTTGATCTCTCTGTATTTATTTTTCTGTTGATATTCACTATGTGGTACTCCCCGCTTATGATCATTTGATGAGAAAATGTCTTGATGGCTCGCGGGCTGCAAGCTAGGGCATCATACATTGTTCATGAGCTCACTGTTTAATACTGGCTTTGTTTACATATTTTCATTTGGAACGCTTGATTACCTACGAGCTTTGAGAGCTAGGGCATCATTTCTATTACCTTCAAGGCATTGTGTGAAGTGTTTGATCTCTCTTTATTTATTTTGTTGTTGATATTCACTATGTGGTACTCCCCATTTATGATCATTTCATGAAGAAATGTCTTGATGGCTCGCGGGCTGCAAGCTAGGGCATCATACATTGTTCATGAGCTCACTATTTAATACTGAAATTGTTTACATCTTTTCATTTGGAATGCTTGATGACCTGCAAGCTTTGAGAGCTAGGGCATCATTTCTATTACCTTCAAGGCATTGTGTGAAGTGTTTGATCTTTCTTTATTTGTTTTGTTGTTGATATTCACTATGTGGTATTCTCTGTTTATGATCATTTCATGAGGAAATGTCTTGATGGCTCACAGGCTGCAAGCTAGGGCATCATACATTGTTCATGAGCTCACTGTTTAATATCTGGCATCATGCAAACATACATTAATACACTTACTATTTTGAATTTGAGCTCGGGAATTATGCAATGTTATTGTTGTCATTGCATGCTTGTTGTTGTTGTGCACCATATATTGTTTTATACACTGTTTATTTCATTGAGACCATGAGGTTGGCATTTGTAATATATTTTCTATTATTGGATCAATGCTACCATGTTGTTTAGTCTGTGTATGGCTTGACTATGCACATGCATAATTGTAAATGAGGATCAATAATATGTTGTAAGGCATTGCTTAGATCCTTTGGATCTAACCCCATCTTTCCCTTCCTTGCAGGTTTTGGATCATACAAGAGCATACTGGATTGAACCCTGGGTAAGCACTTCATTACTTTAGCCAATGTTTGGTACCTTGACTATTTATATTCATCCACTTATGTACGTTTGCAATCATTCATATTCTTCTAAAATTTGGCTATTAGTGACCATATAGGACCATTCTTGATATTTTTGGGTCATTTGATAAAAAGATGTAAATAGGGACATTAGTAATAAAATTTGTTTTGTTGTGCATATACCTTCTTTGATCAACTCTGATATGCACAGGTGATGAACATTCATATTTTCCTAAGCAGTATTGTGAGCTTTCCTTCCAACACATGTACTATTGTGAAAATCATCACAAGTCCATTTGTTGCAGGAAAGCTCACAGTACACATGTCTAGATGTCTGCATATTTTTCACCTGTTCATATACCAAATGATGAATGCTCAATTGTTGTAATGGAAAAGCATTAGAACCATCCATATAGGACCTTCATTATTTATGTTCATCCACTTATGTATGTTTGCATTCATTTATATTCTTCTGAAAGTTGGCTATTAGCGACCATATATGACCATTCCTGATGTTTTTGGGTGATTTGATGAAAAAATATAAGTAGGGACATCAGTAATAAAATAGGGATTGTTGTCATTGCATGCTTGTTGTTGTTGTGCACCATATATTGTTTTATACACGGTTTATTTCATTGAGACTGTGAGCTTGGTTTTTCTTTCAGAAGTGTATGGCTTGACTATGCACATGCATAATTGTAGATGAGGATCAGTAATAAGATGTCATTCATTGCTTAGATATTTTTATCTAACCCCCATCTCTCTTTTCTTTGCAAGTTCTGGATCACACAGGGGCACACTAGATTCATACGCGGATTAAAAATTCATCACTTCAGGCAATGTCTGGCACCCTTATTATTTATGTTCATCCTCCTATATATGTCTGTATTCTTGCATTTTCTTCTAAAATTTATTTTCCTTGTATAGTATATACACGTTATTTTTCATATATATACATGTAATCTTTAGATGCAAAAATTTATTTTCCTTTACATGTATCTTTGCATGAAATGAACACAAATTAAACAAGATCATCTAATAATGCAAACTAGGGTACTACAGTCACTCATCTAGTAATTAGTTCCCCAAACTATTACTAAGGATTGAACATAAGTCTAAGTCTCCAAATCTATTGTTCTATGTGTATAAATAAACAATATATGGTGCACAATAGCAGCAATCATGCAATGACAGCACTAACATTGCATGATGTCCGAGCTCAAATTCAAAATAGTAAGTGTATTAATGTATGATCTAATAGCAGCAACCTCATTAATTACTAAGCCAAAGGGGTTTTCTGATTCGAAAGACTTAGCAGCCTCTATAGTCATTTTCTTTTTTGTTGTGTTAACATGACGTCTACTAGAAACATTATGACTATGCATCCTTTTTCTCATCTCTTCAATTTTTGTTTTCGTAGATTTAACCATCTAACGTTCCTTTTCGGTAAGAGATGGTTGTGAAAAAGATATTTATGTTTTTCATTCTGAGAAGATCCAGAGTGATTTTGAGTCACAGAGGAAATGCCATGATCCCTATACTGTGTATCCCTCTGCTCATCTCTTTAGTTTTTGTTCAAGGTAACTTTTATTTGATAGCAGAGGGATGAGCAGAGGGATTAGGGCATTTCCTCTGTGACTCAAAATCACTCTGGATCTTCTCAGAATGAAAAATAGAAATATCTTTTTCACAGCCATCTCTTACAAAAAGGAACGTCAGATGGTGAAATCTACAAAAACAAAAATTGAAGAGATGAGCAAAGGGATGGAAATCTATTATAGTTGTTTCTTTTTTCTTTGAATCATTGTTTACAATTACTTTTGATGCAATATTTATGTGAAGAACAAGAACAAAATGGTGAACGAGTGTATTTGACAAAGATAAACATGACACATTTTGTTGGACTAATTGGGTTGGCCTGGTACCATTTACATGGTCTGGCCATATATTAAACAGTGAGCTTATGAACAATCATCCTACTACTTACACTACAAATTCTATGTAAACAACATGGTTGAATTCAATCTCTTTTGCACGTTTTCAAGAGTTTTCCCACCAATACAAGCGTAAATAATGCATTGAACGTAATCTACGAACACTGTGTGCATGGTATGAAATCTTGCTGAAGCTTGAAATATATCACTCCTCATGTTATTGTCAAAATTAAATTCAAATATTTCTCAAAACATTTATTCTTGTAGAATTAAGATATCTTTATCTCAATAATAAAACAATCTTGCATAATAGCTTTTGAATCACATTAACACACACCCATGTTTTGTAGCATAGTTCATTTTAGAAGTGTATGGCTTGACTATGCACATGCATAATTGTAGATGAGGATCAGTAATAGGGTGTCAGACATTGCTTAGATCCTTTGTATCTAACCCCATATTTTTCTTCCTTGCAGGTTTTGGATCATACAAGAGCATACTGGATTGAAGCCTAGGTCAACACTTCATTACTTCAGGCAATGTCTAACACCCTTATTATTTATGTTCATCCTCTAATGTATGCCTGTACTCTTGCATTTTCTTCTGAAAGTTATTTTTTTTTATAGTATATAAAAGTTATTTTTCATATATATACATGTAATCTTTAGATGCAAAAATTTCTTTTCCTTTACATGTATCTTTGCATATCAATGACATGAATGAAATGTACAATTATGTCAGATGTCTGGCATGTTCTAACGATTGTTTTATATGTACTACTCTTATTCACCTTGTTTTATATGTCCTACTTATATATCTTTGATCTTTTGTTTAGAGAAATTTCATTCTAAAAGACTGTATTTAATATCTATATGCTTAAACAACCTCACTAGTTAAGACTGTTCTCATTTGTAGTGGGCATGACAAGAATCAAATCACTTGAAAGACACCAGTATTTAGACATGCACAAATTAGTGACATGATTAAGCAAATTGTCTTTCTTTACAATTGCATGGTTGTCTTTGGTTTGTCATTTTGTCTTGAGTGTCTAGTGATTTAAACCAAAGACTTCAACTTAGCCAAAAAATGTGCAAGTCTACATTAGTATGTTTCCTTTTATTGTAATTATAATTAGTATGAATGAACAAAATAATGACAATGCAATATTTATCGAAATAACGTCGATGACTTCAGTCAATGTGCCTATGTGTCAATGTGGTGTTGGCCCATGCATGTTGAAGACGACATGCACAACAAGTAATCTTGGGCATCAATTTTGGGTTTTCCCAAATAGGAAAAAGGTCTAGATACGTAATTATATTTTATGTTTAAAAATAATGTGACAACTAATCATTTTATGAAGAACTGATGTACATTTGGTATTGTCAAGGAAATACTAGATGTCAATATTTTCGGTGGGTCAATCAAACCACATTTACATCTACCCCATCTACATCTATATTTGATGTAGGAAATGAGTGCAACTTGTGCAAGGCTCGAGAGGCAGCTAGTGCCGCCAAGATTGCTTCAATGGCGAAAGCAGAAATCATATTTCTATGATGCCTTCTTTGTGTAGTTTGTGCACTACTTTGTTGGGACCATATGAGTAAATGTGGTTAACAGAGGGCTATTGTAGATACTGAATTTTTTTTTAGAATTTCTAGTAGATACACATAAAGAATATGCACATAAACACGACAAATGAGAAACATAAATGTAGATATCACAACAGCTGACAAACATAAATGTAGGCATCATAATTCACAAAACATAATTGAATGGTATACCCAGACAATGGAACTAGAGGAGTAGTTGTGTTGCATCATCTGGGTATACCACTCAATTATGTTGTGTTTCCAAAAAATTGTGACCATGATGCCTACATTTATGTTTCTTAGCCGTTGTGTCCCAAGACCCCTTATGACCCTTTACGACCATTAGGATCTCTAAGAATACATCTTAGATATCTTAAAATGTAGTAAAAGGTCATAAGAGGCTCCTAGGAGGGGTCAGATGAGCTTCCACCTTCATGTGGTTGGCCCTGTTAAGTAGAGAATGTTAAACTATTCTCGAAACAAAGAGAAGCTCAATAATTTAAGATCTCAATCCACGTACGACAAATATATATCGATCCATCTCAATGGCTACCAAATCAACAGATCTTTGTCAAGAACCCAGTCGCAAAGAAACACCATAGACCGCACCGTGAACCTGCACATCAAATTTGGACCAAAAAAGTCAAGAAGTCACTTGAATCATATCCGAATGCAATCAGGTCCACATATATCCCATGAACACATCAGGAAGAATGCATCTTTGATCGCCGCACTAGCTTCTTGTGCTGGAGCAATCACTATCACAAGTCTTGATTTGGTAGGATCCATTCCAAATCCAAGTCTCTAGACTCGACTCAATAATCCACGAGCCGCTACCGAATCTATTGCAAAGTTATCTCCGAATTGTGTTGGAGCAATCCCTGTCACAAGTCTTGATTCGGTAGGATCCATTCCAAATCCAAGTCTGTAGACTCAACTCAATAATCCACGAGCCGCTACCGAATCTACTACAAAGTTATCTCCGAATGATCCATAAACCAAATCACGAGCAAGAACCAGATCTGCAAGAACACCATTCTGAATCGATACTAACTCGATCAACATATATATATATATATATATATATATATATATATATATAACCGATTATCGTCGTAACTACGACGGCTTCATAACAACGACGGTGGTCCGTCGCAAACATCCGACATCCATCCATCACAATAATAGCATCACTGTTGAAAAACAACAATAAACGACGAATATCCATCATAAATATCCAACGCATGTCCGTCGCATGTAAAGCATAGTCGTCGTTACAAACCACAAACGACAGATATGCATCATAAACTTCCGATGGATATCCGTTGCATTAAAAGATTTTTTGTCGGTGAACGTGTTACAAACGACGGCTACCCGTCGGACGATTCTGACGGGTCACTGTCGTTTGTTATTTTTTGCGACGTATAGGCGTCACAATTGCGACGGACACAAATAGGTCCAACGACAGGTTCACTATGTTGGCACCCTCTTTTTGTGACGGCCATGGTTGTCGTAATTACGACGCCTAACAAAACCGTCGGTCTTTCCAACTACAAAACTGTGACGTCTGGTGGTGTCGATTAATCGACAGTTTACTGTCTAAATTTGGACATTCAGCCGTCAGAAAAAGGTCTCAAATGTACTAGTGATTGTTGTTGGCAGTCTTTTGTATTGTACACTCTTCAATCCCATAGACCCTTGTGGTCTCTTGTTGGACATTAATAAATTTATCTTATCTTATCTTATTTTATACTGTGAAATTTGTTTTATGAGAACAAGTAGGGATGTAGTGTACTCAATATGGGTTGTGCTCAAATAACTCAAGAGTATGTGGATATAAATAATTCTACCCTTTTGACGGTTGTGAGAAAACTTAATGGACTATTATGGATGGCTCACTATAGATTGTTGTCCAATATTTTAAAAGATCTATCATTCAAAAGTCAGAGGAGATCAGTTTTCAAAAACTCAAGAATCTAATTCTGAAACTAACACTTACGAAAATTACGAAGTAGTTTGATAGAATTCCACTTTATTCATTATTTTTAAAAAAAAATCTAAATAATACACACAAATATATGTGTATGTATACATATATATATATATACATACTTCTGATTCTACCTTCTTCATCTTCTCTCGAGTTAGAGCAACTCCAAAATCAATATCCATGCAATCTGTGCCTCCTTCTATAGCTCCTCTTTGTTAGATATTGCAATCCATAGAAGGAAAGGACACTCCGGTAGTGCAAATTTACCAACATGAAGCCACTTCCCGTCCTCTTTCATAAATCCATACCCAGGACGAGAAATGACCATTAACGTCTTCATGCTGAGACAATATTCCTCCTCCGCTTCCTTTTTCAAACCGAGCTCCAGCACCCATGCCAGAATTAGTGAAACAATTTCAATGTTGGTCCTATACTAATATTGAGAATTCAAATACACTTCCATAGTATAGAATAATGAAGGGCATCAATCTTGAGAAAATTTCTCAGTCGTTTCTCCATAATTAGGCCGAGAAAAGCAAATCAGTGTTTGCAGGTGACTAGAGTAAAGTTGACCACCATGAGTAATCTACATAGCTCAGTAAGAAACAACCCCCTCAACACAAACGCCACACTCGCCTCAGGAAAGAAACTCTATTTCTAACAAGAACAACACAGGTGCCCAATACATACACCGTCCTCAAAACCAAATACTACAATGACACCAATTAGCTATGGGAAACATTGATTTCATCACCTCCCTATTCATTAATTTGCATGCTTGAGAGTATGTCCTCCATCGGGATATTAACAAAATCATCCCAAATCTTTCTCTTCTGGTTTAAATTTAATTTCACTCGTACATTAAAGAGCTTGTTCGCCACTTGATTACCTTCCCTTTTAACATGAGGTCATTTAAAAGTTTCAAATTCATTTTAAAAATTTATAAATGCAATTGTCTTTTTAATCCTCCATGTTGGGGTCAACCCCTTTATGAGACTATTAATATCTATCATAGAATCACCTTCTAGATAGAGTCTAGAATTTGAGAGCTTCTTGGCCATTTGCACTACCTGTAAAGCTGTCATGGTTGCGACCTCATTATTTGTTGTAGTGCCCAAACCAACTGTCTCAATTGTAATGATATTGCCTTTCAAATCCAAGGCAGCACATCTTACCTCTGATGATCTCGGATTGTCTTTAGAAGCTCCATATAAATTAATTTTGGTTTATCCCACCTCTAGGGCAATCCACTCCACCTTATTTGGAACAAAACATGGATTAGCCCTAGAAGGCCCATCAATGGGATAATTAATTAAATAATATTATATATAAATATTATATTTATTTTATCAATATAAATTTCTTGCAATTTAATATTGAATTATATTATATATTCTTTTCATATTTTAAAATTATTTTTAAGAAATATTTTAAAAGAGTATTGAATTTTTATTAAGGTT
>BSBK01004083.1:372500-662500 GCA_027943335.1 Chamaecyparis obtusa | reverse complement strand
TTGGCTAAGGAATATTTTTGTTGGTGTAATTAAGGTAGTTTACCTTGAATAATTCACATCTAGGTACTAATTACACTTTACTTAAGCTTACATAGGGATCTCATAGGAGATTTTAGGAGCATTTCCATTTTAGGTGGTGTTATCATGTTATCACATTTAACTTTATGTGTTGACTCCACCTTTAGTGCACTTATCACTTTATCACTCTTCACCTTTGTTGTGCATAATTCATTATACATTGGAGGATGATCAACCTCTGGTGGACATGTGATTCTACCTTGGGTGGGTGATAAATTGTATCTTGGTTATCATGTAATGAGACAATGAAACTTTTCATTATCTCATTCACTCCTTTGTACTCACCTTGGCTATATAACCAAGGGGTCTCCTATGTAACATCCAATCCAATTAATTATTATATTGCATAACTGATACGCATATAATTTATTCTTGACATATTCGCTCTCTCTTTTTATTGTGTTTTCTATTGTCTCTAGATCTTGGGTGGTTATCTCCATACCCAAATATTACATGGTATCAGATCCCATAGAGTGTCATTGGTTTTCCATTTGAGATGTTTGAGCACATATTTTGATGGATTTTGGGGGTCCTCTTTGTGGCTTTCTATTGCATGGCAAAATTGGAGCTTGTTGGTGCAAATTAGATGTTGCCATCACATTGAGGAGGTCCACAAATCCTAAGATCAACTTTCTTTAATCCAAATCAAACACCAGAGGCCAAATCTATAGCTATTTGAAGTTTGGAGTTGCAGTAGAGATTCAAGCGTCATAATTAAAGAAACAATTTTCAAACAGTGATATCTCATTCATCCAAACTCCTTTTTTTTAGCATTTTTTTTCATTTGGGGTAGAGTTTTGTGCTCTACATATTGGTACAAGTGGTTCTTGATTTTAGTGTCTGATTTTTTTTAGAAAATCACATAGTCCCATTTTTGCAATTTCTAAGGCCTCATTCAAGTTCTTTCAAAGTCCTTTTAAGGTACTTTTTTTTTAAAGTGCGTGATTTTTTATATAGTTTATGGTGGTGCTATCATTTTATAGTGACTGTGATTAGAAACTATACTTTCATAATTTGGCTTAGTTTAGTTTTGCAATTATAATGTATAGACATTAGTTTGGTCTTTTGCAATATTAATCTAAGTCTATTATAGCCTAATCATGGAAATTATAATTACTAAAATGGGAAGTCCAAGAAAGAAAAAAGAGGAAAAATATTTCTTTTTCTTTATTATGCAATAAAGGATTTAGTAATAAAATATTTTTAAAAATTTTATTATGATTTTTTAAAAATAAATATGCAAATTAGGACCAAAATATTGTCTTGTCCACCTATATACCTATCTTGCAGCATTCTCCAACTAGAAATAGGGGGTGGCAATTGTCCACCATTTCTTCCTGGCAAAATCCCAACTGGAGGCATCTTTTGCAATCTTCTTCAAGGAATTATTGGTGGCATCCTCATTATTTTTTAGGTTTCCATCTCATCATATCACTTTGTATTCTCTTGCATTATCTATTTTGTGCATGTACTAATATAAAGTGTCATCCTTCTTTGTGCTTTTTCATTGATAAAATATTTGATGTACTCATTTTGTACTTAGTAGATTAGGAAGTATCTTGTGAGACATGGTGCATGGCTCCAGTCAAGCCTTAGAATGTACCAATCTATCATGTGGATGAGTATATAGTTGATGCTCAAGCAGGTGTCACCATGCATGATCTCTATCATATTGTAGTGGTTGATTCATGATCAATTCTTCATCGATATTGGTACCTAGTTTTGTCAAACTGACATTCTCAGTGTAGCATTAGCTCTATTTCCTTCATATGGAGGAGTATTGGTCATCATCTTGGACCATCTTTGCAAGAGATTTGACATTGAGGGAGAGCTTCATGGTCTTTCCTCTTCTCTCTTATGTGGGGACTTTTTCCTCATATGAGGTTTTGGTATTCTCATTGAGAGCATTGTATTTTTTCATCTCTCTTTTGGAGAGGACCTTTCTCCCATGTAGTTTTCTCCCTTTCTCTATTTGTGAGAGATTGCATTCCATTTGTACATGGATACCTAACATGGCCTAGTAGATGATATCCAACTTGCATTGTTATCTTTTATACATTCTCCCTAAATTATGCTTAAGGAGGGGTATTGGTGTAATTAAGGTAGTTTACCTTGATTAATTCACACCTAGGTACTAATTACACTTTACTTGAGCTTTCTTAGGGACCACAGGGGAGCTTTTAGAATAATTTCCACTTTAGGTCTAGTGTTATCATGTTATCACATTCCACTTTATGTGGTTTACACCACCTTTAGTGCACTTATCCCTTTATCACTCTCCACCTTTGTTGCACATACTTTATTACACATTGGAGGATGATCCTCCTCTAGTGGACATGTGATTCCACCTTGAGTGGATGATAAGTTATCTCTTGATTATCATGTAATGAGACAATGACACTTTTCATTGTTTCATTCACTCCTTTGTACTCACAGTGACTATATAACCAAGGCGTCTCCTATGTAATGTCCAATCTAATTAATTTATTATATTGCATTATTAATATAAATACAATTTATTCTTTTCATATTCATTCTCTCTTTTTATTGTGCTTTCCATTGCCTCTAGATCTTGGGTAGCTATCTCCATAGCCAAATCTTGTAGTTAAATCATCAAAGGATTTTTTACAGTTCACTTTCCATCTAAAAGCAATATCCTTTTTTAGCAATTGGGTGAAAGGAAGAGTTTGATCCATGAGTTGTGAGACAAATCAACGAATAGCCTAAATCTTTCCTTGTAAGCTACAAAGTGAATAAATATTTATAGGAGGTGACATGTTAACTATAGCATCAATTTTATTTGTGTCTACTTCAATACCCCAATGTGAAATAATGAATCTTAAGATTTTTCCACTATCAACACCAATACCACATTTTTGGGGTTTCAAGTGCATGTTGTACTTACAAATACGTACAAATATTTGATGAATGATTTTCATGTGGTCTTGGCACAAGGTAGATTTGGTCATGGTATCATCAAAATATTCATCCAATATTTTATGCATATAATCATGAAAAATATGGGTCATAACGTGTTGATATTTGTCATGAGAATTTATTAATCCATAAGGCATGACAACCAACAAAACATTCTCAATGATGTTATAAAATTTATTTTATGTTGATCCTTGGGATTATTAAATATTTGGTTGTATCTAGAGAAGCAATCCTTGAAGGATAATTGATAGGACGGATAAACCCATCTTTTAGGATATTCTCAATCTTGGCCTTAACCAACAATGCAATCTTGAGGTCAATTTTTTTAATCTTTTGTTTAACGAGCTTGGCAACAAGATCCAACACAATATTATGGATAAAAACTTGAGGATAAATCCAAGGCATATATGAATAATTCCAAGAAAAAGTTAAGGACATACATGCCAAAGAGAAGAATGTTCACCTTGGCCATTGACATCCGAGCATTTTACACTCTTAATTTTTTTAGCATTATTTAGATTCACCAAGACATCTATAGTAAGATTATTATGTTCAATAATATCCAATGGATGGGGGGGGTCATGAGTCATCTCTAAGGTATCATTTGATGATCTGTAGTCTTTCCCATGTATGTTTCAACATTTAAATAATAGGGAAACCAATAATTATAATGGTATCAAAGAAGGCTATCATAAAATCCTATGAGATCATCTAAGGAATCATTCGTTGAAAAATGTGCAATGAAGATATGTTAGAAGCAAAACTAATGTCAATTAAGTGAGGATTTGATTAGAGGAAGATATTTAGAAGTAGATACCACATTCACATTGAGAGATGGTCTATGGGATGCTTTGGTGGATATTTAAGGACTATAACTAAGACCAAACAAAGTTTCACACATGTAAGGTTCTAAGGGAACTTTGATTCCTTTCTCATTTGTGCCAAATCCATTGCCTCTATATCCATTCCTAGATAGATAGATAGATAGATAGATAGGGAAATCAGGACCATAAAGATACATCATTTTTTAAAGAGATGGTGTGGTCTCATAAGTCTCTATGTCATATGAAGAATAATTAGAAAAATTTGTTGAAATAGAAGCAATTGTGATATTAACCTTAGTTTTCTTAGAATAATTCAAAAGCTTTGTGGATGTCACCACCTCTTCCTTTTTAGTCTCATATTTTAATGAGGAACTTTAAATTCTCCCACATAAGAAGTTGTAAAGTCTACTCACCCTCATCCTCTTAAATTACTTCTTTAGGTATATAAGTATCATTGGTAGGAGATGGTGTAAAGATTTTGGTTGAGGAAGAGATTTTATAATATAAAGGAGATTTAGATCTCGCTTCCATTTTCAAACAACTTTGTAAGTTTTTGTCATCTATTACTGTGTACATCTTGTTCAGAATGAATGAGTGTGCAATGAAGAGTAGAAGGTATTATGTACATATCATGAATACACAATATAAATGATAAGACCTACTTTAATAGGCATTGTTATTGTACCTAATGACTCTACCAACATTATCAAATTCACAAATAGAGAGAGAATCAAGTTGAATGAGGGAGGAATCCACATTGATTTGATGTAACAAATTAATGCTAAAAACATTAAGACCTAATCCATTATCAACTAGGATACCTCTTATTGTATTTCCATTGATAATAACAACAATCATGAGGGAATCATATCTATTTTGAACTTCCAAATACAATAAGTCATGTTGTGAAAACACAATACCAAACTGTATTGCATGCATACACTCTAACAAGGCTACTACATCATTCAGTCTTACAAAGGTGGAACCACTATCTTGTGTAAAGCCTCTTAGTGCATCACATGGTATGTAGGAAAAGTTTGAATAGATTCCCAAAGGAAGATCATAGCTAGAGTAGTGCAAATCTACTCAACAAGATCAACCTCCTTTCCAATCTGTTGAGTGAAACAAGATGCGAAAGGAAGCACAGGTTGAGAAGCAAGAAGAGAAATAGAAGGAACAAATTTAACGGGATTAGTTTGTTTATTCTTTCATGTATTAGACATGTGAGAAACTATGTTATAACTAGGTTGTTGTGAAACTTTTTTATTCATCATGTTTTGCTAAGTGAGTTGTTATGTCAAGTTTAAATAATAGTTAGGAGGTCTAGTTGGATTATTACCACCTTTAACAACAATTATTAGTTTGTTTTCAGGTTAAGTAACATCAGGACAAAGGTCCACAACAATCTTAGGCTTGTTTGGTTCATTCTTATAACTAGTTACATGTATCATGTTGATTAACCTTTGTCAAAGGGTTGGTTTAGTAGACGCAGATGATAACTTAATAGTGATAAAGACATAAAGGGATACATGTAACATATCAAATTTATCACTACTAAAAAACTCATTGAAGGCCTGAAACCTTGTAAAAACATATCCAACATGACCAAGTAACTTACTTTCTCCAAGATAAGGGTTGAATTTTTGTTTTTAAGGTTTTGGTTTTCTAATCTAAGAAAAAAATGTGTTCTAATTAATGTCTTTAAATGATACAATCTAATGCAATAAATAATTCAAACACTAATGAAATTGTAACAAACACCATAAAAGACACAACAATGAATGTAAATCATATTTTCTTATTTTCCTATATAAAAAAATTAAAAGTACAAAAGATGTTGGGTTCACCAAAATGTTTGACATTGAAAGGAAATGGACAAATCTATCTAGTAACTTACCAAGAATCAAACTCTCTTCCATAAAGCATCGGGATACAAACATGCCAAAGGTGTTATGCTTGACTAATTCTACTCGAAGAGAGTCAAAAAAACCTAGGTTATATTCATTTAGTTCATAGAAGATTGATTAATTAATACATATGTGAGCTAATTAGGTCTTAAAGAATGCATAAATTATCATATAAACTGATAAGATGAATCAATAAACAAACAAAAAGATACATACAAGTACAAAAATTAAACCAAGATATAGAAGTACATTGCACCTATGATAGCAAATAGAGCTTGAAACTATTGATCTAGTGAGCTAGGTTCCCTAGACCAAAAGGTGTCCAACTATTAGAAACTACCTAGAACTAGTATCAAGGGGCTCCAAATTGTTATTCCTCAAAATTTTAGGTCAAATTAGTAAGACTATTGCTTGAATGGGTATTTTCTCTTGAATTTTCTCTATCTCAGTCTACTCAGTTCTCTTGAACCTGCAAACCGATATGAAATCTTGAATTTGAACCTGCACATACACAAAAAGAGAGAAAAAAATGTTGTTTTTATATAGGGGTTTTCCTTAGTCAAACCCTTATTTTGATGTTTCCACCTCTATGGATAGTTAGTTTAGATCTAAGATAAAAAATTTGTGCTATGAAACCTTATGCGTGTCTAAGATTGTGACAAGTAATAAAGTGCATGAATGTAAATAAGAGTCCTAGTCAAATGTATTAGAGAGAACCTTACCTGAGATAATAAAAAAGTGTACAAACCAACTCAAGAATGCATGAATAAGTGATAAAAAAATGAAGCTAAAACTAAAAAATGCAAAAATGACATGAAATCGCACCAAACCCTTAAGGAGAGGCATAAGCTAATCATCAGTTAGTAATTCCCTATTATTCTCCAACACTCCTTGAAGCCTCTATCACAATTAATGTTAATTGAAAAAGACTTGATAAACATTTGATGAACAATTTGATGTTGTTGATCATCCTTTGGATTTACAAACCTGTAGACTTGAATTTGACAAAATTTCCTTACAATAAAGATTGTATATCCAAATGAGAAATGCTACTACCTTATATGTGAGATTCGTGATTAATGCTAATAAGAAGCCAACTTAAAATTGTTGTAATAAAAAATTGATTCCAAAATGTCAAGGTTGACCCTTGAAGCATTCAAAATTTCGAGAGGTATTTGCAGGTCAAGTAAGAAAATCGAGTTAATCCCACCTAAAGAAGCTCTTAAAAAGAGAAATACAAAATTTTAGTGCCTTCATATTAAATCCTCTTCTCATTTTTTAATTTGGTGATGATTAAATGTATATTTTAATTTTGATAATGTATGGTCCATATCTTCTTGATTTGGAAGTTAAATTCAAAGCTAGAAATGGTCTTTAAAATGTTTAGGATGGTGGATAGTAAAGAAAGTGCTAAGAACGGTGAAATTGACATCACAATTAAGGAGCACAATTTATGGATTAGGAACTATCTTGTACAACCAATATATCATTGTCAAAATATCACATTGAAAAGTGTAATCAATGAATAACCAAGCTATAATGACATCATGATAAAACCTCATGCTACAAGTCCCAAAACCAACTATCTAGGTTTCATAAAGATCATTTATCTTACCATCTCAAAATAAACATTTCAATGTACAAATGACCATAAAAAAGTCCAACTAATTAAGTTTACAACCCCTATGAATCAAGCCTAGCAAATATAGACAATCCACATCTGAGTCATCCCACTGCAATCAAATGGGTGGCCTACCCATATAATTGTAGAACTTGTAGATCCAAACAATAAAACTTGCAAACTCATTATTAAATTGGTAAACTATAAATTGTGATATGAAAGAGAATAATCTTGTAGAACACATGGCTCAAACACCAAATCAACATCTAATCTAATTTTTCAATCACGTCCACAATCATGTACCATGGTCAAGGAACCAAATAAGAATCAAAGAGATAAGAAACAACCTCTCAACATCAAACTAAATCACCACCTATCACCACGAACATGATTGTGTCCTATCAATGCAAAACATGTACCTACATATCCATGATACCATAATCAATACTAGTACTACACCTACACTCAACTATCATCCCTATGAGACTCCAAGTCTCATACCATGTCCTCAAACTGAAGACAACATATGTACATATCACCATCAAAGCCCAAACTCTAAAAAACCTTGTAAACTTGTATCAAGAAGCACAAAATCTGATGACAATCTATATCATCATAAATATCTCATAAAAATATGTACGACCTCAAGGTTTCACCTCTCAACTCATCCAAATACACTCACACTCACACCTCAAATCTTAGGTACCAACAAGTGAACAAACAAGTGTGCAACTATCCATACTCATCAATTTGATAAAATAGAAACATTGCCAAGTAATCTACTAAACATGTTCTCCAATGCCTATTCTAAATAAAAAATTGGATTATGTATGCAAAAGTTATGACCAAAAATATGTAAAGAAGAACATTTGAATTTTAAGATCCAAAAATATATCAAAATGGAAAAATCATGGAATCAAACCTATACCATCTTCTAGGGGTCAGAATCAGCTTTCCAACAAGTATAAGAAGTCCAAAATCTAATATCATGGGTCAAAGTTATGCTCTGTTAAGTAAAACATCCAATTTTCCCATGTAGATTACTTCAAGGTAGGCCCCACATTAATTTATCTTTTAATTTTTAAAACAAATTAAAAAATATCTCCTTTAAAGAGAGTAGCACCCTTTTAAAAGACCTATTTATTTTTATTTTTATTTTATTTCAAAATATTTAATGTGGGTGATGAGGTGACTATTTTTTTAATATTGGGCAAAAAATTAATATCTTAATAAAAAATATTTAATAAAATTGAATTGACAATTTCAAATTTTCATGTGACATTTTTTTCTCCAATTTTATTTAAAACTACATAAAACATTCAATAAAAGAACCTTTTACTAAATAAGGGCTTTATTTTATATATTAAAACAACACCTTCCTAATTTTAATCATAGATATCTTTTTTAATTTTGTAGGACTCCTTTTGTAAATACAAGGGGAGAATTTTCAATTTTCTCTACAAACTAAAGTTGATAGCTATCAACATAATTCCTCTTAGGAATGTTGTCCTTACAAAATCATTGATTACCTAATCAAAAACATTTTTTATTTTTTTTCCAATCAAAATAGTTTATTGTTTGAAATATGGCTCTTGAAGGGAGGTGTTAGGTATTAAGGTTTACATTTATAGTGTACCTTAATGCATTGTAGTTATTTGTATGATTTAATAATTAATTACATTTTTGTAAGTGGTTTATTTTGGCAACTTGTTAATTAGATACATTTTCAGAAGTAGGTGGTTTATGAAATTATGTTTCAATGCTCCAAATGTAATTCTCAATAGTGTCCTTATTCTTTTCTATTTAATGTTGTCCAAATATAAATATATGATTTTTTCAATAATTAGTAATTAGTTGATAGGCTATTTGTGGGAGCTTTGCTCCCTGAAAAATTTGTTATTCTATGATTGCGCAAAATTCTGAAAATCCTTATCATGTATCTTTGTTAAAATTTGTTGAGCACAGTGTCAATGCATGCTCATGACAATGGCCGCTTTAAGAAGTATTCAAGTTGTAGTAGTGTTTGTCATTCCACTTTGTTCATTTCTTCTTTCTATCTTCACAGCAGAAAGAGAAACAAAGGTAAAAAAATCGTTGTGAATGTTGAAGTTTTTGAACTGTTATTACATATTGTATTTCATATAAATTGTAGTGGTGTGATTTTTGTCATTAAAATTTAGATTTTGTTGCATATTATTAATAAAAAATTTATATTAAAGATGAAATTTCTATTTCTAATTTGAATGTATATTTGTGAAATGAAATGTGTATTTTGAATATATATTCATAACCATGAGTCAATCAAAACAATATTTAACCTTTCAAAACAATCTAGATGTTTGTGACCAATTTGATCCAACCTTTATTTATTTAAAATAAATCAAGATGATATTAAAATATCTTTTCATATTAATAAATATGAAAATAGCAATAAAGTTATTATTTTGAAAAATGTATAAGAGATTTATTCTATGAATAAATTATAAAAGTTATATAAAAAAACAAATTAATGAGAATAAGGATGTATAGTAATCATATAGTTAAAAGATAATTAGAAACGTATTATTTTTTAATCAGAATATTAGAAAAGTATAAAAAGAATATAGAAACATATTATTTTTCTAATTGACAATAAAGATGTTTCTATATTCTTTTTATATTTTTCTAGTTAGATGTTTCTATAAACATTGTACTTATTGAAATTAAATTTGTTTCTAGAGTAATTAGAAACATTTTACTTTTTTAATGAGAATATTATCTTTTCTTCACATTTTTTAAATTTTTTGATAGTATAAATAGCATATACTTTAATTTATTATTTACAATAAATATTATTTAGATTATGTTTTTATATACAATTGATATAAAATTATATAATTTCATAGTTGTGTTGACATAAGAAAATTGTAAAAAAAAATTATAATTGAAAAGAGTTGAAGATATTATTTTCTATCAAAAAGTAGATATTATTCTAAAATATAGTTGTCCCTCAAAACAAGTACATAATAAAGAATTTAACAGATATAATGTGTTTAGTTTTATGGTACTTACAATGTTTATAATTAACGAATAATAGTTCTTTCTCATTAATATAATGAAAGACACAAATAACTTATGAATATTGTTTAATTAATATATAATAAACATTTATTGTTTGAATGATTCTTCTATCTAAATATTCTTGATTTAATAATAGATTTAATTTTTAAATCCAAAAATAACTATTTTACATAGTATTTTTTATTTGGGTAGAAAAAAACTTTTGTAACATGAATTAAGCTTAAATTTAAATATGAACACATGATTATAAAAAAAAATGTTAATGGCTACTCAAATGAAAAAAATGTGTCTTTGCTAGAGGGAAAGAGGGAAAAGCAAATTTCATTGATGAGATTTTTCAAAGTTTATCTCATGGACTTTTCAAGTTTAATGGACTGTTACTTCTTAACACTTTCTTCATATTGTTCTCAGATTTTATATTGTCTTTTCTTCACAAGATTGAATATTATTTTGTAATTTTTGTTATCATTTATTTGCTATCAATATTATACAATAAATCAGTGACAAATTTGACATAGATTTAAACAATATAATTTGCAAGAAAACCTCATGACCTAAAGATTGTTATTCATTTTCAGAATTATTTTTGCATACCATTAATAATCTACTTTTTGTATTGTACAAAACATATCATTTTTAAAAAAATCAAAACTCCTATCAGCTCATCGTTACACGTACAAAAGCGCGCGACTGCTAGTTCTGCATCTTATTATTACGTTCTTGTGTGTGCATAGTTTCAATCCAACCTCTAACTGCTTTATGCTCTTGATCTCATGAATACTATAAAAAAAAGATATTATGTTTTCAATTTAATAAGTCATTTTCTATTTCTTTGTTTTAACTTTGCTAATAAGTGTTTGTATATTTGAGATTTTATGTCTCACACAAATCTTTTCAATGCTTGTCAACTTTTTGCGAGTTTGGTGTGGGAGAAACAAGGAGGAGAAGCTTTTTGTTGTTTCCTGGACTTAGGCTTTTGACACTATTCTTAGGGATAGGTTGGCATAGAATGGAAGAGTTAGAGGTCCCTTTGGAGTTAAGGGCTGCAGTTTATAAGTTGTATGAATGGGTCAGAGCCAAAATCAAAACTAGGGACGGCATGTTTGAATGCTTTGGGAGTGACATAGGTGTCAAACAAGGGTGCCATTTATCATGTATTATGTTTGGTCTCTACATCGATAAATTGGAAGAGTGGTTAAACAAAACCAATGGAGAAGGCATACATTTGGTAGGTTATGTGGTGAGGCTGCTTTTGTATGCTAATGACCTTATTCTTATTGCAAAGTCCGCTCAAGGATTGAGAAAGCGTTTGAAAAATTTGGAGATTTTTTGCCAGGAGGTAGGGATGCAAATTAATGCTTCTAAGACTAAAATCATGATCTTTTCTTTGAAAAAGAAAAAATAGCAGCATACTTTTATTTTAGAGATTATGGAAGAGTACAAGTTCATGGAAATTGATTTCCATTATAAGCTAAGTTAGGAGACATGCAGATCGAAAAGATTACAAGGGGGTTGGAAGGTCTCTTACCTTCTTCAAAATAGATGTAGGAAAGTTGAGTTGTGGGATTGGAAGACCTGGAACTCTTTTTGGTTTCTTGGTGGTTTTGGTTATCCTTTTTGGGGGAGTATCGTGTCAAATCACAAATGGCAGCAAATAGAAAGAAGCAAAAACATCTTATCACTAGTAACCTCAAGGTCAAATCGACGGTCCCATATGAGATTCTCTTGGCGGAGGCTGGTATGTTTCCAATTGAGGCCTCAGCAATTATTAGCTTGCTATGATACTTTAAAAAAAAGTGGAAAATATGGATGTGCATCACTGGCCTAGCATGGTGGTAGAAGAGGAGTTACAACGGAGAAAAAAGGCGTGGAAGAAACAAAATAGCAAGTGGTTAAAAAAATGGAACATAAACCTCCATGAGTGCTCAAACACTAATATAGAGATAAAAAAGTGGGTGTTAGAGAAATTCAAAACTGTCATGTGGACAAAACAGAAAGGTAGAATAAAAGCTTACTATGTCAAAGAATTTAACCCCAAATGGGATCATGGCAATAAAGAATATTTAAGTTCCGCAATTAAAGGCAAGGTAAAAATTCTGATAGCTCAGCTGAGGACCAGCTCTCATCATTTGTGGTGCGAAATTGGTAGGTGAAAGGTTCCCAAAGAGATGTGGGAAGAAAGAACTTGTAACTTTTGCAGCAGAGGGGTGGTTGAAACAGAGTGACAATTTATCAAGGAATGTGCTGCTTATGAAGATATTCGTAATCATTACGAAGGCAACTGCCAAGTGAACAACCTAAATGAACTTTTTGAAGAGGCGAAATTACACAAAATGGCTACTTTCGTAATGAGAATCCACAACAAAAGAGTCTACTTGGAGAAACTTTAGCAGACAGATTAATTGGTCCTCTTGGTCCCTTAGACCGCTGGTCTTGTGGACGTCATAAAAATTCCTTCATTCATTTTCCCATGATTAACCCCTAGTTTGCAACAACAATGCAAACCACCAAATATTTGCCATCAAAATACAAAAAGCTTGGGTGTATGCTATCATTTTAAGCATTTCTTTTCAATTATCGCAAATGCCTTAAAACATGTTTTAGCTAAATCCTTGATCAAGGATTTAGAGGTAATGAATGCCTTGGCTTTAAATGATGCTGGCATTGAATTTTACAGAACTAAATTCAAATAACCTGTACAAATCAGATGAGAAATAGACATGTTTGAGAGGATCCAAGACCAAGAAAAAATAATTGGAAGAAATAATATGATACACATCCACCGTATATTTTCTATCACCTCTACTTGACTCTTTGGTCAGATTGTAAAATGGCTGACAATGGCAACTGTGACTCCCTCTTGTCCTCGACTCCAGAATTGCCATTGTTGTTTTGACATGCAAAAACTCTTTTACTTACACCTGTGAATTAGCATGTCCCTTAATTGGAAGAGTTAGTTTTTGGTCCATTCAAAGCAACGCCCAGAGGCATATTTTCTTCCAATGGAAGCCTTGAAGTTGAAGTGGAAACGCTAGACCGGTCAGTCTTGGAAGATGGGAAGGAAGAACCTTGACCTTGTTGCTTTCCTTTGTCTAAGAGTAATTCATCTTCCAATCTGCTTGTTGAGTCAGGTTCGACTCTGTTCATCTCTGTGACTGAACAATGAACTTCAGCAGACGATTTGATCTCATTCTTTTCATCTTTGGATGCTTGCTTTCCCAAAGCTGCTCCATGCAAGGTCTTGTTGGAATTAAGTCCCACTGAGTCCAACCCTTCTGGATGCAACTGTGGAGGCAATATTTCACCTGCTTCTGAAATTTGTTTACTGCTCTTCAACTTTTGGTCATTAGCAACAGGACCCCTCTCTCCCTGCTTGTGATTACCCTTCGCATCTGAACTGTCATGCTTGATACTGTCTTTGGACAAAATTGTTCCAACTTCGATCTCTTTAGCTTCTGATGCAACTACTTTGGTGTGAGCAGTATTCAGCTCTTGATTGCTTCTCACAGATTTCTGTTTTCCTCCATCCTCTCCATTCATCGTTCGACTTTCAATGAGTAGGAAACGTCGATTACCTGGCACACCTGCTCCTCTTCCAGCTATGTTTTCTTGAAATGGAATGCTCTGTGTCTCATTATCATTGTGCATTTTATACAGAGAACGAATTGGAGTAGCCAGTCTGGCACGGTGGTGACTGATAACTCTCAAAAGGTCCAAAAGAACAGCTTCCTGTAATGATAAACAGATGAATATCATGTCTTGTAGCACTTACTGAGATAGCTGGGAATGGAATAAAGTACTAGTTTTAGTGAAGAGAATTTAAGTTAAGCAAAAGCAAACTGTTTATGAACTTAAAAATTAAAGCACAAGCAATCTGTTTATGAACTTACTAAGTAACATTTTTGCCACACCTAGATCGGTGGACTTACTCTGATTCTAAAAATATATAAAGCTTCATTGAGGTGCCGGATAAGTACGTGTAATACAAATATCATCTAAGCCTACCTTAACACAAAGATACTCCTCAAAATGTGTAGTTTTCACAAAGCAAGACACCAGAATCTGTAGGAACACAAGCAGAGACTGAGTAAAATTGAAAAGCAAATAAAAATTTATATTACAGCAATAGAAGCTTGATCTGTAATTGATCATCATTAAACCAAGTGAATCTGAAACTACCATAAGTGCTTGACTGTCTTCGTTTACTTCTTCTAAAAATACTCTTCTAGATAACCGTTGTTGTTCAATATGTGGATTTTTCGCTAAAACTTTGCGCATGTCAGCCATGATATTCTGCAAATGAAAGACAAACAGGCAAGAATTAGATAACTTTTATAAATTATCTAAAAATAGTACAAATAAAAAAATATGTTTTTGTATGAAAATAGTAGTAATCTGGTATTTATTTATAAAATGATAAATCAAAGAGCCAGAATGCAAAAATCAAAATCCACCAAATGAAGCTACCCAACATGGTCAGAAGTAAACAATACTGCCTATACGAGGCACTAATTACTAATTATAGTGACAGAACAAATCTAAACACCATATTATATTAAGGCTGGCCACAAAATATCACTTATTGTTATAAAATGGATATAAATCATAGAACTAAATTGAATATTAATGCACACTACATTCCTACATTCCTGTTAAGAGAAATACCTATTTTAGAAGGATATAAAACATAATTCACTAAGGGCATCTCGCCAATGTCTGCATCATTCTACTACAATTTAAAACTGCCTAGATCTCAGATAAATCAGTCCGATGGAAGGCTGATTAACGCTACAGAAAAGATTACATACCCAAAAAGATAAACTCGTGCATTCATTTCTAGGTAAGCTATTGAAATCAAATTTGCCAGACATATATAATTATTAGAGCAACTAAGAATATGTAGCTTGTATTGCATTTAGCAGAGACATGCTCTTAAGTCAGTGTCTGCAACAAACTATGTAGTGACCTTTTCTGAATTCTCAAAAAATAAGCAAAAAACATTGTATTTTCTGATTATTACATACTGGAATAAACAAGGAATGCAGTACAACACTACTGAAATTCAATAATAGTCAACTATTATTATTGAGACCAAGATATGAAATCTCATACAAACTCAAACATGGTACTGAAATCTGTCAACAATTAATTTCCAACAGAGAATATTATCAATATTAAATTGCTGCAATTCAAACTAACAAATTCTTGTCACAAAATATAGCTTTATGGCCTCCACTAAAGGATAGGGCAACAGTGTATATCCATTTTTCATCAACATCAAGAGATATGGACCCAAAGACGAGCATGGCCACCACAAAAAGGAGTGTGGCAATGGCAGAGTTTATAGAATTGCTGCAGCTAATACCAGATGGTACAGTGGCAACAATAGGGATTCCAAAGTGTTCGGCAGCTCAATGAAAACTGCAATAAATGTGGTTGATAGCCCAAAAAAACATTAAAAATAAGTTAATCACAATGCCGTGTATGACTGCCTCCAACAAGGTGAATCACCCCCAATAATGGTATGGCTAAGTCTCAAGAAATCTACAAATTGAAATGCTATGAAATAGAAAATAAGCTAAATGATATAACCTTCGAATCCCAAGTCTGAAACTACATTTGAATTCCTCAATCACAACTGGATTCTTCAATGACCAAACTGAAACTGGAATTAATTGCAATCTTTTTGCACACTGCAATTCTTGAATGGAATCACCTCAAGTGAACAAGAGAGCTTTTGGCCTTCAATCTTGTTAAGGTTTTAGGATCATTGCAAATGTAATAGCACTATCTAATTGGATGTGTTTTCCCAATGCAACAATCTCTTGCATTTATATTGAGAATGAGCCAAGAAGAGACATGTCCCTTCATGGGACATGTCTATTCATTATTATGTAATTAATATAAGGATAATTATGATTATACATACATACATACATACATACATACATATATATATATATATATATATATATATATATATATATATATTTATAATATCTCTTAGAGTATTATATTAATTTCTCTAATATTTACATAATAATAATATTTATATATATATATATATAATATCTCTTGAGTATTATATTAATTTCTCTAATATTTACATAATAATATATATATATATATATATTTATTTATTTATTTAAGTATATATATATATGCATCTCATATATACTAAATATATATATACATATCTTCACTAGTATTGACTCCAGTGTTTATCTGACTGAAGCTACAAAACATCAACAAATCTGAAATGGAAACCAAGAGGATTTTTGTTCTTCACATCCCCTACACTAAAGAGTTTCCATCCTCTAGTGTTAAGATGAACAAAAGTGCTCAAACTCTATAAGAAAAGGGTTTGATAACGATAACAATGGATTACCTCTCCTGTGTCAAACTCTTCCCTTTAAAATCACCTTTTTTATTTGAATTTCATTTTCGCAACCAACATTCCCTTCGAAGGTGTTCAAAAACACTCTCCAAGAAAACATAAATAAAGCAACAAAAATTACATAACTCATCCTTTTACAATGTTATTAAAGTTACAAGGAAAACTTAAAATATTATTCTTAAATTATTTTCCTAACTTGATCCCTTAACCTATGGGAAATAAGAAATAATTTGTGTCTCCCAATCATTTGTCTGAAAAGAGGACGTGACAAACTACCCTTTCCAAAATTGCTTGCTCTCAAGCTATTGCAAATTTGACTGCTCAAACATCTTTGTGCACTCCCATGTAGCATCTTCAATTGGACATTTTCTCATTGCACTAGATATATTCTATTATGGTCCGACTCCTCAATTTTTCCTCTCTAGTAATAACGATAGCTTCTAGAACCAATATCAACTTCCCTTCATCATCCAAAGGAGTCTGTTGAAAGGGTGATATGCTACCTAAGTGCCCTTTTGAGGCACAAAACACAAAATACATGGTCGATACTGCTATATTTTAGCAACTCAAGTTCATAAACAACTCCAATTCTCCTCAAGGTCATGTCGGGTTCATAAAATTAGGGCTCAGGTTTCCTCCCTTTTACTAATGGGAGATAGTCTATATGTCTGCAAACTCAAAAAAACCAAGTCTTCAACCTCAAATGTCCTCTCTATTCGAATCTAATCTGCATAAAATTTCCATTGGTTCTAAGCTTGATGAGAGCGATATTCGAGTGATCTCAATATGTCTAGACTGTGCTTAACAAACTCACTATGTCTATAAACCTACCTATCCACGTGTATTCTTGTATGAGTGTCTGGGTTGAGAGACTGTCTCCACGAACATGATGGGGTGGACCTAAGGGTTTGACATGGTCAGATGGTGTTCCAAACCACCATTGGGGACGAGAGGACTTGGCTTCAATGATCAACATCGAGTGCACACTATCCTTCTTTCACTCTTGTACTTTCTAGCTTTTTCAATTCTTGCAAAATGCAAATTGTCAATGTCATCATGTCACTGTATATTAGACACTCATGGAGTTAATGCAAATATATGATGTTGAAAATGAGATTTAGTAGATTTGTGTGTGCCATTATTGGTATCAAACATGATTTGATATGTGCTTTCCTTTATTATGATTCTTGTTGTAACTTAGTTGTCTTGTGATGTCTTGGAGGGTGTGGTAGTCCCCTCTCATTGTTGTCTTCTGGTCTTGTAAGAGTTTGAGTGAATAGATGCAGCACATGTGTCACAAAATGTGGTCCAAGTAGTGATAGATGCAACACATGTGTGCACAACTGTAGGGAAGCTTATTGAGGCAGCTTATAGACATATTTGGTGGACTTTGTGTTGTATGCATGCCATGAACAATGCACTTAAGGACATGGTGAAGATTGGCTGGATTAGAGGAGTGGTCAGCGATGCAAGAGATGTGCAGATGTTAATTTGCAACCACTTCACATGTACTCTTTAGGACCTTTCTGAAGGAGTTCTTGAAACCAGTTGAGACCATATATGCATCCTATTACATACTCTTGGAGAGAATGCTTGAGTTGTAAGAGGCACTACAACTCATGGTTATGACAAATAAGTGGAACCAGTGGGCTAAAGCCAAGACAAAGAAGGGGACGAGGGTGAAGGAGATAGTGAAGAGTGATCAATTTTGAAGTGATGCAAAATACATAGTCTCTATCATTACTCCGGTTTTCCAAGTGATCAGTTATGGTGATGGGGATGCACCAACCCTTGGAGAGGTGTATGAGTGCATCAATTCTATGCCTGACTAGATGAGGGCTATTGTGCAAGAGGACCCCACTTTAGCATTCTATAATGAGCACATTTAGCCAATCATTCAACGAAGATGGGACAAGCTGAACACTACTTTGCACATGGTTGCTTATGCAGTGAATCCTAAGTGGTACATGGCTAGGTCTAGTAGAGTTACACCACTTCAGGATGATAAGGTGAAGGCAAGGTTCTTCAAGTGCATTGGTAAGATGCACGATCATGAACCTACTGGCAAGATTCACACTGAGTGGACAAAATTTTGTTGTGGAAATGTCATGGATTACAGATGTCAAAGATTACCACACTACCCATTGGTTTGCTATCTCAAGTTTCTAGGTCTTTAGTTGTAGACAGGAACCAGTCTACTTATAGCTTCATCCACTCTCTTAAGAGGAACAGACTTTCCTATAGGAGAGTAGAGAAGCTAGTTGCTATACACAGTGTCTTTCGTATCATGGACCGTAAGACATGCGTGTACAAGGAGAGCCCAGTAGCACAATGGGATGTAGAGCCAAAGGAGACATTACAGATTGACGAGGATAAGATTGCAACAACTAGAGATGTGGGCTGGTTGGTGTTCCTTTGGCGGGTCTTGACCATGAGTCCAGTACTTCCAATGATGAGGAGTTTGCCTTGGGGGACGATTAGAGGCCTCCCTTCACTACATTTTGACATGATTTTGTACTTGTTTTGATATCATGCTACTCATTGTAATCATCTTTATGATATTTTTGATATAATATAAATCAAAATCTTCTATTTTTCGATAATTTGAATTTTAATAGTAATTGGTAATTCAATATTCAATGTTCAAAATGAATACTTTAGTGTTCAATGTTAAATGTTCAAGTATATTGTATTTTGTATTGGGTATGTTGCAATTTTGCTATGTTCAAATATTTGGTATTATTAGTTCTTATAATATCATACATCATTTCATAACTAGCATTTCAAGCACTATATGTATAGTATATTACAGCGCTCCCCCCCCCTCAACCGTCATCCCCACATTGAAGCCCTTTCCCCCCCGTATCAAAGTCCCCCAGTACCCTTGTTATACTGATTTTTTGTTTGAACAATCATAATCAGGAATGATCAACTTATCTAATCTGAGTTGCAGACCTCTAAGCATTCCATCTTCTTTCATTCTTTTGTCCATGCTTCACCTTAAGATTGTAGAAATCAGAGTGACATTTATGTACAAAATACAGGTCCAGGTGCTCTGTATTCATCAAAGCAAGCTGCAAAACTGTCTCCATTCTGATTGTATTTCCTCTTCTTCAAGCTCTCTTTGTAATAACTTAAGCTAGAAAAGCCTAGATGCAAATCCCATAGCAGCTTTGTTATCTGTAGGGGTTTGGACAAACCTTGGCACATTTAGGTTTTGCATTGTCTGTAATAATTGTGTCATGAGATTTAACATTTTCTATTGGCCCTAACTTAAACTGATATATGTTTTCTAATCTATCAAAACCTTGCTTCTTTCCCCCTTTCTATTTTTTCACTCTAATCCTACGATTTTCTTTGTTCTCTCTAACAAAATCTAACTTCTCTATCACTAGGTTGCAATAAAATCGTTAGCTCTAACAATACAGATTGGCAAGATCAAGCTCTATTACAATTGTAATGAACCTTTCTGAACTTCTCATAAAATATGCACTTTTGTTTATATTTTCCGATTTATGCAAACTGGAGTAAACAAGTTATACAAAACAGCACAATCAAACTTCAATGATTGTCAACTACGTTATTGAGACCAAGATATGAAATCTCATATGAACTGAAACACGGTACTAAAATCCATCAAGATTCGATGATTAATTTCCAATCGAGAATTTTTTTTGGGGTTGGTAAAGTTTTTAGTTTATTTTAAAAACTGAGAAAGATCCTAGCCCGGTCCAAGGATGGTTACAGCCCAGGAAATCACCTTCCCAAAGAAAGATCAACACAATAGAGATCCATTGATATATCAAGCCAAAATTCCCTATTACAAGCCCTATAAACAGGTTAACAACCAAGATTTGTCTCTAGTTCCTCCCTTAGCCTGAGAACGAAGTATCATATCAAAGGATTTTTTTGCTTTCTTTTCTTTTTTTCCTTGTAACAGTTTCCCATCCATCTTCCACCCTGGCAGCCTCATTTTGTCATTCCATCAAATCAGCCTAGGGAATCCTTGTCATGTCACCTGAATTTCTAACACCTTGCTGATGTTGGACCTGCTATCTCAATAATGGTTGCACTATCTGATTCGTATCCATAGATGGTTGATGTGATATCTCCCCATATTACATCAATACAGTAAATAGCCACCTTTTTAGTCTCAAATATTAAACCATTCTTGTTGTGTTGAAAGAAAAAAGCATTACTCCTCTTATCTCCACCATACATTTCTGATGTAAGTCAAAAATAGAGGTAAAAGTTATCACTAAGATCCGACTGGAACTTGTCAATACAGAAAAATGGACCATTTATTCTGAACACAGAAAACAAATTGTAAAAAGTATTGTAAATCAAAATCTAAAATAATTCAACTAGATTGAAAATTGCTTTAGCTAAAGCTTGTACTCAGCAATGATGTGGTTTTGTGGATTTTATTGTGAAAGTGTTAGGGGACCATAACTTCTTTCAACAAGAAAGAACTTAAAGGGAAATGGTAGTGACATCAAAATGCGTCATCTGCAAAACAATTTGAAACTTGCTGAGTTCATTTCTGACAATGATTTTTATTACAATTTTTCTTATATTATAAATTTATATATATAGTAACTGCAACCTTGTAGAATACAAAATTTAAGCACACTTAGGGTCCATTTGTTTGCTGGAATTACAAAATGCTGGAATTTACAAATACTGGAATTTACCAATTCAAGAAGTTTTAAATCTGGAAAATGGGTTTTGGAATATGGCTGGAACCATTTGGTTCACCTGGAAGATGAGTGAGAGAAGCTGCATTTTCTGCGTTTGGTTCCATAAATCTGGAATTGGAATACTACTTGAATAAGGTTTTTTTTTTAAATTAATTTTTTAACAAGAACGTAATCTTTAAAAATAGAACAAGCAACCCTTTATTCACGCATATTTCTCACCATCTCCTTCAAAAAGAGACATCTATTTGTCATTTTGGAGTGAAATATTGAATACACAGAGGAATTAAATGTGATTTAAATGTGGTTTTTTTTACTATGCCGTGCCGTGTTAGAGAGGAAAATAAATGATTCCAAAAAACACCAGGTTAATTTGCAAATAGTCATAACATGACCATAAATTTGTCCAACCTATCTATACAAAATCATAAACAAGTTAAAAGCTCCAAGGTTTGTGCCAACAATAATAGAAAATGAAAAGAGAAACCAAATTCCTTAAGAAAGTTCCCTCTCTTTTAAGCACATTTATGCATATGGTCCCAACAAACAACCTTCCCATGAACCAATATTTTCATTGCATCTTGCTGTCCACATTAGTACAGTAATAATCACTTCAGCTCAAGGAAAAAGGTTTTATATGATTTTTGATTGAAAGTAAACCTTACAAGTTTATAACTATCATACTTACATTATTTAGCTCAAGGTAGATATTGAGAAGTGAAAGCACATACAGGGATATGATTGGTTTGAACAATAGAAAAAATCTGGACAGCATATAGGTGCTTTCTACAGCAACAAGGACAGCTTAATCATATACAAAATTTCATCACAGTATGCTGTAATATGTTGTGAGATGTTAACCATCCGGCAGAGCTATACGCTATGTAAATGAAGTTTTATAATGTCATTAGCTGCATAATATCCAATACACGAACTAAAATAATAAGGAAGTCCCAAACAATCTCCAGCACACCTAGCTCTTATAGGCAATTGACAGGGTGTGAGGATGTTTCATTCTCAAGCACAAACACAGACACAGTTTTCTCCGAATCTACTCCAGCACATATTGTAAACTCCAAATATTTACTTTCAATCTTTATGTCATTAACAACATTACATATGAGCAAACACATAATAGAGATCTTTCCATACATACATAAAAATGTACAACCAAAATTATTGCTGCAATGTGTATATAAATGTGTAACAAAAATCTGCAATATATAATCAAATAAAAGTATGGCAAAAATCTGGACAGCATATAGGTGCTTTATACTATTATGATACAGCACTTCCAATGATAAATCACAATGACACATAATGCATTGAACACTTCAACAACATTTTAGAAGAAAGATAGGTCCCCTAAAACTACAACTAAGTTTGAGATCTGTAGTCTTCCCACATCCTTCTTGCTATTTCATCTCGAAACTTCCCCCAATCATCTCTATCACGCTGACTCAACCCATATGTCTCAAGCATTGGTACATTTATCCCAGCAGAGCTATACGCTATGTAAATGAAGTTTTATAATGTCATTAGCTGCATAATATCCAATACACGAACTAAAATAATAAGTCCCAAACAATCTCCAGCACACCTAGCTCTTATAGGCAATTAACAGGGTGTGAGGATGTTTCATTCTCAAGCACAGACACAGACAGTTTTCTCTGAATCTACTCCAGCACATATTGTAAACTCCAAATATTTACTTTCAATCTTTATGTCATTAACAACATTACATATGAGCAAACACATAATAGAGATCTTTCCATACATACATAAAAATGTACAACCAAAATTATTGCTGCAATGTGTATATAAATGTGTAACAAAAATCTGCAATATATAATCAAATAAAAGTATGGCAAAAATCTGGACAGCATATAGGTGCTTTCTACTATTATGATACAGCACTTCCAATGATAACTCACAATGACACATAATGCATTGAACACTTCAACAACATTTTAGAAGAAAGATAGGTCCCCTAAAACTACAACTAAGTTTGAGATCTGTAGTCTTCCCACATCCTCCTTGCTATTTCATCTCAAAACTCCCCCCAATCATCTCTATCATGCTGACTCAACCCATATGTCTCAAGCATTGGTACATTTATCCCGTCACGATCATCTTTGTCTTCAATTTCTACTTCAGATGGAATGCCGTCATTTATCATAATGAAGTTGTGTAGTATGCAACATGCTAAAACAATCTTTGTTTGTGTCATGATTTGATAAGACGCCGCATGCCTCGGGATAGGAAAACACTGCTTAAAAATCCGAAATGTACACTCTATTGCATTCCTAAAGCGAGTTGTGTCGGTGGTTAAACAACCCTTGTGGAGTGTTTATCGGGTTTGCTCTTGAAAACTCCTTTAGGTGGTAACGTGTACACCAATAAGGGGCGAGAAATCCTGGTACATTTGGATATCCAGCATCAACTAAATAATATTTTCCTACATAAAAAAAAGTATATTGTTATAACATTATAACATTTATCGTATGCTTCACTATATAATCATTTTTATAGTGTGATTTGACATACCAAGGGGAACTACCAGTGGATCTAATCTCGAGAGAGCTGAAGCTAGAACACGGCTATCTACAACAGACCCTTCCCAACCAGCAAAGATGTATTGAAACTTATAATCAAACGAACACACGCCCATAACATTTTGCGACAAGTTGCCTTTTCTATCGCGATATTTAGCTTGTATGTTGACATCGATAGTGATTGGTCTATGGGATCCATCAATTGCTCCAACACAATCCTATAGTAAGCAAATTTATAATCAAATGAACACGCAGTAATAGGATTAAGACTCAAGCAAACAAATTTGTACTAGGAGATTTACCTTGAAATATAGATCGAAACGGTCCTTCCCACTAATTTCTGGAGGAGTCTTTGGACCAGGGGGTAAAAAATAATCTGCATGGAGCGCTAAGATAGCCATCAAGACCTTGTGGAAGTATCGGCTTACTATCTCTTTTGAGTGCCCAAAGTTATGGGCAATCTTACGATTCCTCAAATTGTGGCCAAGGGTATGGAGGAACATCACTAGTTGTTCTTCTAACGTTATGTGTATCGTATCTCTAATGCTTCCATTTCACCTTAGAATATTGGCTAGATGAAAGAAGGCTCCTCTACTCGTGCGAATTTGGTCATGACAATCCATCTCATTGGAATGGATAATATGCTTATAAAAAGAAATTTCATCTCTTTTGCGCTTACACCTTTCTCTTCTAGCTTCTTGTGCAGACGCTACCATGGCTACCACAAGGGTGGCAAGAACAACTGCAAGAACACGAATAACTCTAGTCTTCCTAACTATGTGTCCTAAAACGTTTATATCGTTAATAAGATCCATCAATGACCTAAAACCACTCCAGAGACGAAGATTTTGGAGACCAAGTCCATTGTCATTCATATTATTTCATCAGCAAAACAAATAAAAGTCCAATCTTGAAGCATAGTAATAGAAGAAAGTAGCAATATGTATCAATGGAAGAAAGTAGCAAATGAAATGTATCAATGGAAGACATTTAGTGAAACAGGCACAAGGTCTTAAGAATAGGCAATGTAATATTACTTTTTATTCATTTGCACAAATCAGATTATCTGCACAACAATACAGAATACTTTGCAACATCAACTTACATATTAACAATTTAGTGCAGAAATGTCGATAATGGCTAACTCACTCATTGAGCATTTGGCTTTCTTCCATTTTTTTTTGAGATATTTAAAGCCTTATAGAAAATATAAAATACCATTAGAGACAAAAAAGGGTTTCCCTTGCTGATATTTATCTGACTCACAGGTTCTTTGAATCAGTTTAGTTTGCAAAAATATACATTGCATGATACAAAATTGTGAAATTACAAAACGCAGACCACCAGTTAGGGAAATGCAGAACATTAACATATGGGAATATGTAGTCAAAACGTTGTCCAAATGCATAAATCAGAAACGTATATCATTCAATTGCATATAATTTCTTGCTTACATTTCCTATCAATCAAGGCATATGATATCGCATATCATTTTTTCCAAATATTATATCAATCAAGGCAGACCATAAAGATTGATTTGGACATGTATATCACAGAACATATCATATAACAAACTCAGAAAATCAGATCATGTATAACACTGATCATAAAGATTGACTTGGACACTGGCCATTAATATATAATGCATACCACACAGGGTAAAGATAGACCACAACTTGTAATGCAAGGGCAATGAATGTGGATGTAATGGAAAAAGTGAGAGCTCAGATGTTTACCAGACTGTCTCAAAACGATGGAATGTTGTGACAGCGACATGATTGTAAATCATTTGACAAAATACTTCACAGTATGCATGTAAAAAGGCAAATGTAACGCAAGCAAAGTATATCACACAAACATAAATATAATGCAGCCAAAATGAATGCAAAATAATGCAGTCATGTGAAGCTTGTTCTCTTGGAAAGATGATCAGGACTCCATTTCCCAAGTAAGACACATGCTGGAAACAACTAAGACCAATGGAATACAAATCAATTATATGAACGTAGAAGGAGAAGGAGAAGGATTGCGCACGGTTTTTAACAGATCATTGTCTTTGCACTCTACGAAATGAAAATAAAAGGGGAGGCCAAAGTTTATCCCGACAAATCATATCTCATATTGGGTTTTTTATATTGGCTATTCAAATCAAGTATGGAGAAAAAAAGGGTCAAAATGTGCAGAAGGGTTCCTTTGGTAGCGTATTCAAAAACCCTATAAAATCTCAAGAGAGAAATGAAAAACAAAACTCACATTTTTACAGTTGCCTCCCAAAAAGAAATGTTTCCTTCGGATTTTTGAAACCCAGAAAGAGTGAGTTTTTGAGATTTGAGAAAAAGGTTCCTAGTAGTCACGAGGGAGAGACAAAGACAATACCCTGCTAGTTGAGCAAACAACCATAACGCACACACAGAGACAAAGACAATACCCTACCTCTTAACACAAACCCTATAGCAACATTTTATACGCAAACAGAATGCTAGAAAATAGCATTATTGTCTGATAAAGAAGAAAACCTTGTGCAAACAAGGCGTCGAAAAAACAGATAAGCCAGGGCAAATAACAGTGAAGCACAAATGCCGTGAAGAGTAGAGAAGACAGGTACCTAAGAAAGAAGAAGTTGCAGTCCAAACGATATGTGCAAACTGCTGCTGCTGCTGCTGTGCAAACAATATGTGCAAACTGCAGCTACTTCAACGGACAATATGTGGACTTCAAGTATTTATCAAATTTGATTGACCGCAAAGTGAAATTGGTTTTCCAATTCCAGGGTTTGAGGTGGAAGATAGGAATGCTCGTTTTGGGGTAAAATTAGAACATAGAAAAACCTATTCCAAATTTCATTTTTTAGAAACAAACATGGAATTGGGAAATTCCGGCAATCGAAAATTCCAATTCCAGCCCAATTCCACCAAACAAGTGGGCCCTTAGAGAAGAATGCTTTCACAATCAGTGCACAAATAGTAAGCACAGATACAATCATCTATCATAATCTGTATCCAGTCGCACAGTAAATGAAATGTTTGTTCGAATATTACTATTCCTCTTGATCTGCAAGTAATCAAATTACCTATGGATGAATATGCATGTATGGCATTAAGAGGTGTAACTGTATGAGTATCCTTTATGGATAAATTAGAATTCTGCGCCAACATGAACTAATTCTGCTATGAACTTTGTTATGCAACAAACTCTTTATGAAATTACTATTTCAAAATACTGTTGCTGTGCACATCATTCATAATATGAATTATAGTTACAGTGAAATTTATTTCTTAGAAATAAAGGGAGCTTGCTTTAAGTGAAATACTTGATTCGCACACAAAAGTAACTGTAGTAACATACTAGGTTTATACTGCGAGCTTCAAATATTTGAATCCTGCCTACTAGTTTAATAGCAATAAACTGTCTTGAAACGAGGAAAGTAAACTCAGCAATTAATACTAGAGTAAAAGAAAACTCCACCGAACTTCATTGATTGCAAATGTCTTAGTAACTTACACATATTCTACCACATGTCATAATGAAAAAATACTCCTTTCAAGAAACTCCCAAGACACTTTTGCATATTTGGTCGTATGAGCTAGAAGGAAAACGAGTCAGTCTACTTACTCGAACTTTGTCCACATCTAAATGACTGATAGCAAGATGAGTCTTTATTCGCCAGTGTGTCTTCTGACTGATGTTCCGTACAACAGTCACAGTAAATTTGCGATTCGGAATATGCACAGCCTCCCGGTCATCCCCTCTAACAATAGTTGGTGACCACCAACCAACATGCTGAAAAACATTAAATTAACAATAATATATAGATATTAACTTTTAAATGTTTGAAAATGATCTGAATACAATGGAAATCAAATTGTACCTCTATGAACATGATAAAGGGAAACATACAGTTCATACTAATTTTTCAAGTTGAGCATCTTTTGTGATGTTATACATATATGCATTTATTTTATGTACTATTGAAGTATGTAATGAAGCATTACCAACCTCAACAGTTCCAGAAACTTCATACCCATCAATCTTGGTTTTTATCCACTCATTTGCAACAAATGGCCGGGTTATATGGAGCATTATGCTTGACATATAGTTGCTAAAAATCTACAAACAAAAGAGCTTGGTAAATATTAAGATACAATAAAAAATTAATCTGATGAAGAAGGTGCATGCAATATGCCGAAAAAATAACAGATAACACAGACATGAAAATTTCCACAACAGCTTGATGAAGAATAATATCAACACCACGAAAATGGGAAAGAAAGAAACAAAGGATGGGAAATTTTCAATAGTTTTCTTCAAATCTTAAATTACACCAAACAAATTTGCATAAAATGCCAAGTGACTGGTTTTAGAAGCCCCCACTGCTTTAATATCAACATATTTGTCTGCAAAACACCAGAAAAATGTACCTCTGCATACCTTATTCATCTAGTAAAGCAAAGTGGTCCTGTTGTTGGCAGGTATAAACTAAAATTCAAAACATAGATTACATCATCAAACACTTGAAGAAACTATTAACATTACACCATAGCTGATGTGGATTCCGCATCTAATGGCAGAATAAAACAATAATAATTACCTCACGACCAACTAGAGTCAACAATACTGTTCCAAACCCTCCAGCAAAGATCCCCTTCTGAATGGAAGAACCCAGAAGCTGAACAAACAAGGCCAATACAGCCACCCCCGCCACAGTATAAAGCGCATTTGTTGTGAATTCAAATCCAAGCTGAAAAAGCAAAGAAATTTGCATAAAAACTAAGCAACCCTGTTTGGCAAGCAAAGATAAATATAGAATTTTTTTACTTAAATTACAAACAAATGCTGAAAAACTGAAACAACTATAAGAATTGTACTGTAGAATAATAGAATAAATGACGATAGCATACATTTCTTGTTTCCAGGGTGTTCTGGTGCTCCATGGCAGATTTCTGTACCTGCTGAATCATGCTGCACGGAATTATATGGAATATTTGATTATTTAATATAATCTACAGGCTTTATGCATCCATATGCTTCAAAAACTTACCTAGTCATACAATATGCAAATGATAAGACAGTTGACAGTATTTGTGATTTACCAAGATGTACAATATGCAAACGCCACAACAGTAGAGAGCGATCTCACAAAGTTTAAGAGGCGCTGCTTGATAGCTTGGCTTGTTTCAGAGGAAGCCACAACAGGATCAAATGCCCTGGCAAGAAATCCATTACTGTAATATACATAACACTTTCCTTAACAAAAGCAATGCCTGCTGCCAATGTATTCCAAATCTAAGCATTTGAATTCAAAATACACCAAGCATTAGATAAAACAGCTGGTAATATAATGCAGGCCCCAATAAGCACAGTAACAATGCTAGATCTGCAATGGTATTACCTACAAATCAACATTGTGCCAGTCCATAGGAAGATTGGCCGCAAATAAGATATCATAAAAGAATAAGTACTGCTCTTCTTCCAGTTCCCAGCATTCCGCTGCAAAAGTTCATGAATTTAGCCATACTACTAATTAAAAGAGCACTAAAATATAATAGGAAGTGTTAATGAAAAGAAAGTTATTTTTCAGCTCAAATATCAAATTTCTCAATAAAATCATTTTGTGAAGCTTACAAAAAGATTGTACAGAAAATTTAGTGACAATCAAAAGACAAATCAGTGTCAACTTTAGGTTTTAGTTTGGAGAACATACACGAAACACAACATGACGAAACAACTGCAGAAATGGCCCAAGACCCCATACAGAAAATACCATGAGCCCAACTGCAGGAGCACACTGGAGTATAAGTGGACTCTCCTGCAAAGAATTGTAAGCCCTGCGGCACTAAGAAACTTGTCAAGTATTTTTTGTTTTTTGGGGGGGTCCTAAATATAGTAACATAAATGTACAGTTACACCCTTCTAAAAACACTATGCTATCAAATATAATTACAAATACAGTGTCATCTAAATGTATTTTCCTATACCATTTTTAATCATATATTGCTGGACTAATAAGCACTGAATAGATCCAAAAAAAAAAGTTTTAAAAACCAGTCATATTGCTGTACTCGACAATATTACCAGCAGAATTTGTAATGCGGTATATTTACACCAGCATTGCAATTATGCCATAGCAAAAGTGCAAGATTATTCATAAATTAAGGTCAAGAGAAATGTTAAAAAACAGTCAATCTCAAAAGCTAGCTAGGGATTTCAATTATAATGCTGTCACAGAAGATCTTTTCAGTTTGCCACAGGATAAATAACATTAATACAATAATATGCAAAGTAAATGGCAGCAAAACCTCATATGATTTTGGATTACCTGGTCAATAATACCGCACAAGTTTTGATGGAAAGTATCGCTGCATCTTTTGGTTGTCCTAATTGACAAGTGACAATATTGTGAGCATTAGGGATTGCACACAGTGGCATGTTTACTTTGTGAAGCAAATTGAGGCTCCAAAAATTGTGTCTCTGCAAGATAACCCAGAAGAGCATACGTTCAAAACATAAATTTGGTAAAAATATGGTCATATACAAAGCACATTAGCGAAATATTGCTGCACATAAGTTTTGACCATAAATCCTATGGAAAAAAATTGGCATTAAGAAAAATTCAGGGGTACATCAAATGGAAGAATAAGCTACTACAATAAAATCAAGGATGAAAATAGCATCAAACCATTTGATATGACAAACTATAAATCTAATTAGTGCAGTATAATAATATTTGGTAAAATTATCTCTATATCAAGAGACATTGATGACACTTAATTCATGAAATGTTAACACTGCAAGCAGATACCTTGCATTCCAAACATATGGAAATTACAGAGAATTTGATTCCAAGAAAATTAAAATACCAGAGTGGATGTTGAGAGCCCATGACTCAACATGCACATCCGATCTTCTAATGCTCTGGATTTCTGTAAAATTTTATTGGCCTGCAACAATTAAGAAAGAAGTCAACCTTACATACTAAATACAGATGAACTTACTAACCCCACCTCACCTTCTTATCCAACCCCCCATTTGCCCATCCTTAACCCACATGCTGGCCTCAGCTCACTCCTAATCTGGCTTTGATAACATGTTGAATGGCATAAACCAGCTCAGATCCTTACCTAGGATATCTCAATGGCATCTACCACTAAGCCCTTCACAAATTCTAATTTTACCAGAATGTAGAATTACCTTTCAACACAGACATCATTTTATCCTTGCTCAAGTTATGTTAGGCAACTCAGGCTAAGAAAGAGAGAAAGAACATATATTAATGTCCATAGATGAACAAATAGTTAAAATTACAGAGAAATATGGCTGGCTTAGAGTGGACAAAAGGAACATTCAACATGCATCTAATAAACTAATAAACTCTAAAGAACAAAAAGAACAGAAAATTGTCCACCTGAAATATGTGGAAAAGGACATATAGCTCAGAAGTGTGTTCAAGAGGTCCACCACAAGTGTTCAATTTATTTAAAAACTGCTGACAAAATTTGTAAGATCTTTCTCTTCAACCTTTGTCAAATATTATTCTTGGTGGATTACAGCAAATGCATGTCAATCTAAGTAACAAAATTGGGAGATATAATGGCAAAAGATTCACTCCATCAGCAATATCACCAAAATTCTTTTCTCATCCCACCACAAAATACCAGAAGCAGCAATCAAGTTCTCATTCCTGGTCCACTGATGTATTGGTGTAGGTGTATAGCACCTAGCCATCGGCCTCCCAGTAGATGTTGAAAAAGCCACTTCATTTCACAGCTGGAAGTGTTTATTCATCCCAAATAGTACTGTGGAAATTTGTGAGATTAATCAAATACATTAAACCAATTAGTTTGCAATCAAGTTTCAGCCAGTGCAAATGATATAACCTAAAGCACGCACCTAGGATTTTGGAACAGGTATGGGAGTGGAGAAAACTGCACCATTTCTCAAAAAATGTGCAAGAATACAGAGATAAATTTAGATACTAAATAATCAAATTTAAAGGAATTACACAATTCAAAAATGGTAGTATTTTTTTAGACGATTTCCTTTTGTGAAGTATGATCATGCTGTCTGTCAAGCAAGTGTAAAAGTTGTCCTTTCTTGAAACATTAGGTTACAGGCAATGTGAGAACAGAAAACAATAATTAAGCTTAACATCGCTACAAGAGCTACCACACTTGGACTTGGCAGACTAAATTTTTGCTTAGATTTGAACTCAGCAAAAGATTTGGCACTGATTTGGCAATTTTATAAATGCATGGTATATAGATATCTTCTAAGGAAATAGATATTTTTCTACGCACTCTATCCTAGAACAATTTTAACTAACTGGACTTAGCAGACTAGAAAAATAAACTAGCATACCTCATTTGGGCCTGCTTAGACTTGCACTGAGAAGACTCACTGAGTACTCAGAAAGTCCTCTAACTACATGCAAAACACTAAGAGTTATATTTATCTCCAAGATCTTTAAGAGTCTTCTATATTTTAGCCAAATTGAATTGTGCAGACAGTGTGAGAACATAAAAGGTGAAAAGTATAATGTCTCCAATACAAAACATATAGAATGATGTTTAACTCCAAAAGCTTCAAGATCCAATGCTGAGCTTCATGTTTCCATCCACATAACCTACCCAATCTAAATTTAAAAATGCAGTTTAACCCATAGCATTTTTGTGATAGAATGCAAAGCGCAATGTTAATTTAAAGTTGCTTCTAGATCTTCTTTATAGCTTTCCATTTAACTGAGGGGAGCAAAACTAGCACTTGCACCAAAAGGAGGTGCAAAAGGAAATAAATGTGGCAGATGAAGAGTTGGTTCCTATTGCTTTAATGAGTTCTCAATCTTAGGATTTGTTTCTTCAAGATAAAAATGCTCATGAAAAGATTTCCATTTTATAGAAGATTTGGGATGATTTCATCCAAATTAACCAAACTTAAATCTACTTCTATCATAATGGAAGATGGTCAAAACCAAGCCCCTCATCAAGAGGATGAGAAAAGCTACTAAGAAAAGACTTGTGAAGGATCAAAAAGGAAATGAGGAATCAAATTCTTCTCAACAATGGAAGAAAGACCTGATCAGATCATGTGTTTCGAATGCCAGAAGAATGATCACTATGTTTCTCAATGTCTTGAGAAGAACACCGGGGAGGGCAAACAACAACAACCAAAAGAAATTTGTAAGAAGTGCAGAAGCTTCAGCAATGCATGAGCTTTCATAGTTAGCTGCTAACATCATTTCTGGTGGAGGATGGTATGTGGTTACTCATGCATCAAAACAAATGGCCTTCGAAAAATAAGGCTTCCAGCAGACTTCGGGAGCAAAAGGCAAATATAAAAGTAGAGCTTTGTGACAATGCTACATATCCTACTACAAGAAATATAATTTTTCTTTATTCAAATCCCACCAAGTGATGGTTTATGATGTCCTAAATGTTCCTAGATTAATGAATAACCTACTTACAATTTCAGGCAAGACAAATCTTATTTGTGTAGGTGAGTTTGATCGTCAGCAAGTTATCATCAGAAATACAACCAAGAACCAGTCAAGTATTGGCCAAAGGTATACCAGACGATGGTTTTTATAGATTGATCCCTAACCCAATCAAACAATAGGCCTCGATTCACAACAGAGGCAAATTGTGTGAGCTTTGGCACAAGAGACTTAATCACTTGCACTATGTAGCTCCACCTCTCTAGAAGAATATAGGATTGCTGAAATTTAATATAGAGAAGACAAGAGTTTGCAAGGGCTAAACACTCGGCAAGCACACCAAGACTATTTTTTCTAGCAATGAACATAGATCAAGAGGGATTCTTATTCTGATTCATTTGGATATATGTGGACTTATGTCAGCAACTTCATTTGCAAAAACTCATACTATGTTGCATTGATTAATAATTCTCCATGGAAAACCTAGATTTCCTTCATGAAGTCCGACAATATAATCATTGAAAATTTTCAAGTGTTCAAAGCTCTTGTTGAAAATCAGATATGTAGGAAGATTAAGATTTTGGGGTCAAACAATGGTGATAAGTATATCTCCAAGAACTTTGCTTCCTTTTGTAAAGATTTAAGGATTCACAGGGAGTTGATGTGACTTGCAAAACTCGATAATATAGGTTTGTGAAGAGGAAAAACAGGTCCATTATAGAGGCAGAAAATCAATGACTAAAGACCTAGATTTACCTATGTTTCTTTGGGCAAAGACATGCATTTGTGTGTTGTTCTATTTAAATAGGGGTCCTCACAGGGTGTTAAAAGGACAAGACTCCATAAGAGGCTTTCATATGAGAGAAAATCAATGTTTCCCATTTTCTATTGTTTAGGATTCTTGTTTACATTCATGTGCTAGAGAAAAAAGGACTAAATTTGAACCCTCGGATTTAAATGTTGTCTCTTTGGGATACAATGACTCTTTGAAGGCTTACAAGATGTATATTTGTCACAATGAAAGATTATAATGAGCTATGATATGAAATTTGATGAAGATATCTGGTCCTCTAAGTTTCAGAAAACTGCCAGAGAATTTTATGAAAGTGAATAGCCAGTTGTTCCAAGTTTTGATTAATAAAATACAAAAGTAGCCACTACAAATCAGAGAAGTGCTGGTATAGTAACAAATGCCTCAACAGTAACCTAAACTAACCAAGAAGCCTAGACGACTTGCACAACCTTTGCAATGGCACAAAAACAAATAGTAGCACGGAAAATTCCTTTAAAAGTAAATGATCCACCAAAGAAGTTTCTGAGTTATGTTGCTTTGATGGCATCCATCATTCATGCAAAGCCTTCTAGTTTCAAGAGCAGATTCAGAGCAAGTGTGCCAAGATGTCATGGTAGAGGGCTAAAAACTCCCTTATACTTGATCTTTAAGAGAACAAGCCAAGACCAAATGGAAAGTAAATGGATGATTCCAAGTGGTTATAGGTTAAAGCTTGTAGCAGATGGGAGTATAGAAAAGTATAAGGCTAGATTTGTTGCACGAGGGTTCTCTCAAAATGAAGAGGTTGACTATGATGAGACTTCTACCCAAATGCAAGATACACTTCTGTTGGGAAAATTATGTCTCCTCCATCTTATTTGGTTGGTCTTTACGTCAATTGGATGTATAGACAGCTTTTCTAGATAGCAATAAAGAGGAAGAAATGTATACAAATCAACCTAGAGGGTTTGAAGAACAAAGGGGTGAGGCCCATGTATGCATGTTGAATAAAGCCCTGTATGGGCTGCAGCAAGTACCACATGTTTGGTAACTCATGGATTGATAAGTCTTGTTAAAGTTGGGCTTCATCAAAACTACAGAAAATCCTAATTTTATCATTTGTTTGATGAATCTGATATTTTGGTTTTGGTTATGAACATGGACGACCTTATTTGTACAGTGAGAAGGTAATAAAAAGGTGCAAAGGGGGGTTACCATCTGAGTTTGATATTAAAGCCTTATCCATTATTTTCTGTCTTAAGGTGTGGCGGACTACAAGAGAAGTCTCCCTAAAGTACATGATAGAAATTCTAAAGAAACTTCCGATGATGGATTGGAAGTCCCTAGCCACTCCAATAGTTCCAAATCTCAAATTGACTCAAGAATCAGAATCAAACTCTAGTTCATGATTAAGAGTTGAGAGGTAAAGTATGTTTGCAGAGTTCACACACATTAGGAAAGTGTAGGCCCATTAGTTCATAAATGAGGATAGAATGTCATGGTGCAACTCACTGCTCTATCACACTATTATTTTCATTCTAGGGTTCTCTCTTCCTAGAACTTTTTGTTGTTAACTGCTCTAACTTCCAGTCCCACTCACCTACTTTTGGTCATCTGTGGAGATTAATATAATTTATTTCTTTCTATGGGCTTCTAACTCTTATAACTTAACTGAGATTGCAACATAAAACACTATTTTACAGGCTTGTAGATTTCAGACTCACCATACAACCCCAATTGCTGCAGCAGCTGATTTGACAAGCAGACTAAGATTCACAGGCTCCAGTTATTAAAACTGCACCGTACTGAACACTAGCATGTGCACTATTGTCTGAATATACAGTAGTACAATTGCCCACTATGTTGAATACTAGCCTGTTTAAGATCATCCTAATATACGTACTATAATTGCACACTACACTACTCAAACTATGATTGCACTACAGGCCAACCTTCTGTTTTTCCCGTTTATGATACAGTTTAAAATAAATCATAATTGGAAAAATCAAAAATCAAAACACAATGAACCTTGTCTTGATGGAAAAGAGTGACCATAAAAATTCAATTATTGTCTGTGGTATCTGTATGCTCTTATACTGCCTTATTTTGATATAATAATAAGAAATGAAATAAAATTAACAGTTAAACCTCTTCAAAATAAAATATAGATGCTATGGTGGTTGTGGTTTATGCAAATTCTTTCCCTCCATATATAACTCAAACTATCTTGTAATTAAAAATTTTAAAATATGAACAAATTAAACCTCTTGAAAACAAAACGTACATAACAGCATGGTTGTGGTTTGATGCAAAACATACCTTAAACCCCGTAGAACCCCTGGGGAGTTTGCAAGGTTTTAAAACCTGCAAAATTTGGACGTGAGTTGCAGTTGCCATCATTGCTATCGATTTGATTGAATCATTAGTTGAGTAGAACTGTGAAGTTTATCAGATCACAGCAGCTGAGATCTTTCCAAGTAATTGAGAAAGATTTCAAGAAGAAACAAGTTATGAAGCGATATCTCAGATGCTTGGACTTCTTCAAAATCCTTGGGAGCAGCAATATTGCAAGTTTCCAAAACCTGGTAACACCAAAACTTATATTTAAGGTACCATTATAAAATTTTGAATAATTAAAATATATAAAGCTAAACCATTCAACTTTTTCCAAATAAAAGAATCAATGTTAGTTTTCAGAAAATGGCTCAATGATAACTATAATCATTACACTTGCATAATTAAATTCTTTAAAATATAAAGAATAATAAATCACTTGAGAGCCAATAGGATCATTTCACCATAGACAATCTCAGAGTAATTGTTCGGAGCAATCTATCAGTATCACTGATGTTTTGATATTTTGTCAATATCAATGAAGCAAGATAAGAATGTTAAACACCTTTTGACTGCAGAAGCAGTAAGGACCTATCATGGAAAGGTTCAATCTCTGGTCAAAGGTACAAGTGAAAAGGTCCACTACATCCAAATTATTCTCTACATAACTGCCTTTCTCTACAAGGGTGAAAATGTCAAATTTTAAGTGGTTCTTATATCTCAAGCTCAATACTAAAATAATGATTATATGCACACTAAAACATAGAAACCATCTGTCTTAATACTAAAATAATGATTATATGCACACTAAAACATATCAACCATAGCAGTACCACGTTACAGTTATAAGGAAAAATGTTCTACTGAAGGAGAATGGCACTTACAGAGCAATGAGACTCTGTGGCCCAATTGTAAGTGCCCTCCAATTACTTGAACATAAACCATGGAATTTCCAAACATAAAAAAGGATTTAATAAACTAAAACAGCTCCTTAAAAAGGATTTAATAAACTACAACAGCTCGAACTAAACCGATGCATGTGGTTTGCAGGCAATTCTGTGCATCCCCAGAGGATTAGTCTCGCCCCAGCTCGCCCCTTCCTGACCCCAACTTGGTAGCAAGTAAGTCCAAGGTAAGCCGGGTTGGGCACTGAGCTGGGTGGCGGGGATACCTCTGACACAACAAAACAAAAAAACAGCTCCAAGAACATAAAGCAGGGAAAATCAAGAAAATAAAGTACAAGTAAATTCTAAAAAGCTTCCAAACTACCTGAACAAAACTCAACAAAACTTCACAATTTTACTTTTTAAATTCATTCAAATATGAACGACTGAATCATGTGGTTGCTATATACTACTGATTCTTTTATTCAGAAAGAACCAACCAAAGATCAAGTATTGCTAAATTTAACCCCACACTATAAACAAGGAGGCCAGATTATACCTACTGTCCTCGCTCAAAAAAAACAAAAAATTTCTATATGATTGTCGGTTGCCGTCATAATGAGAACTCGTGTCTAGCATGCAATTTCTGTGCAACTCAAAAATTTACTCACAACGCAAGAAATCAAAAGAGAGCCAATGCATCCCTCCAGCTTTACATCTCTTTAAAATTTCCGAGCCAATTCTAACCAAAATTAACAAATTCGGAGCCAAAATAAAAAGGACAACTAACCGATTTCCCTGTACCAAAATCTGCAAAGGCTTTACACCCAAATCACGATGAAATCCAAACCAGGTCGTTCGCCTGAAATCCAAACACACCACGTTACTTTTACTGCTACTTTTGCTTTTCTTATTTTATAATGTCGGGGAGGCGGAGGGTTTCAGAGGTTTCGTGCGGATTTGAAATAAAACGAATAAGCATCGAGTTCGCCGTTATCCAATTGTGGTGTATATTCTTAAGCGATGGTGCAGAAGTGTTTACTCGAAAACGGTAAAGTGGTAGGCCCCATGACACTCACGAAATAGCTTCTAATGCGAGTTTGCCGACTAAAACGTGTGGCATCAATAAACACGTGTGTTTTTAGCTGACCCGACTCTAGGGGTAGACCTGTTCTTCCTTAATTATTATTTCATCTTTTTGTACGGCAAAGAAACATAGATATTTTAGGTTTTTGAGCACTGTGCAGGTAGACGTGGCGACGTGGTTGTTCCAGATGAAAAGTGTGTATTCATTAGTGTTTCAAAATTCGTTTAGTTAGTTAAGATCAGTGTTAACTACTTTAGTTAGGTTGTAGAGGTCAAATTAGGTGTCAATTACTTTGGTTTAGTTGCGGAGGTCAAATTACCTATTAATAGCCTATTAATAGATTCGTTATGTTTTGTGAGCATTCAAATATTTGATTTAATATTTGTAAGAAAATTAATGATAATAATAATAAATGGATATGTATTTGTGGTGAAGGTTTATTATTGTATAGATGTAGCTTGTTGGGTTATTTTATTTTTTTGATGATTGAGAGAAATTAGAAGATTAGTCCAATGACTTGGTGTTTCGTTTTTATGAGGCTAGTTTCTTATAATTTCTCAAGGTACCAACATAGCCTATAAAGGTTAGTCATAAATGTAGTCAAGGTAGAATCAATCAATAGCGGGAACTATATGGGAAGAACTCAAAACAGTTAACCAATTATGCAACCTTAGTTGGATTACTTTTATTGGTAGTAGAAGTAGTAGAAGAAGAAGAATGTTTAACGTCCACGAGGCTAAACATAAAAGAGCATATTGGATAATTAGCCTAGCAATCTTAGCCTTATACAGTTTGGTTTGTTTTCTATGCAAGACAATGATGAGCTCCCCCAATTTTTCAACAACCCCTTCACTGAAAAAACTGTCCAACAAACCAGTTGTCAAGACATTAACACAATTTCTCCTGATGTCATTGTAGGCATCACAACCCAAGATGAAGTGTTTTTCAAATACAATTGCTCCAAAGGTACAAAGAACACGCGTCCTTTCTTCCTAAGTTTCTTTTAATCATTTTCACCACCTAGTTTCACATTGAAGTTTATGAGAGCTAGTTCTTAATTGAGCAATCAAGATGTTGGCTCTCCACGAGATACACACCTTTATATACACTTTTTGAAAAGGACCACAAGTGAGATTGAAATTTCACAATATAGTATTTCTTTTTTTTCTCTTAAGCACTTTACCCCAAGTATGCTTGCTAAATTTATCTAAAACAAAAGCTTTTATCTCATTGTTGCCTATAGAGCAAGCATTTAAATATATATTCCATTTACTCATCCATTTTTTGTTTTATCTCATCCAAGTCTTCTTTCTTTTGCACAATATATCACTAAAAATAATGTTTGGTCATCTACATGTTTCCATGTTTTTTATTCTTTTCAAATAACCTATAAGACGCATCATAGCAATTACTTCAATAGGGATTTCCCCCACTTCACTCAACAAAATATCATATTTAGCCAAACTTTTAATCTTAAACTTGCTTTTGATTAAGTATTTTTTAATTCTCTCAATTTGTTTCCACTTTGAAAGAGAACTCTTGATAGCCCACAATTCATATCCTTAAAGTACAATGTAGTGCCTCACATTTTGCATTATATTCCATGGTGATTTTGATTCGAGATATACTCTTGTTTTATTTATTATGATTATCTACATGATGAGATGCATCAATGACACTATGTTATTTTGGTTACCAGTATCTTAGTTGTGATAGATGGTTAGATTGTGTTATTTTTTACAATTTGATTATATCTCCATGATGATGATATTGATGTGACATGATGCCTTACGATGATATTTGATTTATTTTGCATTCGAGACTATTGATTATGTTATCAAGATGATTTTATTAGACTCCATGATTATTGTGCCTTATATGTTGTTGGATATTTCAAATGTTTTATTTCACTGATTTATGCTCATATTGTTGTAAAATGATTTATTTAAATGTCGTATATTTAAATGAAATGCTTCAATGAAAATACAATGATTATTTAAATTACATGTACGAAGTGAGATGAAGTCGTAGTTACTCATTTGTGAGGTCCACACAATGGTGTCGTTCTCTTTTGTTGTTTGTTGTTCTGTACGTTTATATGCTTCAGATACTGTATCATGAGCAGCTACACTTGATGTTTGTGTGTTTCAATGAACAGGTACCAAACATATTATGCTTGACCTGCAGGATTTGATTGTGTCTACATCCCCAATAGTAGCACAGGAAATAGTGGCTTTGGCCTTTCATACTGAGCCAATGTTATCCCTGTATGGATGGTGTATCCATAATTATTATGTTATTCACTCCAATACGTGTTGGTAAATCCATATTTATTATGCATATTGTGTTAGACCCATGAGCATGTCTGTGCATTTAGAGCCCCACGGTTATCGCAGCAAGATTTAATTAAAATGTTGATTTTTAATGTATTTGAGGAATTTTAATATTTTAATTACCAATTAATTTGTCATTGTTGGATTTCAATTAATTGGAATCGAATTTATTTATTTTGGTAAAAAGATCAAATAATTTATTTAAATATTTAAATACTCTATTTGAAAAATGCTTTATATTTTTAAAAGTGAGTTCTTTTTACTCACTTTTGGCTTTGCGAGAAAATCATGATTTGCTCCATATTTGCATTGGAGAAATCGATCTTTTGCTTATTGGGTAAAGTTTGTGATGCAGGGGCATTCTAGGGTACTCGGTGAATCTGCATGGAGGTGTGTTATTTTGGTTTTGTGGTACTCAGTTGCAACTTTAACTGATGGTCTCAGTTATTAAAGGAAGCTCGGTCACTGAAGGAACTCGATGAAACCTCTTGTGCTCGGTGGAACTTGTACTCGATGATGCTTGTGGTGCTCGATCAACATGCTTGGCTCGGTGATGCTTGGCTTGATCGGTTGTTTCACTGGTGCTCGGTTGTTTCACTGGTGCTCGGTTGTTTCTCTGGTGCTCGATAGTTCTGGTTTACCGACTGGAGTTCTTGGTATTTTGTTGGCCGACTTGGTGCATTTATTGTCGGTAGTCATTGTTGCATTCTCCTATGTAGATGTAGAGGCCGACATGGAGAATTAAATAATTGTAAGGCTATTTGAGAGCCGACTTATATTGCATTTAATATTTATTTGTAGGAGTTAATTATTTCTTCCAGCCGACTTGTGGCTGAAGATTAGTATTTAAGGAGTGTTTGGGGTAGTTGTTTAGGACATCAGATTTGGAGGAATTTGGGAAGTTAGACTTGGATCCTATGAGATCTTGAAGATCAGATTGATTTATGATAGTTCGTAATAACAAAGCTAGTGGTTGTTTGCTTGGAGACAAGGAGATTGCTTGGAGGCTTGCGAGCTCAAGTTCAAATCTACCTTAGGGTTTCCATCAATTGCTGATTGTTTTCAGAACTGGACTAGCTGGGGTTGGGATTGGATCTTTGTTGATATTATAGAATTATTTCTTGATTGTAATTGGCCATAACCCGGAAGGCCTTACAGCCGGGCATGTTAATGAAAATCTAATTTTAGCATATCTTGTTGTGTTATTCCATTGTGTTGGTAGTTGGCTGCAAGGTTGGACTATCCTTAATTGGATCCACCATCCTTGACTACGTTAGTTTGGTAGTCATATTTGAGCATGTAGTGGCTCGTTGGATTCATGTCGCGATTCCTTAACATCCTATGGAGAAGTTTGTATTTTCGTGGTGATTTCAATTTTTGGTCTTCATTTTAGTTTCCTTCATTTGGAGTGAGGTAGGGCATCTCATCATTTTCAAATTACTCAATTATTTCGCATGAAATCTCTTGCATTAGATGAGTAGACTGAGAATTAGCATTCCCCACATTCTCATTTAATTTCTCCACTCGACTGGGTGTATGTGACTATTTTATTATTTTCCCACCTTGGTTTTGGGGTTTTAGCATAATTATGCTGCCAAATTTAAGTGAAGTGTTCGGAAATGGATTTTTTTTTTAAGAAATGTGATGTTGGGTGCCTACGGGCAAATGGGTTTTGACTTCATCAATTTTTGTGATGCTTGATTTTTGGGCATTTTGGGGGTTTTTTCTCATCTCATGTGCCACCCAAATTTGTCGTTTGGCATGATTGGCATTTTTTGAACATTGGACTGGATTTTCCTCCAAGTTTGCAACCACTTTATGGTTTTACTTTATGATTCTCATATTTGAGGATGAATCTGTACTCCCAAAAAAGTGTTTGATTGAGTGTGTTGTGAGCACTCGTTATTGCTTTTCCTTATTGGATTTTTACCTCCATGTTTGACTTATGATCGCATTTGGAATGCGTGATGTTGGTGTTTGAGACTACATCACAAGTACATCAAGTGTGCCATGATAGGATCCCAAGGGACCCGTACTCTTGGTTTAAGACCAATTGAGTCATTTGGTGTATTTTGGGTTTTGGACTTGTGAGTCTTTCTTACATTGTTGCATTTGGTGGTTTGTGTTGAGTGGTGGGATGAAGTGGCTCTTCAAGGTAGACCAGATCATAAAGGGGCTCCATGGTAACCTTGCTAGAGTCTCTAATAACAAATGATAACCTTAAACAAATAATAGGGATAAAACTTAATATAATACTAATGTGACTATCTTGTCATCATTTGAGGATGTTGATATGGTATGTCTTGCATTGTCATCTATGGACATTGATATGTAATACTAACTTCTCATCATTTGAGGATGTTGATATGGTATAGTGTAGCCTTGTCATCTACAAATGTTGATATGGCTTAGTAGAGCATCCTTAATGAGAGATGGGTCGCTCGAAGCCACACGAACCTATCTGAGTCATGTGATGACACTCCATTCCTAAGTCTCCACATTATACTCTATTTAGTCGAGTAGTGAAACTTACCTTCTTGTATTGTATTTATACTCAGACCATGGTATCATCCATGAGTCATGCATTCTTATTGGCATGAATGTAGCATTCTTGTTGTGTAGTTACCTTTTGTTTGTGATTGTGTTACTATCTTCTCGAGCATGGTGGGGTGGACCTAAGGGTTCCACATGGTAGGGTGGCATTTCGCTTTACCACTGTTGGGTACCAATGTACAAGTGATGGACTTCCTCCAGCTACATGGACTTAGATCTTGAGGGCTCACTTCATTTTGACAACATTCGTATAGGTATTTCTATATACTTAATGTTCTTGATTTTAGCTTAGTTTCATTTATGCATTCAAATTATGTAGTATTGATGTTATTGAGTGAATGCAACCTTGATCTATGTTATATGGTACTCCCCGAAGTGGAGCTAGATATTTTCCATTTGTACATTGGAGTCAACATAGGTTTTGTCTTTCATTTCTTGCATGTTGAGCCCAAATTCATGAACTGTTGTCTCTGTTTGTCATTAAGCGTATCTGCATATCACTATCTCCATAGGATGAACTAGCATCTCTGCCTCTCCAGAATAAGACTTTTTCATCTCATAAGTTCACAAATTATGGATCAACGTCTGCACATTGAGAAACAACATCCCTACCCACTTTCATTATCTTCACCCAATTTAGTTTTCCATTCAATTCTTGGTTCTGGGTGTTTGACTTGTGCTTTCGGGTTGGTTTTCAGAGGTTTCTTAAATGTCTTTCGAGCTTGAACACCATCATTTGAGGATGGTTGGTTTCTTAATTATTTATGCTTGTGGTTAAAAATGAAAAGAACTTGTATGATTAATCATGTTAGGAACATCTACTTTGGGCTTAAAAAGAACATCAACTATTTGGATTTGGGATTAAATTTAGTCTCTATTTTTGTTTAGCCGTGAGTTCTTACCATCTTAGAATATCATGATCCATGGATATTGTTTGGACTTGTATAGGGTAATCTCATGAACGTGTGTCCTCCATTCCAAGTATGATTGGGAGTGTCTTGGAACCTTTGGAAGTTTTTATGGAGTCTTCTGCTTGTGTGCAATCATGTGATGATCATTATATTCATTTGGCATGTTTCTTATTGATCATGTTATGGTTATGAGATGCACAATATTATGATATTGATTCTATGTCCAAAAAACAATTATTGAGTGCATATTTAACCCTTTGTTCCAAGGGTTCCTTAGTGAGGCATTACACACAACTAGGAGTGCTAGAAGCTCAAAAAATAATATGGATAATTTTTTAATCCTAAAGTTTCATCTCTCTGCACCTATTTTGAAGAGCATGCAACATTTTCTATCCATCCAAAGTTCTATTTTTTCTGTAGCCCACTCAAATTAACTTTTTGTTGAAGTCAATTAAACCAAGATTTTATTATTTCTTATCTTCTTCAAGAATTTTTGCCTTCAAAATGAAACTTATGTTGACTTTCTTTATTTTTTTAAAGAAAATCGTTATTTTGGTAAATTGTTGATATTGACTTGCATCCCCACTAGAGTACAAAAAATTCTCAAGGACAAGTAAGTGTTCTCACAAGCAATGAGTGGAATTTGTGATCTAGATAAGATCATCAACATAAAGAAGAAGCTTTAACACAAACTTCCATGAATGTACCCCGTATCCACCTTGAGAACTTAACCATTCCTCAAGTTTGTCAATGTAAAGACCAAGAAGAGTGGTGGATAAGGAGCACCCTTGCTTGATCCCAATGTCACTCCTAAAACTTTATGAGATGCCTATTGAAGATTTGATTTTAAATTTGACATCTTCATAAAGCCTATGGATGAATGATGACCCCTTTATTATAATTGCTCCATTTTGACCTAGAAGACATAAATTAAGTATAAAATTATGCCATGTAAAATTAATCTTTATTAATCCTATTGTAATTCATCGTGAATTAATATCATCTTTACTACATTTACCATTGAACACACATCACTTTACAAAATGAACAAATATTATAACTTAGCTATACATATCCCAAACTATATGGATCTATCTCCCCTTACTAAGTCTAACATGGAATGCAAGAATTACCATGACCAGGGTGCAAAAACAGTCTACAAGTGAGCTCCCTTTAAGTAATTACCTATATTGAGACCCTCCCAACTTGTGACTAAATTACTCTGCCACTCCCCTCACAAACTCCCTATCCCATGAAGGCGATTAGAAGAGGTACTACATTCATTAGTCTTAGGATTTCATATGATTAATTTATTATAACTAACAATGCACGTTTAATTCAAGTCTCGAGAACTCATTATTCTTTTATTAAATTTTGTATGCAATCATAATGCATTGATGCAGTCAATGTTGGTGAATCCAATTAAGGACTAACTGACCTCACAGCCAAACCAATACGCAGCAGAAATACACAAGAGCAACACAAGATCTAATATGAAACATAATTCTTTATACATCAATTTACCGATTACATGCAATGTGTCGAGCTATAAGGCCTTCTCGGTTACAGTCAGATATAAAGAAAATAACGGTCTACAAGATCTCGTAAGATCCAAATCTTTTCCACAACACCAGCATTCAGCTAGCCTAGGTCTGCAACACACAGTACACTAGTAGGCACCCAGGAAAGATCTAAACTTGTACTCAAACTTCCAAGCAATCTTCTTGTTCCTAAGCTCACAGGCTACTAACTCTTCTCTACTCCACCTCTTAACTGCCCTAAACAACTACCCAAGCATCTACATAAATACAAAATCCTAGCCACAAGTCAGCTCAACAAGATATACAAATATTAAATGCCAAAACAGTAGTCGACTCACAAATAGCCTTACAAATAAAATAAACTCTCCAAGATGGCCCCAAACGGTCATCAGATCTGCATAGAAGAATGCAACATGCCAAATCTAGGTCCACACACATCCAATGGTCAATCTATAACTCAAGGAGCATGACCCAAATTAAATGCACCAGTCGGCCAAGTCAATTCATCCAAACAACTCTAGTCAATAAGCTAGAACACAGAGCAATAGAGGAAATAATCGAGTGCCAGTCAACCAACCATGCCAAGCGTGACTAAGAAATAGAGTTATCACCAAGCACCAGGAAACCGACACCTTCAGTTACCGAGCGTTCTTCAGAAACCGAGCACCCTGGTAAACACTGAAACCGAGCAACCAGTCTCCCAAAACTGAGCAAGTATTACACCAAACCAAGATCAAAATTAGCAATCTACCTTCAAAGACAAATATATTTTTGGTTGATACGGGATTGCCAAGAATCCTAGGATGCTCCTGCATCAGACACCCCAAGTAAGAAATATTTTCTTATAAGGAAATCAGGAACGCCTCAAGGGAATTAGAACAGGTATGCTAAATCTATTCTTCACCCATATCTCCTCTTGTCCTTCATCCCAAGTAGTCTTCACTTCATTCACCTTTTCCTGCAGCAAGTTCTTTTGCTTTCCACTTTTCTTATCTTTCCGGTCGGCAACTGATAGTAACCGACCCTGACCACTACCGACCACAACAGTGCCTCGGTAAGGTTCATCCTCTCTAGATTCCTTTATAAACTCAATATCATCTGCATCTCTCTATGTCATAAATGTCATCATCTTTTGTACCATTTCTGTCAGAAAGACCATCTACCTCTTGATCTCAATAAACTCTTCAGATATATCATTCTCCTTCTCCTTCAAACTAGATTTTGTAGAAACAGGTTCCTCAACCTTTCACTCTTGAGGTTTGTCATCATCATATGAACAACACCTAATGACTCCACATCCCTTAGTCCCAGCCTCCTATAAAGGTATCAGCTTATGCTGAGCTCCTTCATGCCTAACCACATAGGTGTTAGCACGACCATCAAACAACACATTTCTATCAAATTGCCAAGGTCTACCGAGCAACAGATGGCAAGCATCCATGGGCAACACATCACACAATATCTCATCCTGGTAAGATCCAATCTGGAAATTAACCAAACATTGCTCTTCAACTCTAACCTTAGAAACATCTTGTATCCAACTAATTTGATAAGGATTAGGATGCTTCCTCCTTTCCAATTTCAATTTACTAACCATCTCTTCTAAAAAAAAGTTCTCAGAACTGCCACCATCAACTATGACATTACATACCTTATTTTTGCACTTACATATGGTTCTGAACAAATTTATTCTTTGTAGCGGTTCAGAGACACATGTAGCTAACCTTCTAGTGACAAGACATTCACCTTTCTCTGGAACATTCTCAATCTCTTCTTCAACAACTAATGTAACTCTTTTCTTAAGACACTACCAACTTATATGACCAGCTTGACCACAGTTGTAACAAGTACCAATGAACTCATTATTCCACCTTCCTCTCTGTCCAATATTCTTAGTAGCTTGACCACTACTAGATCCCACACCAGGCTTAGGATTCTCTATCACATTACCTTTAGCAACTATCTCACCAATCTTACCACCTCAATTCCTACTGTTCTGTCTACCTTCAAACTTCTTATTCAACTTTTCTTTGATCTTCAATGTCATCTGATAAGCATCTCCTATTGTTTTCATCTAAATAGTAAGCAACTCTTCTTGAATACTAGGTCTCAAACCATAGACATACCTAGCAACTTTTTCTTTATCAGCTTCTGAATGACCAGTCCTGATCAGGATTATGTAAAACTCCTCGGTATACTCCTGTACCAACTTGTTAATCTGCTTCAAAGCTTACATCTTCTTAAACATTTCCAATTCATAATCCACCAGAATGAATTGCTTCTTCAACTTGTCAACCATTCGGTTCCACTTAGTGATCTTTTCTTTTCCTCTTCTACCTCTTTCCAACTGAACTTCTCTCCACCAAATATTTGCATGACCTTTCAACTTAGTCTTTGCAAATCTAACTCTATCAAGATCTTCTATTTCTTCATACTCAAAGTTTTCATCTATCTCATTGATCCAATCAATCAATTCTTTAGGCCTAAGGCTTCCAGCAAATGCAGAAGCTTCAATCTTAGGTCTCTTTCCAATTTTAGACATAGCTTTCATGATTCTATTCTCCTCAGGATCTCTAGCTTCTTCTACAGCTTCTTTAAAATGACCTTCTTCCTCAGATTCATCATCACTATCCTCTTTCAAGGTGGGATTCTTTTTCTTCTTCAACTCCTCGTGTAGGTCTTGCACTTGTTTCTGCAAAGCCCTAAAATCATCAAGACTGAATTCTCTAGCAGCTTCTTCCTCTAAGGTCTCACGATTTCTCCTTGGAGGCATCTTCAAATCAAGATCTAGACATAGATACACAAGATCCACTCGGCTCTAACAGGAATAGACTTTGCTCAAATTGGAACAAACTCGCTCCACAAGATCTGTAGGAAATGATAAGAAAGAGCAAAAGATCTAGTTTAATCTAATGAGCAAAGTGTGAGGAAAAGCATACCATGAGATAAACAAAACTAGAAGCATTCACCATACAATATGAGACAATATTTTTGAAGGGGGAAAAGCGTCAAAAAACCCCCGTGATATTATTATGAATGGGCCAAAAAGCCTAAGAGAGAGAGAGAAGGAAAATGAGAGCAAAAATGCTCATACAATGCTTCAAGAGAATGAGAATGAGAATCTATGTGTTGCTAGAGAATGCCTTAGAATGAGAAAAGAAGCATCTCTTATGTAGAGATGAGAAGAAAGGCGTTGAATGTAACTCCCATGTGCATGTGAGCCACATTCATAATGTGTGTGCCACTTGTGCTAATTCCTCTTAAGGAGGAATCTAGGAATAAAAAGAAATTACAAATAAATATTATGTCCTCACACATGGAAAAGAGGACAAGTGTTCATGTAGGGATTCTATAGGAATCTCCTACTTACATAATAAATAAACTAAACTACCTTGGTTTATAATATATTTCACCAAGGAAAGATTACATATTCTAACAAGATCAACTCGCTCTAATACCACTTGATGCAGTCAAGGTTGGTGAATCCAATTAAGGGCTGACCGACCTTGCAGCCAAACCAATACACAATGAAAATACACAAGAACAACACAAGATCTAATATGAAACATAATTCTTTATACATCAATTTATCGATTACATGCAATGTGTCAGGTTGTAAGGCCTTCCTGATTACGGCCAGATACAAAGCAAATAACGGTCTACAACATCTCGCAGGATCCAAATCTTCTCCACAACACCAACATTCAGCTAGCCCAAGTCTGCAATACACAGTGCACTGGTAGGCACCCATGATAGATCTAAACTTGTACTCAAAATTCCAAGCAATCTTCATGTTCCTAAGCTCGCAGACTACTAACTCTTCTCTACTCCACCTCTCAACTTCCCTAAACAACTACCCAAGCATCTACATAAATACAAAATCCTAGCCACAATTCGGCTCAACAAGATATACAAATATTAAATTCCAAAACAAGAGTCAGCTCACAAATAGCCTTACAAATAAAATAAACTCTCCAAGATAGGCCCAAATGGTCATCATATCCACATAGAAGAATGCAACATGCCAGATCTAGGTCCACACACGTCCAATGTTCAATCCATAACTCAAGGAGCATGACCCAAATTAAATGCACCAGTCGGCCAAGTCGATTCATCCAAACAACTTCAGTCAGTAAACAAGAACACCAAGCAACAGAGAAAATAACCGAGTGCCAGTCAATAGACCATGTCAAGCATGACCGAGCAACACAATTATCACCAAGCACCAGGAAATCGATGCCTTTAGTTACCAAGTGTTCTTCAGAGACCGAGCACCCCGATAAACACTGAAATCGAGCAACCAGTCTCCCAAAACTAAGCAATTATTCCACCAAACCAAGATCAAAACTAGAAATATACCTTCAAAGACAAACCTATTTTGGGTTGATATAGGATTGCCAAGAATCCTAGGATGCTCCTGCATCAGACACCCCAGGCAAGAAAGATTTTCTTATAAGGAAATTAGGAATGCCTCAAGGGAATCATAATGGGTTTTCTAAATCTGTTCTTCACCCATATCTCAACTTGTCCTTCATCCCAAGTAGTCTTCACTTCATTCACCTTTTCCTGCAGCAAGTTCTTCTGCTTTCCACTTTTCTTATCTTTCCGGTCGGCAACTGATAGTAGCTGACTCTGACCATAGTAGTGCCTCGGTAAGGTTTATCCTCTCTGGATTCTTTAATCAACTCAGTATCATTCACATCTCTGTGTGTCATAAATGTCATCATCTGTTGTACCATTTCTGTCAGAAAGACCATCTACCTCTTAATCTCAACAAACTCTTCAGATATATCATTCTCCTTCTCCTTCAAACTAGATTTTGTAGAAACAGGTTCCTCAACCTTTCGCTCTCGAGGTTTGTCATCATCATATGAACAACACCTAATGACTCCACATCCCTTAGTCCCAACCTCTTGTAAAGGTATCAGCTTATGCCAAGCTCCTTCATGCCTAACCACATAGGTGTTAGCATGACCATCAAACAACATGTTTCTGTCAAATTGCCAAGGTCTACAGAAGCAACAGATGGCAGGCATCCATTGGAAACACATCACACAATATCTCATCCTGGTAAGATCCAATCTGGAAACTAACCAAACATTGCTCTTCAACTCTAACCTTAGAAACATCTTGTATCCAACTAATCTGATAAGGGTTAGGATGCTTCCTCCTTTCCAAATTCAATTTACTAACCATCTCTTCTGAAACAAAGTTCTCGGAACTACCACCATCAACTATGACATTACATACCTTATTTTTGCACTTACATCTGGTTCTGAACAAATTTCTTCTTTGTACCAATTCAGAGACACATGTAGCTAACCTTCTGGTGACAAGACATTCACCTTTCTTTGGAACATTCTCAATGTTTCTTCAGCAACTAATGCAACTCTTTTCTTAGGACACTGCCAACTTCTATGACCAGCTTCACCATAGTTATAACAAGTACCATGAACTCATTCTTCCACCTTCCTCTCTATCCAGTATTCTTAGTACCTTGACCACTGCTAGATCCCACATTAGGCTTGGGATTCTTTGTCACATTACCTTCAACAACTGTCTCACTAGTCTTACCACCTCGGTTCCTACTATTTTGTCTACCTTCAAACTTCTTATTCATCTTTTCTTCAATCTCCAATGCCATCTGATAAGCATCTCCTATTGTTGTCATCTAAATAGTAAGCAACTCTTCTTGAATACTAGGTCTCAAACCATAGACATACCTAGCAACCTTTTCTTTATCAGCTTCCGAATGACTAGTCCTAATCAGGATTCTGTAAAACTCCTCAATATACTCCTGTACCAATTTGTTAATCTACTTCAAAGCTTGCATGTTCTTAAACATTTCCAATTCATAATCCACCAGAATGAATTGCATCTTCAACTTGTCAACCATTTGGTTCCACTTAGTGATCTTTTATTTTCCTCTTCTACCTCTTTCCAACTGGACTTCTCTCCACCAAATATTTGCATGACCTTTCAACTTAGTCTTTGCATATCTAACTCTATCAGGATCTTCTATTTCTTCATACTCAAAGTATTCATCTATCTCATTGATCCAATCAATCAATTCTTCAGGCCTAAGGCTTCCAGCAAATGCAAAAACTTCAATCTTAGGTCTCTTTCCAATTTTAGACATAGCTTTCAGAATTTGATTCTCCTCTAAATCTCTAGCTTCTTCTACAACTTCTTCAAAATGATCTTCTTCCTCAGACTCATCATCACTATCCTCCTTCAAGGTAGTCCTCTTTTTCTTTTTCAACTCCTCTTGTAGGTCTTGCACTTGTTTCTGCAAAGCCCTAAAATCATCAAGACTAAATTCTCCAGCAGCTTCTTCCTCTGAGATCTCATGATTTCTCCTCAGAGGCATCTTCAAATCAAGATCTAGACACAGACACAAAAGATCCACTCAGCTCCAGCAGGAACAGACTTTGCTCAAATTGGAACAAACTTTGCTCCACAAGATCAACTTGCTTTGATACCACTTGATGCAGTCAAGGTTGGTGAATCCAATTAAGGATTAACCGACCTTGCAGCCAAACTAATACGCAGCGGAAATACACAAGAACAACACAAGATCTGATATGAAATAGAATTCTTTATACATCAATTTACCGATTACATACAATGTGTCGGGCTATAAGGCCTTCCTGGTTACGACCAGATACAAAGAAAATAACGGTCTACAAGATCTCGTAGGATCCAAATCTTTTCCACAACACCAACATTCAGCTAGCCTAGGTCTGCAACACATAGTACACTGGTAGGAACCCAAGAAAGATCTAAACTTGTACTCAAACTTCCAAGCAATCTTCCTGTTCCTAAGCTCGCAGGCTACTAACTCTTCTCTACTCCACCTCTCAACTGCCCTAAACAACTACCCAAGCATCTACATAAATACAAAATCCTAGCCACAAGTCTGCTCAATAGGATATACAAATATTAAATGCCAAAATAGGAGTCAGCTCACAAATAGCCTTACAAATAAAATAAACTCTCCAAGATGTCCCCAAATGGTCATCAGATCCGCATAGAAAAATGCAACATGCCAGATCTCGATCCACGCACCTCCAACAGTCAATCTGTAACTCAAGGAGCATGACCCAAATTAAATGCACTAGTCAGCCAAGCCGATTCATCCAAACAACTCCAGTCGGTAAGCAAGAACACCAAGCAACAGAGGAAATAACCGAGCGCCAGTCAACCGACCATGCCGAGCATGACCAAGCAACACAGTTATCAATGAGCACCAGGAAACTAATGCCTTCAGTTACCAAGTGTTCTTCAAAGACTGAGCACCCCAGTAAACACTAAAATCGAGCAACCAATCTCCCAAAACCGAGCAAGTATTCCACCAAACCAAGATCAAAACTAGCAATCTACCTTCAAAGACAAACATGTTTTTGGTTGATACAGGATTGCCAAGAATCCTAGGATGCTCCTACATCATGCATAAAATAAGTTCCTTATATTATAGTGAATAGATTTATTTATTATTCTTTTCAATGTAGTTCTTTTTATAAGATTGTTCATTTAATGATTGTGTTATTTTACATATTATATTACCTAGTAAAGTTGAATTATGGGAGGGAGTATTGAATACATACCTTAATATTACTTGACCAATTCAATCTTTACATGTTGTTCGCATCATTTTCAAAGAATGTAGTTTGTCTTTGTATTATCACATTTCTCAAAAAAAATTATTATCTTCATTTTTAATTATCCTATGTCTTCTGCTAGTCTCAAACCTTATTTATATATACATTACTTGTCCCATAATCGTGGTCAGGACCCCTCACTTATTTAGTTAAAGCCGATGAGTATTATTTCATTTATTACCATTGGTTATTGTCACAACCCTTAATAGTAATTGGTTCTACTTAGTAAATTATTTGATCAAAATTTGAAGTGTCGAAAATACACTCTATGCATAATGTCACAACCTTTAATACAATGATTTTAAAAATAAATCATTAAAATTTTAACAAAAGAAATTTCTTTAATTTTATTTATCGGTGGTGGTGGTAAGAAATAGAATTCTTGATCAACATGATGAGAGTGAAAACGAGAAGTGACGTGAGAAAATGGCGAGGAAAAAGTAGAGCTTACGGAGGAAGTATCTTTAAAACCCATAATTATGAAGCTTTGTGAAGGAGGAGAAAAATGGCAGTTAGTCACTATTTTCATTTGGGCAAAGCACTAAGAAATTGGGGGATGTTGCAGATGAATATAGAGAAAGGTTGAAAAGGAAAAAGGATGGAGAAAATTTGGAGAAACCTGAATATATTACTCACCTTGAATGCTTTGTGTAGCCAGTTGGATTGGTTGAAAAAAAAACATATCATATGACTGTACAAAGGATAAAAGTAGTGCTCAGAGTATATGACTGTACACGATTTTAAGTAGGGTTTATAAGTTTCATTTGTTATACCTTTCAAAAAAAAAGTTGCTAAATGGTTAAAGATATTCTTCGATTCCATTTTCTTTTGATTAAAACTCTCTTTAATCTGAACTAAAGATGTAGGCATGCAATTCAAATTGATCATTTGGTTAAACAATACAATTGCATTATTTATGCTTTCACATTCACCAAGCTTTGAAGGATTTTGTCAAACTGTTAACGTACCTTGTATTTCTTTGGAGTTTTTAAGGTCTTTTCACCAAGTTAAGTATGGGTGCACGTTGTATTTATTTCATTTCATTCTTTGGCATAAGTGATCGACTAAGCAGTTTAGATGTGTTGTCTTAGATTTCCCCTTACTACTGTGACCAGAACAACTCAATTTATAGCAAAGCCAAGCCATTTTGGCTCAGGTTTCAACCTTTTAAATAAATTTATTTTGGCTTGGAATGAACCTAATATTTATCATCCATTAATATTATCAATGAATTAAGCCTTTGTGTGGTTTGTTTCCTCCATAGAATTTTTGATACAATATTTTTTGTCGAGGAAATATGATCACTATCTTCTTGTGATCTTTATTGTCTTCCAGATTCTAAATGGTTTGATGACTGATGGAGAGGAACTCTGTCTGAAATTAATAAGGAATAATTATCAATTAAAGAATAGAAGAAGAATGATTTTATTCAGTTACCTCCAGAGGCTAATTAAAAGATGCCTTGATTAATAAATAAGAGTCGTAAATGCTCCCTCACACTATGTCAAACCTTTTTTTATTTGTTAATACTTTACATTGACACCTTGTTTTCATATATACTATTTATTATTGAATGTTCTTCTCTTCGGCATTCTCAAAGAACGAGATGGTCCTAAGTCAAACTTAAAGAGAATATAAGATATCAATCATGTCAATATCGGTCGTCATAATGTCAACCTCTGATTCTTATAGTATGAGTACTTTGAATTCATGAGAATAAATGCTCTTTATATCCCTTATACCCTCTATATCATTCAACTTTTAAAATAAGGGCGAGTTTGGGGGCTGGAATTAGACTGAAATTGGCATTATCTAATTTCGAATAATGTCAATTCCATGTTTGTGTCCATCCAAAAAATTGGAATTGAATTTTGAAATTCTAATTTTGCCCCAAAATGGGCATTTGCATCTTCCACTCAAATAGGTAGAAATTCCAATTTTTATAAAACTAAATTTAATATTTCATGGGATCCGTGACTATAAGGATGTATATTATATTGCTATAAGGATGTATATATATGCATGTGTGTATATATACACATATGTGTATATACATACATGTATGTATATACATATATGTATATATACACACACATGTGTATATGTGTATATATATACACAAATGTGTGTGTATATATATACACACGTGTGTATCTGTGTATACATGTGTGTATATATATATACACACGTGTGATATGTGTATACATGTGTGTATATGTATATACATATGTGTATATATACACATGTGTGTGTATATATACATGTATGTATATACATATATGTATATATATACACACGTGTATATGTGTATACATGTGTGTATATACATACATGTTTGTGTATGTGTGTATATATACATATGTATATGTATATATACACATGTATATGTATATATGTGTTTATATAAACATATGTGTGTGTATATGTGTATATGTGTGTATGTGTGTGTATATACACACATGTGTGTATGTGTGTATATATACACATGTGTGCATATGTGCATATATACACACATGTATGTGTATATATATACATATACACAACATATTCATAGAAATTAAAATAAAGAATTAAAATTCCTTATGCATCTTCTTAGTCATCTTCCGGGTAAACCAAATGGGTCAGCCCATATTTCGGAAATCATTTTGAGGATTTGTATCTTCTAGAATTGCAGCATCTTCCAGAATTGACTATATCCAGCATTTGGTATTCCCGCACCCAAACAAGCCCTAAAGGTGTTTTCTCTTGTGAGCAAACTAGCACCACGGGTGCATACTCTTAATTGGACTATCACCTGAGTCTGTATTATGTGGATGGAATCATTTTCTTCTATTTATCAATCAACTTCCAGTCATATTTTGGGTATGTATGAGAAACTTTACTCAATGCTCACTTATGTTTGAAATTAACGGTGCTAGAATAGGATAACTCGAACCCCTTTTATCTCTCTTTTTCTATGTTGTTGAGTAGTGTAAATGGTAAAAATGATGTATAAATAAGTAATCATTTTGAATAGACTGGGATTTTCTTTGAGGGAACATTGTGTCTCAACTATTTCAAATGGTCTCTCTCTACTGATACACACGTGTGTATATGTATATATACACATGTCTGCATATTTGCATATATACACACACATATGTGTGTATATATATAGACATATACACATCATATTCAAAGAAATTAAAATAAAGAATTAAATTTCCTTATGCATCTTCTCAGTCATCTTCTGGGTGAACCAAATGGGTCAGCCCATATTTCGAAAATCATTTCCAGAATTGCAACATCTTCCAGAATTGCAACATCTTCTAGAATTGACTATATCCAACATTTGGTATTCCAGCACCCAAATGGGCCCTAAAGGTGTTTTCTCTTGAGAGCAAACTAGCACCACAGGTGCATACTCTTAATTGGACTATCACCCGAGTCTGTATTATGTTGATGGAATCATTTTCTTCTATTTATCAATCAACTTCCAAACATATTTTGGGTATGTATGAGAAACTTTACTCAATGCTCACTTATGTTTGAAATTAACAGTGCTAGAATAGGATAACTAAGACCCCTTTTATCTGTCTTTTTCTATGTTGTTGAGTAGTGTAAATGGTAGAAATGATGTATAAAGAAGTAATCATTTTGAATAGTCTAGGATTTTCTTTGAGGGAACATCATGTCTCAACTATTTCAAATGGTCTCTCTCTACTGATTGAAAATATCTTCTAGAATTTTTGTCAGATAGTTCACAAACTTTCTCTTTACTCCCACATTTTGTGTTCATTTCTGTTGCTCTAGGCGTGACATTAGAATTTGGCAAAAATAAGCTTTGAATTATGCTATGGTGGATGTATTTGACTTGATTTATGGCTCCTATTTCAGTACAAGTCATGAGGATCTTAGAAAAGTTGATGAGTTTGACTCTATAGTTACAAAGTGCACTTGTTTGATTTATTTTTTAGAAAATCCATTTTGTATGTAATATGTGATCAATGTAGTCTCACATTTTCTTGAGAAAATTTTGTGAAATAGACTGTGTGCTCTACCAATCTATCCACAATTCATGGAGACATTTTTTCAAATATATTACTGGCATTTCCCTTCTACATGTAATTTTCAAATTAGACTCAGAATCTCCATTCATATGAACATTCAAGTAGATGTTTTAGTACTTCCACTCATTTTCCATCATGCCTAGGAAAAGATGACACGTAGGCATCATTGCAGCTAATTCTAGGAAATCCATCCTTCGAAGAGAGTTGAATGAGAAGATTGCACAACATAGTTTATGAATTTAAGCAACTCAATAGATGTTGCTCAAGTCACAATACAACAAAATGTGAGAGATCCTTGTTATTATCATTGGTAAGTAGTCAACAAGTATAGTAAAAAAATGAACTATTGTTGGTTACACCTTATAGCACCCATGCTTGTGAGAGTTCTCAGTTGTATACAATTATATGTTTGAATTGTCAAAATTAAACTATGCTTTGAATGAAGACTATAAGTGGATATCAAGGATTGGGTGATTGATAAAAAAAAAGGAAGAAAACTTCATCTCACTTGCTAGTTCTCATGGAATCTTGTGAATATCAATGTTTTTTATTACTCTCTGTATCGTCTTAAAATGGAAGCACTTCCATGATAAGAGCGTTAGCCCTCTGAGTAAGTGGTTTGGGGTCATGTTAAGCACCTTGATTAGTTCTTTGCATGTATTTGGCTTTTCCCCCTGTTATGCTTCCCTCTGTACCCATTTTTCACTTCATATCTGCATTTCCTGGCATTCTGGGCTGGGGTCCTGAGGTTTTTGACCTCGAGGTCAAAGTTGACCTTGAGGGTCGAAGTTGACCTCAACCCTGACCGAGGTCAGGGTCGACCTCGTCCCTAACCCCCAGTTCAAATTTCAAAATCCCATGATTTATGGGTGTCGGGTTTTAAAGATATTTCTTTTCCCGCTTTCAGGTTGGCTATTTCGGGTTTTGGAATGGTAAATCCTTAAATTGCATTTAATATGGGTCCATTTCTAGGGGTTAAGGTTAATTGGGATTTAATTCTCCAATGTCGGCCTTCTCTAGAGGTTTGTGCCCTAGTTCACTATAAAAGGAGGCCTTCCTCTCTCATTTTCTCAATCAAGTTTTGTGACATCCACTCTCACCAAGCAATCTCTCAAGCTCTCAAGTGCAATAAAGGAAGAAAGAAGGAGAAGGAAAGCAAGCAAGCATTCATTCATCTTCAAGCCTAGCATCCATTCAAGCATTCATCAAGGAGATCCATTGTTAGCCATTGAAGGATTTAATCTCTTTGGAGCCCCCTTGAAGATCCATCCTTCTACATTCATCCAAGCCTCCTCATATGCAAAGATCTATTCAAGATTGGTGTTGAAGATCAAATGTCATTTATTTGAGACACCCTACATTCATTCTACATCCATTGGAGCATCCCTACTTGTGGATTTGAGGATTTGAATCCTCTACAAGGACTTCAACATAAGCAAGGTGAATTGTTTCATTTGCTTTGTTTATGCACATTACAATTCAATTCAATTTCAAGGTTGATTCTTAAATTGGGGTTTGACCAAGGAAAACCCCCCATACAAACAACAAAACCCCCTTTTTCTTGTAGGTGCAGGTGCAGAATTTCAGATCTGAGATCGAATTTGGATACCCTTTTTTACGAACTTTCGAGATCTGTGAACAAAGTCAAAATTGACCTTCAAATAAAGAATGTAGCCTTTGACCTTTTATGAGGGTCAAAGACTACCTGCTGTCAGAAAGATAAAAGATTTCTGGGTTTTCTTCATCTCGACATTTCCAGTCCAAAACAGGTTGCAGAATTGCTCGAATGTACACACAGACATCATAAATTGGCATTTTCCAGATTTGCCCTATTTTGAGGTTAGTATTTGCTTTTCAATTATTTCAGATTTCAAGCACAATTCCTTTATAGGGAAATATAAGGTTTTCTTCCTTTTTCATATTCTCCATAGATTGATTCAATTGTGAATTAACCTTTTGGTTGATCAAATTGGATCTTTCCCTTGGGAATTTGGATTTAGAAATGGATCTCATATTTTCCCCATACATTACATTTTAATAGAGGTGATTCCATTTTACCTCTATTCATTTTGGTGAACCCGACAAGCTTACTCTCTTTCTTTTTGGTGTTAAATTTCCCTTTGTCTTATTGTGCGTGTTAAATCTTGCATGCTAATTAGATTTCAAAAATACAAAAATATTCATGCTTTATGTGTTCTTAGTTTAGTTCATTTGTGTCGCATTGGTTTATGAGCTTTACTAGTCCTACTTATAACATCCCAATTAGAAGAAGTCATAGACTCATGGGTGCCTTTGATCTTGAATCTTCCTCTCCTTTCCTTAGGGTCCTGAATGATACTTTTATTCTTCATGATTACAATCCTACTATGAAGAAAAACTCTTCTCACTCATCTCATGATGAGGATGACGCTTTAAGAGTTCCTCCTAAACAAGACCAAAAACTTTCAACTGAACTTGATAAAATGGGTAATTAGCTTATTCATGAGAACCATAATCAAAATTCTATTCAAGCTATAGAGGCTCTTAAGAAATTTCTTTGTGATAGTGATCAAGGTGTTAACCTCTTGCATGGTATTACTCACCTTATGCATTCAAATTTTAAACCTTTAGCTCAAGAAGCTCAAGATTTAGGGTTCATTCCTCGTATCACTAGTGTTGAACCCTCTTCTAATCCTTTACCTAGTATTCCTACCTATACTCCTTCTTTGGTGATTGTGAAGGTTCCCTCTGTTCCTATGAGTGTTCCTCATGTGTCCCTTCCTACATTACAACCTTCATATCATAATGTTCCTTTTACTTATTCCAATCTACTTCCAACTTTAGTTCCTAGTGTTCCTCCAGTTGTGTCTTCTATTCTTGAAGCTTCTTACACTTTACCTAGTGTGTCTAATGTTGCTATTCCTCCTATTTCCTCTAATGATTCAACAATCATCAGTTTGGCTCAAACTGTGTCATCCTTACAACAACAACTTGCTTCCTTAACTCAAAACAAGTTTAGTATTCCTACATGTGACATGGAAAGTCCTTTGTCCTTAGATATTATTCATAATCTTGTTCCTCAGCAAGTTGATATGCCTTGTCTTGAGAATTATAATGGAAAATGAGATCTTGTTCATCATGTTAAAACATTCCAAATCCTTTGTAGTGATTATGCTCATGACCATAGGATTTTAGCCAAACTGTTTGCTTGAAATTTTTGTGACAAGGCCTTAGAATGGTATTGTTCCTTGCCTCCTTATTCTATTGATTCCATTCCAAAACTTCCTAATGCCTTTATTCAACAATTTCAAAACAACATTGGCCCACAAGTGTCTTTGACTGATTTAATGCATTGTAAACAAAGTGCTAAAGAAAAATTGACTGAATTTATTGGTAGATTTAAGCATTTGCATGCTCAGATTTCCTATCCTGTTCCTGATATTGATATTCAACGTATGTTTATTTCAAATTTTCAAAAGGATATTAGAGATAAGATTTTGCTTACTGAATTTACCTCTTTTCAACAACTTTGTGCAGTGCTTCATCATTATCAATTACAAGTGAGTCAATTTGAGAGAAACACTCCAATGGCTCCTATTCCAGTTGATAAGAGTGATGTTGCTCCTAATCCAAAAAAATTTCAAAAATTTAACAACTATGTCAAGATAAACAAACAAGCGAATGCAGTTGCTGATCAAGTTGTTGTTGCATCTCACAATGCCACTTCTACATCCACTGCTTTTTGATTAATTTGTACGTTTACTCCTCTTTCTGAATCTTTACATGCTATTATGAATAGGTTGTTAACTGCTAATATGATTACTTTACCTCCCATTCGACCTCTTTTACATGCTACGGTTGCATCCAAATCTTTTGATCAAAATGCTTTTTGTCAATATCATCGTCAGAATGGTCATGATACTGAGAAGTGTTATTCTTTAAAACATAAGGTTCAAGACTTAATTGACTCTAATGCCTCATCTGTCGATAATCTTGATGGTAGTGGAAACAAATCTGTCTCTCCTCCTAATCAAAACCTTCAAATCTATATGAATCCTTTACCTATGCATGATACTAATACCATTGCTTAGCCATCTACTATGGAAATTGTGTATGATTCAAAGATGGATGATATTAATCATGTTGTTAATCAAGTGGAGCATGTTGGTCAATCTATATCTCCACCTCAACCTCAACCTCAACCTCAACCTCAACCTCAACCTCAGACTCAACCTCAAGTTTAATCTCAACCTCAACCAAAACCTAAGCCTAAATTGAAAACTCAACCTAAACCTTGACAACAACCTAAGAATAAAAGACCTTGGGAACTTTTGATTACCTTTGATGACTCTGAGACTATTAAAGCTCCTGATGATCCCTTTTACATTTATGCTAGGATTTCTCAGAAACCTACTCGTGGTTGTCTTGTTGATCCTACATCCTTAGTCAATGCTATAACTGAAGAAAATCTTTTTATGAAAAGCTTACAACATGATTCTTATGATACATCGGATGTATGGATTCAAACTTGTAATGGTTTTCTTTATCCATCATTTGGTTCTATTACTTTACCAGTTGAACTCTGTGGAAAAATTGTGAACACTACCTTTGTTGTTGTTCCTACTTCTGATCAATTTCAAGTTAAGCCAGGTTTGCCTTGGTTAAATTCCATGCATCCTATTGCATCACCTATCCATAAGTGTCTTAAATTCATTCATGATGAAGAAGTGAAGATGGTTAATCATAGTTTATATCAACCTTCTAGGCCTAGAGATTGTGCTACTCTTGAATTCTTTTGGCCTTCATTACCTAATTCATGTCCTCCTCAACCTGATAATATTTTTCATTCATATTAAGCTTATAAACATCGTAAGATTCTTGAATTAAGCATACCTCCTATGGATCTTAATCATGGTCTTTTGCCTACACCTACTATACCTCCTTTAACTATGGCTTCTAGTTCTATTAATCAAGTTCCTTCTATCGCTCTTCCTAAAGAACCTGTGAAAGATCCTGTGATTGTTCCTCCTATTGTTGATAATCCTATTTATCTTCATAAAGAACCTGTGAAGGATCTGGTGATTGTTCCTCCTAGTTCTCAACCTATTTCAAATCAATCAAAACGTAATCGATCTGCTAATGAATGTCATAAAAAATGTCATGCTCATGCTAAAGCTCGCAATTATGTTCTTCAAAGATCTCTACCTTCTTCGAATAAATCTATGCATGATGTGTTAGAAGAAGTTGTTCCTAATAATGATGTTAAGATGCATGATTATGATGATTCTATTCGTATCTTAGATCCTATTTTGATTAATTTGGATGAAGAAGATACTCTTGATGATACTGATCATGTTAATGATGAATATGAGACTATTAATATTGACATTGATTTACCTAATATGCTTTCATCACAATTAACTCTTACACCTAGTGTCGAACATTGTGATTCTCAAGAGGATCCTTGTTTGGAACTGGCTATCATTCCTACTATGTTGGATATAGTCCCTCTTGTGAGTTACCCACCTTCCCTAAATGATATATAATGAGATGGGGAGAGTAGGCGGCATGCTTGATCGACTTGTCCTTCATGGTAGCTCTATTGTGTGTTTGCCTGCTATATTGTGTTTCCCCCGTAATGTGTTTGTTAAATGTTGTTAGATTATTTTATACGATCCTTGTTACTCAGTTGGTACAAGGCGATAAAGGAATCAAAACTATTGTTCAAATTCCTCTATATGTATCTCTATTCTTCTATGTGTTGTTAAGTGTTATGTTGTAACTGTGCTATTGTTCGTAAATGTTTCCTTGTGTAATTTGCTTGGATTCGAGATGTGGTAGCACTGATTCTTTTTGGTCTCCATGTCATGGTCCGAAAAGATTCTCCTTCGTATATCTTATGTGATCTTTCCTCCTTTGTGATTGTAGTTCTACTTTCTTTGGGGAATGATGTCAATTCATTTGCAATAATATATATATATATATATATATATATATATATATATATATATATATATATATATATATATATATATATATATATATATATATATATATATATATATATATATATATATATATATATATATATATATATATATATATATATATATATAATCTTATGATCATACTGACCCCATGGTAGGTAGACCCCTTTTGTGTTCTCTATATGTTTTAGTGATATTTCCCTTGATTTGTCTTTGTCTGGGGGCATCTCGACGTGGAAACATAATCAGTGGAGTTGTTTATGTTTCTGTTAAAGCCATTGCTCCTGTTAAAGTGTCAGCAATGACTTTAACGTGGAGGCATATGCTCTACTCACCTATTGCACACACACACTCTTTGATACACACATTTTTCTAGATACATTTTCTCTCTTTTTGGATTAGTAACTAATCCTTAAAGCATGGATTTATATTTTAGGATCTCTTGATCCCTCCAGTTTCAAATATACATACATTTTGATCCCTTAAGGTCGGAGGTGTCCTTAAGACTGGATCTCTTTTATTTTTGGTTTTATTCTTATGGAATAGAATATTCCTAAGGGTGAATCCTTGATGGGTTGACTAGTGAATAGCCACATTCACTAGGCATTTCAATTCCATCTTTTCAGTTGCACTGTTTCCTAGAGTGGTTCACAATGGGACATAAGTTCTCATTGGGTGAGATAATCACACCCTTGTCCTTTTCTCTCTAGAGATGTCTCTCTTACTATGATCTTGGAGTCAACAAAGACTTGAGTCCTTGGGGGCTTGAGGTTTCCCTTTGTCCCTTTGATTACGATAAGATTATATTTTCATTCTGATCTCCTTTACCAAGAGTTTGCATCGAGTCCATACTCTTGCTAAAGTGGGGGCTTAATGTATCATCTTAAAATGGAAGCACTTCCATGATAAGAGCATTTAGCCCTCTGAGTAAGTGGTTTGGGGTCATGTTAAGCATCTTAATCAGGTATTTTCATGTATCTGGCTTTTCCCCCTGTTCTGCTTCCCTCTGTACCCATTTTTCACTTCATATCTGCATTTCTTGGCAATCTGGACTGGGGTCATGAGGTTTTTTACCTCAAGGTCAAAGTTGACCTTGAGGGTCAAAGTCGACCTCGACTCTGACTAAGGTTAGGGTCAACCTTGCCCTTGACCTAGGGCAGAGTCGACCATGTCCCTAACCCCCAGTTCAACTTTCAAAATCATTTCCGGGTGTCGGGTTTCAGAGATATTTCTTTTCCCGCTTCCGAGTCAGCCATTTCAGGTTTCAGAATGGTAAATCCTTAAATTGCATTTAATATGGGTCCATTTCTAGGTGTTAAGGTTAATTGGGATTTAATTCTCCAATGTCGGCCTTCTCTAGAGGTTTGTGCCCTAGTTCACTATAAAAGGAGGCCTTCCTCTCTCATTTTCTCAATCAAGTTTTGTGACATCCACTCTCACCAAGCAATCTCTCAAGATCTCAAGTGAAATCAAGAAAGCAAGAAGGAGAAGGAAAGAAAGCAAGCTTTCATTCATCTTCAAGCCTAGCATACATTCAAGCATTCATCAAGGACATCCATTGTTAGCCATTGAAGGATTCAATCTCTTTGGATCCCCCTTGAAGATCCATCCTTCTACATTCATCCAAGCCTCCTCATATGCAAAGATCTATTCAAGATTGGTGTTAAAGATCAAATGCCATTGATTTGAGACATCCTACATTCATTCTACATCCATTGGAGCATCCCTACTTGTGGATTTGAGGATTCAAATCCTCTACAAGGACTTCAACATAAGCAAGGTGAATTGTTTCATTTGCTTTGTTTTTGCACATTACAATTCAATTGAATTTCAAGGTTAATTCCTAAATTGGGGTTTGACCAAGGCAAACCCCCCATACAAACAACAAAACCCCCTTTTTCTTGTAGGTGCAGGTGCAGAATTTCAGATCTGAGATCAAATTTGGATACCCTTTTCGGTGAACTTTCGAGATCTGTGAACAAAGTCAAAATTGACCTTCAAATAAAGAATGTAGCCTTTGACCTTTTATGAGGGTCAAAGACTACCTGCTATCAAAAAGATAAAAGATTTCTGGTTTTTCTTCGTCTCACCATTTCCAATCTGAAACAGGTTGCATAATTGCCCGAAAGTACACACAGACATCATAAATTGGCATTTTCTAGATTTGCCCTATTTTGAGGTTAGTATTTGCTTTTCAATTATTTCAGATTTCAAGCACAATTCCTTTATAGGGAAATATAAGGTTTTCTTCCTTTTTCATAGTCTCCATAGATTGATTCGATTGTGCATTAACCTTTTGGTTGATCAAATTGGATCTTTCCCTTAGGAATTTAGATTTAGAAGTGGATCTTATATTTCCCCCATACATTACATTTTAATAGAGGTGATTCCATTTTACCTCTATTCACACTCTCAATGAGTATAGATGATTGATTATTTGATTCTTACTATAGCTAAGTTCTTGGAAGTTATTTTTAATGAGAAATATATTATTTGTAAAGAATGCAAGTTGATAGATTACATGTAGAAAATTTGGAACTAGTGAGATTTAATTATGCTAAATATGTATTGAACATGCCCGATAATGAGATGTTTTCCCTTTTTCTTATTATGTCTTAATGAATATGGATATTTTGTGATGCTCATTACATGAATTGAGAATTCTTGACTTCAAAAAGAAAAGTATGATGGTAATGTGGTATGATAATATTGTGGTGTCTTATGTTTTAGTTAACACCACCATGTTATCCATGTGTTTAATATGAAAATAGATCTTATAGAATGGTAGTAAGTAGAAAAGATTGTTTTAACTTGTCGATATGAACATGATACATACTTCACGGGTACCAACAATATGGTTTTATTTTTATAAATTAAAAGGGTTGGTACAAAGATAATTATTTCACAACTCCATTACATCTATTAGTTACTTTTTCAATAATTTTAATGGAAAAATATTTTGTCTTGTCATTATGTGGATTCGGCATTTTGACTAAGTTGACCAACTTCCTTGTCTTTCTCTTATTGGTGATGTGGCATTTGTGGTCTAAAAAATAATTCTTATAGTTATTGATTGCCTAGTCGATTATGAATTATATCATTTTAGTTAATACTATTAAATATTTATTGATTGGTTTTAATTTAGGCATTGATTAATTAGATATATACTAATCAATATTATTTTATGGATTAATATTAGTATTGTATTGATTGATTATGTTATAGATTGATAGATTATTAATGATCAATATTAATTAACATTGTTGACTCAATGATATTAATTAACAATATTAATAGTGAATTATCTATAATTTATGTATGTATATTTTAATTAATGATCTAGTTCAATTACTTATTAATATTGGTTAATAGTATTGACTATCCAATGTACTATTAATATTAATTATTTGGTTATTTGTCAACATCTTTTAAACATTATTTATTATTAAATATTATTAACTAATCATATTTACTTTATTTGTAATATCAAACATTGTTAGCATTTTATATATTTATGAATAAATTGATTTATTTAATTGATATATTATATCATAACATTTATCATATTTTTTTATTTATAACATCAATTTATACTTTTGTCTCTATGACATATAAATAAGGAATTGCATATTAAATTCAAAATGATATATATATGTTGGGAAAATCATATGTGCGTTTAATATATTTATTATATCCCTTACAACTCATGATAAATCGCCCCTCCCAAAATTACTTGTCGTCAAGCAATTATTATCCTATTTTTTCTTAGTTAGAAAGGAAATTACGTTCTTGTTTATATTGACTTGCATCCTCGCTACAATACAAAAAATGTTCATGGACAAGTAAGTGTTCTCACAAGCCATGAGTAGAATTTGTGATCGAGAGGAGATCGTCAACATAAAGAAGAAGCTTTATCATAAACTTCCACAAATGAACCCCTTCTCCATCTTAAGAACTTAATCATTCATCAAGCTTGTCCATGTAAAGACCAAAAAGAGTGGGGGATAAGGAGCACCCTTGCTTGACCCCAATATCACTCCTAAAAATTTATGACATGCCTATTGAAGATGTGATTTTAAATTTGACATCTTCATAATGCTTATGGATGATTTCTCTAAGATGCAAATGAATGACAAGTGCTTCCATTCTATGCCACAATTTAGCCCTAGCAATTGTGTCAAATGCCTTTTCAAAATCGACAAAATAAGAAAGGGCTTCTTCACCTTTCTCCCAAACTTTTTTCAATTAAGTTCCTCAAAGTGATGCAATGATCAATTGTATAATGTTTAGGCCCAAAACCATCTTGTCCTTTTGCATGCTTATATTTTTTCTACCTATGTGTTGATTATGTTTTTTTTATCATACTACCAAATAGCTTTACAAACAATAAATTTATCATGTCGGTTCTATAATTAGAAGGATTATTGATGTCACCACTCTTAAACAGGGGAGTTGCTAGAGGAGTTATGCAATCCTTATCAAAACCTTGTTGAATTTTTTCATTATGCGAGGTGCAAGAATCTCACCCCCATTTTAGACACTGCTTGAAAATCAATTGATTCTTTAGCTTTTCTTCTTAATACCCATCTCTACCTCTTGCATGGTGAAAATATTTGTTGTAGTGTTGACCAATGGAGGAGGGTCAACCTCTAATTTTTTTGCTCATAAAGTTATCTTGCATAATCAATCCATTATTTTTGAGTAATAATATTTTCAATTTTCTTCCTTTCAAGCTAAAGTTCCTTCCAAAATAACTTGGGATTGTGTTTTCTAAGGCAAAATAATTCTTTGCGTCTAGTGTTCATGAAATCTTCTATTTTCTTTTCCAAAATTTTCTTCTACAACTTGATATTCTTGGTTGGTCCTTTCAATGTTCTCCTAGCACCATTACATTCCTCATCAAACCAAACATTAACTAGAAAGTAGTTTGTTACTAATTTCTAAAAAAAATTCTCTTAAATGCACTCGTCAAGTGCCTTTTGAATTAAAATTGTTAGCTCGTGACTTTAAAATAACAAAAGAAGAGTAAATGTCTTCTCCTTAAATAACCTCTCAAGATCTTTCTAGAAGGTAGAACAATTTTCCAAGTCAACAAAAGTCTACCCTTTGTAGGTACTTATTTGCGAAAATTATTTTTCCTTTTATTTTGTCTATTTTATACCTAGATAAAACTTAGTTACATGATTTCATGGTCTAATTTTAAATTCTATATATGCTCACCAATCCAAACTTCCTTTACCTTTTATATTAGGTTTTGTTAACAAATGGCACAATCAATCACACTTGCCCCATTGCATTTATTTCAAGTAAAATTTCCAAATTTATCCCATCTACCCAAACTATTACAAATGATTAAGTAAAAGATACCTCAAAGTGTCATACATTCTTCCTCATAGTGATTACAATCCTTATTATCTTTGAGACACCTTGATCATTATTGATTTCTTGCTTTTGTAAGCCAAATAGGGTTGTAATCCTCTTTAGAACAATTAACGTTATCTTGTTCATTACTTTTCCTAGAGTTGAAGTATCTCACTAGGAGTTTTTATCCTTATTGAGAGAACTTAGCAACATCCTTCTTTAACCATGCAAAAGGATCCTTACTGTCTAGTTCTCATTATGCTTGTATGTTTTTGAGACTTGTGGATCAAAATAACATGTTGTAGTCCTACTATTATTTTATAATTCTAAAGTTTTTAACGAAATATATTTTTTATTTGAATATATTTTTTTCTAATTGGACAATACATCCTTCTTTCCCTTTCACTACATATGACCATTATACTATTCTACCTTTTACCATTTGTTGTTGCCTTATTCCAAGTCACCAACTTAATGTAGCATTTAAACATAGGAGTCATACACCCTTTGTGCTCATGAGTTTTTGTTAGACAAATTATATCATTTCCTTCTATAATAGGCCCTAATCCAAGTTCTCATATCTGACGATAACTTCTACAATTCCAACAAACTAAAGTTAAGAGATCATGGACGACCATTGATTGTTATTTATTCTAGCACAAAAGACTCATAATTATCTCTTCACCTCTCCTTGCCCATGTTGGATTTGTGATACAAAAGGATTTAAATTTGAAATAACATCAACAAGGCTTGCTTCAATTCTCAAACACAATGGAACACATGGAGGTATTCAAGCCTATTGACTTCAAAACAAGGTTGAGACCCCAACATGGCAACTTCTTCCAAATATGACACTAGACCTTCCCAGGGTTAGGAACATGGATCCTTTGGTGTTTAAAAACTCAAATGACCCCAAACCACTCATAATCATCATTGGAACAAACTCATTATAACATCTAACACCATTTGCTTCAATGAGGTAACTAGGCCTTATAGCCCTATCTAGAAGTTTTTTTTTTTACCATAGCTTACTACCCTTTGACCATGGACCAAAAAAACAACCTTTTTAGATACCCTTTTGGATGTTCTCAAATGTATGTTAGACTTGGTGGGTGGTCCTTTGGAACAATAATGTCAGCTTTGATTGATCACCGGGTTTTAGGGGGCAATTAGGTCTCTTTTGCAAAGGAAGTACTCTTCAATCAAACCACTTGGAACACATCAAATTCACCCTTTAACTACATAATCCACCTTTATTCAATGTCTAAACCTCTCAAATCATTCATTGCTCCACCATTTGCATTTATTTACCCTCATCCTAGGCCTGTCACATGAAGATGTTAGGCCCAGGGCATCGCTCCATTTGTATCCATCAATAGGGAATGTTATGAAATCTGAGAATAATTTAAGAGGACATTCAAAACTTTCATATGAGTAGTGGAAAATTTTTTCCAATGGTGGAAATTTGATCTACAAACATTTTTATACTAAAACCCTAGTTAAGGCAGTTTTCAAACCTATCTGAACAAAAATGTGAATAAATTCCTCTAGACCCAAAAGATTTGCCTCAAACCAGTCTCAAATGAAAGGTGACTCTTTAATATTTCCAACCATACCACTGGTTCATCCGTACACTTAGTATTTTGTTTGTACCAAATAAAAAATTTATCACAAGAAATGAGCTTTCTCAAAAAATCAGAACTTTATTGCTTCAAAAAGGCTTACAAACTCCTTTATCCACATTTACTTGACCCTGTAGAGGCTTATTTATGTTTTTAAAATCATTTCTCAATGGTCTAACCATATTTTTTATTAGTTAGCCATTAGGGACACCAATTAGCACTAAAGTTGCAAAAGTTGTTGATGTAACTTTCATAATTTTTGTATTTTCTTTCTTTCTCCCACATGACCACCTCAAAAAACACCTAAAACCACTCCTACATACCATAAATAGATTAAAAACATGAATTACATCAATTTCACTCCATTTTTACACTTATGGAGGATTTGACCAACTGTGACCATTACAAGGCCTAATTGGATACAAGTGACCAAGGCCTTACAAATTGATTGGAAATAATTGAAATGGTCCTTATAACCTTATTAAATCCTCAAAGAACTTAAAGGTACAATGAAAAATCACAAGTCTTCACCAGCCCCCCTTGGATCCATAGGTTCTCTTGCACCACTTTTTTGTTTTTCTACCTGACATTAAAGAAGTTTTTGTTATTTCCTTGTTACCAACTTGTTCTTCTGACCCACCAGGAGTCCCAAAAAGGGAAACAACCACTTTGCATTTTTTAAATATTTCCCTCTTGTCTTCATCTCTTTTTTATCTATGCAAATGCTAAAATTGGTTCACACCTATAGTGCAATTTTTTTAACATTTTGGTGTGCTTTCAAAGAAATGTTTCATCATTGTCCCAACCATTCTTTTATGTAACACATTTAATCTTTATTATTTGTCAATATTATGTCATTATTTTTTAATTAAATAGAAACAACTATTTAATTTATTATTAACATTCATTCCCCAATCTTCATTGTGTCTTATCGATTTGACCTTTTGATCATGTCCAATTACATGATCCTATTAGTTTCACTCTCACTTTTTTAATCTTTTTGATTGCTTAATTATTCTCTTTAGGGGTGAATAACCAAAAAAAAATTCCCCTACTTCTAAGTCCCATGTCATGATAAATTTTTTTATTTATTTATCCCCCTTTTCTATTATCCTATAATTGATTAATTTCCTGATTTTATCCTAAATGTGGAAATTAACAATTTTGAATTATTAAAATTTCCTCATTTCCTAATCCCACTAATTTGGCTTCATTTCCCCTAATTGTGCTTCCACTCACTAATTTAGCCTCCATCTCCTTCTTTCACTCCTTACAACTCCTCTTTTCCATTTCCCCTAATTTAGCCTTACACATTCCCCTCAAATCATGCATTTGATTTCTCATTTCTATGTGCAAACCAATTTTCCATTTCAATTTTGTCATATCATATCATTAGCTATCATTTTCTAAATGCAAATCTTTTTTATTATAAAGTATTGTCAATTGCCAATTTTGAGTCTTCAATTGCAATCATGGTTGTTAATTAGTCATTGATTCTGACCATTATTTTGATTCCCAAAAGTCTATAAATTGGACTCGATATCCTCATTCTTACAACCATAATTTTGAGTATTCTCATTATCATACTATCATAATTGATTTTATTGTATGTGCACTTTGTCAACATGGGAGCAACATATCAGCATTTGGAGAAGAAAGAAAGAGCATTGAAGCTTCATTGAGGGAGTGCTTTGTTTGATTTTTTTCAATATGTTTATGCAATTTGTCTTTATTGGCTTTAATGGTGTGATTAGGAATATAATTATCATGTGTTTTAGGCTTTGTGATTGACTTATTTATGCATATTTATGATGTCTCAATTTCATATTTCCACTCAAATGTTTGCCACTTCTTATGTTCTTTCTTCTAGATGCCTAACAATTAGGTCCTCATCTAGAAATAAATTGATGAACTAAAACTGATTGAATACCTGAATGACTTGAAGATCAGTGATTAGAGATCACTGAGTTACTGAAATGTTATGTAAGATAATTAAATCATTCATTATGTTGTCATTGATGTCAACTAGTTTTGACATTAATTATCATGTTAGTTATAAACATCTAAACATCTGTAGAAGGGAGAAAAGATGAAGAACTGAAATATCTATATGAAGGAAGATGGATGTGACAGATGAGGATAAGTAATACTTTGGGTAACTTATTGATGATTCTATGATATAATTATGTTGACTTGATTATGTTGCATTAATCTATGATGGAGTAGGAAGCAAAATTGCACAAAGCAATGTGGTCAGTAAATAAAGACTTTAGTATACATCGAGCCAGTGTTGTGTATACTGAGAAACAGTATTAACCGAGCTTGTATTCACCGACGCATTTCTTTGTTAACCGAGTATGGATGAAAGTATTAAATGCTTAATTTAGCCGACAAAAATTGATGAGCTAGAAATTGTTATGATTTCGAGGTTAAGGATAAAGTTTGTTATGAGATCCATGGCTAACAAAATTCAGAGAAGATCTAAAGGATAGAATTGAAATGTGTTACTAACACAACTGCCGAGGAAGGTCTAAGAGGCAAAATCAATGAAGGAGAATAAGTGGCAAAATCTTATGGATGATATGAAAATAGTTTATCTGTCTATATAAGAGATATGATTTTCACTGTTGAAACTATGTCGGAAGAAAGAAGACTACAGAGATTTTGCATGAATATAGTTTCATGCATGCCTGATCAGACTGGTTGAAGGAGAATCGAACTGTAGAATAGTACCGAGCGTCAAAGAGATATTACTGAGTAAAAGTAAGTTGAAGAAGTAAATTGAAATATTGATCAGAGGATTTGTATGGGCTTAGAATAGATCTGAACATCTACAAGATAAGTTGTATTGTAATTAGATCAACTACTATTTCAATTTAACCATTGATACAGAAAAATCTCTTAACCGAGTGGACTTAACCGTCTTATGTTATGCCCTATGTCATTCAATGAATGTACATTGTTATCCTATCAATCCCATAGTGAATGTTGGTTGAATGATAACTGTTAGTCTTAAATCCTCTAACAAGATCACACCTAACAGTGTGTTTTATAACCTTTAACAGGGTTGGCTCTTCACCGAGCTCACTTCAAAAGAGTGAAAATTATTTTGGGTTACCGGTCCCAGGTGGTTTTTTCCTTAGCAAGGTTTCCACGTTAAATCATTATGTTGTGTTTCTGTGATGATTGTTTTATTATCATACTTTACATACTGCATATTTGATTTGGTCGGTAATCACAGTGAGTTAATTAACTGGCAATCGATAAGGGCACAGACAGTTTAATAGTTTATGTTACCGAGCTGAAAAATTTGTTGAAATTGTTTTATAAGTTACATCTTTACAATTGGGACTGTAGGATAACTAATCTAACTAATTCACCCCCCCTCTCAGTTATTCTAACAATTGGTATTAGAGCATTGGTTGCTTGGAACAAAGTTTTAAGGACTTCAACAGGAAGATTGCAAGATGTATAAGAGGGAAGTGTCGAAGCTGAACAAGGACAACTTTACAATATGGAAAAGTCGTATGAAACTTCACATATCTAGAAACAGAGATTCTACCTTACATCTACTTGAAAATGGCTACTTACAACCACCGACTAGACCCTTGACTCTTGATCAATTGAAATATCGACATGAACACAACATGACTATGATAGAGATTGTTGGTGCTCTATCTGATGCTAAATTTGAGGATGTCAAGAATTTCACTACTTCAAAGGAAATGTGGGATAAACTTGCTCAAGTCTATGGTGGTGATGCAAATGTGAAAAGAGCCAGAGCTGAAAACTTAAGAGGCACATTCGATGATATGAAAATGAAGGAAGGAGAAAACATTACTCAATATACAAATTGAATAAAAGAGGTAGTCAATGCTATCTGAGGATCTGGTGGCGTCATTGATGAAGATACAGTGGTAAGTAAAATTCTAAGAACCTTGTTGCCTGCTTATGCAATCAAAATATCTGTAATACATGAAATGAGGTCTACAGCTGGTATCACTCTTACTCTTGATATTCTGATTAGCAAGCTAACAACATTTGAGCTGAACAATTTTGATAATAGTGTTGTACCATTTGTTAAGTCTGCTTTTATGTCTTCTCTGAAGATCGGTAAATCTAGCAGTAGACATGATATAAGGAATAACAATGATAGTAATACTGATGATGAGCTTGATAAACTTTAAGCTCTTATGGCCTAGAGATTGCCTAAAGGTAAAGGTAGATATAAGGGAAAATGACCTTTATCATGCTTTAACTGTAAAGAATTTGGTCATATTGTTGCTAGATGTACCAACAGGAAAGAGGAAGATAAAGATCAAGACTGATTTGGTGAAGTTATGGAAGAAGAAACAACAAAGGTTACCGACATTACAATAGAAATAACTGAGATCGCAAAGATAAATAAAAAAAGGCATGTTTCTTAGTTGAAGATGAGGACACCGACACCGACTCAGATGATGAGGTTGAGGTTGTATTTGTTGCGATGAAAGATGATTCTGAAGAAGAGGAAAGGTATGTAGAGACAACACTCATTTCTAAAGTTAGTAAAAATGATACTTGGATCATTGATAGTGGCTGCACACATCACATGACTGGTGATAAAGATAAGTTTGATCATCTTGAGCATTATAATGAAGGTTCAATAAAAATGGGTAATGATACACCTTGTATGGTTAAAGGAAAGGGATCTTTATTGATAAATGATAAAATCATATGTGACAATGCTTATTGGGTAAATGGACTAAATTACAATTTGCTGAGTGTAGCATAGCTTAACAATTTAGGTCACCGAGTGGCATTTGAAAGCAAGAAGGTGAAGATCTATAATAAAAATAGAAAGCTTGTCTGAACAGGAGGACAAACAAAAGGTAACTTATTTTATCTTGACAATGCTGAGACTTCTTGTTTACTAGTTAGAGATGAAGATGCATGGTTATGGCATAAAAAGTTATGTCATGTAAATTTTGATAACATGATTATGATTAGTAGAAAGAGAAAAGTTAGAGGACTGCCTAGCATAACTAAACTGGATCATGTTATGTGTCATCAATGTCAGAAAGGTAAGATGACAAAATATAGTTTCAAAAGTAAAGACTATTCAACAAAAAGAATCTTGGAGTTAGTTCAAAAGTAAAGACTATTCAACAAAAAGAATCTTGGAGTTAGTTCACACCAACCTATGTGGTCCCATGAGAACTCAAATCTACTATGGAGATAGATACTTTATTCTATTTGTTGATGATTATACTAGATTGATGATTGTTATGTTTTTAAAGGAGAAATCTGAGCCATTTAAGATGTTTAAATGGTATAAAGCTAAAGCAGGAAAGGAAACTAGAAAAGAACTAAAATGCTTAAGGTCTGACAAAGGTGGTGAGTTTATTTATGATGAATTCACTAACTATTGTAATGAGAATGGCATCAAAAGATAGGTTTCTGCACCTAGAACACCACAGCAGAATGGGATTGCTGAAAGGAGAAATAGATCCATTGTTGATTGTGCAAGAACACTGATGATAGAGAAAAATGTAGCACAGATGTACTGGAGAGAAGTAGTTAGCATAGTTGTATATGTCCTGAATTGAGTACAATTGAATAAAGACACAAACAAAACACCCTACGAGTTATGGTTTGGTTACACACCGAGTGTAAGTTACTTCAAAGTTTTTGGTAGCAAATGTTTTATTCTGAAAGATGATAGGAACAGGAAATTTGACCCTAAAGGGGATGAAAGAATATTTCTTGGATATTCTACTAAAAGCAAAACTTACAAGTGTTTGAATAAGGTTTCTAATAAGATGATTGAAAGTGCTAATGTCAGAGTTGATGAATTTGCTGATAAAAATGATGAATCAAGTAATAAGGAGTCAGAAGACTATGGTAGATTCACTTATATTGAGCATCCAAAGTACCTACCAAAGCCATAGGCTGAGTCGACTGAGAATCAAGAAAATAACATCGAGGAACAACAAAGGGAAACCAAGGATCAAGAAGAGGTTGTCAAGCAAGGAAATGAACCTGAATAGGATGAAGAACAAAGGAGAGATCAAGTGCTAGCAAGATTTTTCAGAAGACATCATCTTGAGAACCAAATCATTGGTGATAGGCAAGCTGGCATACAAACCATAAGTAAGGTAAGACATAATGCATGTCTAGTTTATGAGTTTGAACCGAAGAATGTTGATGTTGCACTTGAGAATGATGAATGGATCAATGCTATGAATGAAGAGATAGAACAAATTGAGAAGAACAAAACATGGACTTTAGTACCTAGACTGAAAGATAAAAAATGTTATCAATACTAAATGGATTTTCAGAAACAAGCTAAATGAGAATGGGGAAGTTACTAGGAATAAAGCTAGAGTAGTTTGCAAGGGATATGCACCTATTGCTAGACTAGAAGGAGTTTGCATGTTACTTGCATATGATGCACACAAGAAATTTAAAGTCTATCAAATGGATGTTAAGTCTACTTTTCTGAATGGAATACTAGAAGAGGAGGTCTACATAGAACAACCAGAAGGATTTGTTGATCCGAACAAGAAAGACATGGTATGTAGACTGCATAAAGCTTTATATGGATTAAAGCAAGCACCAAGGAATGGTATGAAAGGTTACATAATTATCTTTTGAGTATTGATTTTGTAAGAACTAGTGAAGACAACAATTTGTACATGAAATGACGATCGGATGATACTATTTTGATTGCTGAAATATTTGTGGATGATATAATCTTTGGAGGACAAGATCATGTTTGTAAAGCTTTTGCTGATGAGATGAGAAAATAATTTGAAATGTCAATGTTTGGAGAGATTAAATTATTTCTAGGCTTGCAGGTTATTCAACAAAAAGATGGAATTTTCATCACACAATCAAAGTACATAAAGGAAGCATTGAGAACATTTAGCATGTCAGATGCTAAACCAGTTGGAACACTGATGGTCATAGGCTGCAAACTGACAAAAGATGATGAATCTATAGAGGTCAATCAAAAATTGTACCGATCTATGATTGGTAAACTAATGTATGTAGTACATAGTAGGCCTGATATTACACATGTAGTTGGGATTGTGGCTAGATTTTCTACCAATCTGAAGGATTCACACATGGTAGCAGTGAAAAGAATCTTAAGAAACCTGAAGAAAATAGAGGATTATGGTTTATGGTATCCTAAGGAAGGAAAATTTGAACTCAGAGTTTACACCGACGCAGATTGGGCTGGAAATATAGATGACAAGAAGAGCACAACCAGAGGAGCATTTTTCTTTGGTGAAAGACTTGTAACTTGGACAAGTAAGAAACAACCTTGTATTTCTTAGTCTACTACTGAAGCAGAATATGTTGTTGCTGCTACAAACTGTTCAAACATTGTTTATATCAAACAAGTGTTGGAAGGGATGAATGAGGTAATCACTGAGCCAGTGATTATATATTGTGACAACACCAGTGCAATAAATATTTTTAAGAATCTTGTATTGCATTCGAAGACAAATCATATATCAATTAAGTATCACTACTTAAGAGAACAAGTACAAGAGAAGCAAGTCAAACTGGAATATGTTACATCAAAGGAGCAACTTGCTGATATTTTTACCAAGCCTCTACCAAAGGACACTTTTGAATACTTGAGGACTAGAGTTGGGGTCCGTCCCCTGTCTACCAGTCACTAATGTGATCTGGAGGTTGCATCAACCTATTCTTATCATAATATCATTCATGTTGATGCAACATAGCTCACACTTTGGATTATGTCTAAGGTTGTGAAAGATTTGAGGAGCTAGAACAAAGAATTTGCATATCAGTATATTGAGATACATTGTTTGCACTGAACAATAGAGAGTTACTTGGCTATTTGCAGAGCTGTATGTTTTATGTTTTTCTTTGGCATTATTGTCAAAGGAAGAGATAAACAGTGGAGAGATAAATAGAGACATCAATGGAATATCTATCTAAGGGAGAGATTTGAAGATTTGTTGCTAAAAATAGAAGGAATCTGAGAGCTAAAAAGATCAAAATTGCAGAGGAGAGTTTGCACTTGTAATGCTATTATGTAACGTAGTGATTAAACATATTAAAAATCAAGCTAGGGAGAGCTTACCGAGCTACAACATTTACTTACATAGTTGTGGAATACATGTTTGGTATGTGTATGTCATATTTCATATTGCTTGTATTTCCATCAATGCCAAAGGGAGAGATTGATGAACTACAACTGATTGAATACCTGAATGACTTGAAGATCAGTGATTAGAGATCATTGAGTTACTAAAATGTTATGTAAGATAATTAAGTCATTCATTATGTTTTCATTGATGTCAACTAGTTTTGACAGTACTTATCATGTTAGTTACAAACATCTAAACATCTGTAGAAGGGAGAAAAGCTAAAGAACTAAAATATCTACATGAAGGAAGATGGATATGACAAATGAGGATAAGGAATACTTTGGGTAGATTATTGATGAGTCTATGATATCATTATGTTGACTTGATTATGTTGCATTAATCTATGATGGAGTAGGAAGCAAAATTGCACAAAGTAATGTGGTCGATAAATGAAGACTTCAGTATACACCGAGCGATAGTATTAATTGAGCTTGTATTCGTCGACACATTTCTTTGTTAACCGAGTATGGATGAAAGTATTAAATGCTTAGTTTAGCCGACAGAAATTGATGACCTAGAAATTGTTATGATTTTGAGGTTAAGGATAAAGTTTGTTATGAGATCCATGACTAACAAAATTTGGAGAAGATCTAAAGGATGGAATTGAAACGTGTTACTAACACAACTGTCAAGGAAGGTTTAAGAGGCAAAATCAACGAAGGAGAATAAGCAGCAAAATCTGATGGATGATATGAAAATGGTTTATCTATCTATATAAGAGATATGAGTTTCACTATTGAAACTATGTCGTAAGAAAGAAGACTGTAGAGATTTAGCGTGAATACAGTTTCATGCATCCCTGATCAGACTGGTCGAAGGAGAACCAAACTGTAGAACAATACCAAGCGTCAAAGAGCTATTACCAAGTAAAAGTAAGTTGAAGAAGTAAATTGAAATATTGACCAAAGGATTTGTATGGGCTAAGAATAGATCTAAACATTTGCAAGATAAGTTGTATTGTAATCAAATCAACTACTATTTTAGTTTAACCATTGATATAGAAAAATCTCTTAACCGAGTGGACTTAACCATCTTATGGTATGCCCTATGTCATTCAATGAATGTACATTGTTATCCTATCAACCCCATAGTGAATGTTGGTTGAACGATAACTGTTAGTCTTAAATCTTATAACAAGGTCACACCTAATAGTGTGTTTTGTAACATTTAACAGGGTTGGCTCTTCACCGAGCTCACTTCAGAAGAGTGAAAATTATTTTGGGTTACTGGTCCCATGTGGTTTTTCCCTTAGCAGGGTTTCCACGTTACATCATTGTGTTATGTGTTTCTGTGATGATTATTTTATTGTCATACTTTACATACTGCATATTTGATTTGGTCGGTACTCACAGTGAGTTAATTGACTGGTAATCGGTAAAGGCGCATATAGTTTAATAGTTTATGTTACCGAGCTACACAATTTGTTGAAATTGTTTTATAAGTTACATCTTTGCAATTGGGATTGTAGGATAACTGATCTAACAGATTCACCCCGCCTCTCAGTTATTCTAAGAGAAACAAGAACCTTTAGAAAACCTTTTTTTCTAAGAAGTTATTATTTCTCATGCACACTTTCCAATAGGAATTTTATAGGTCTACCCCTCTCCTCACATATCGTTCATACTCTCCAAGCTTGGCATATCTGACCTTGGTACTATAATTTATCTATTTAAAAGCCACTTTCCAGATTGAGAATGTTTTTTTATTTTTTCTATAATATATCATACCTTTAATAATAACATTTGTTGCTCTATCCTATTTTACTTTAGTCTCTCTTGCTTGTGCTCATACAAACCTAGAGTTTGTTTCCACCTCCTTGATATCAACATTATTAATGAATTGAGCCCATGTCTTGGCAACAATTACAATTTTTTCATTGGTATTTTATTTTGTCTTTATTCCTTCATAGTTTGCAATATCTTTAATTGCATGTTTTATTGTTTTTCAAGTAGTATAATAGTAATGTTATTGAAAAATTAGTTTTTTTGATATGTTAGCTATTTAAATGATGAAAATTGCATACACATTCCATTTTTCATTTTTTGGACCAACTTTAATTGTACTGGTGTGTGTGTGTGTGTAGTTTATGAAAATTATATGTATGTTTATGGATTCATGATGTTTGGATGTGTTGGCTACAAATTCGTAATATGATTTTTGTAAGTATGAGATGATTAGCATTGTAATATGAGTTTGGATCATTACCTTGAAAGTGGCACTCCTATATATTATGATATTGTAATTAGATTTTTGTAAGAATGTGATTATTAATATTGTGCCTGGCATTATTAGACAATTGAGGTGAGGCTATAGATCGCTTACATGTTGAAGATCAAGTATTATAGTGGAATAAGTCTCCTAGTGATGTTTCAACAAGAGAAAATATTTAAAAATATACAATTCAACACTTAAAGATTGTGAAGACCAATCTCTATCAATGAAACCAATCAAAGGATGAGATACAAGGCTTGGGTGACTACAACTTGAAAATGTAAAACTTACTTGCAAATCTGAAAATTAATTTGTCTTAATGTTTAATAACCATGATCATATTGCATGCTTCTTTATGATGTTAAGAATTAACCTTCATATTATGCTTATTAACACAACCTTGTATGAACATATAACACCAATAAATAAAGAATATTTATCATCACAAGGTAGTAGCACAAAGGCACAAATAAAAAAAAATGAGAACATCATATAACACAAGATTTATGTGGAAAAACCATTGTAAAAAAAGTCTCAACAAAAAAGAGAGGTCAAGCATGCATTATCAACAATAAGTGTGATTACACTACATTTTATTCTATTCTCCTCTTTTCTTACAACCTGGAAAGACTTGTGTACCTATGAACAACCTTAGTATGTATTTCACATGTCCTTTTTCTTGCAAAGCAACTCTACATTCAATTATTCATTTTAAGTTCTACATCCAAGGAGTTATTTGTTTACAATGACAAAAAGTCAAAGACCACCAAACAAGTTGTTCAAAGAAGTTTACTCATTCCAGATAGTCCTATATTCCATGATTTCCTCCACAAATGTTGGAAGGACACCAATTTTGGCTCCAATACTTTCCCTCCCTTGAGCGTCCAAACATGGAAAATGAGCATTACATTAAATGTAATAAATGACGAAATACCTAGAGAAATGTGCAGCCTTTTCCAAGTGCCCACTTGGAGAAGCCCAAAGGTCTCTTATTTTTCCTCTCATCATGTCATTAATTATCCTATTTTAGGCATCCATGTCTAGGGAAAATAATATTCAATAATTGTGTCCACAAATCACCTTTACCAATGCTAGTAAAATTCATCACCCAAGTTCTAAATGCATTACAAATAATAGTGAATAAATATTACAAAATATTTTCCCAATACACCATAAGTGTCTTGGGACACTTGCCAAGAATTTAATAATCATGCAATATGAAATCCCAATTATAAACACCTAAGGCTAGATATAGGTTCAACATGGATTTCATGAAATTGTTATTTATAGAGAGGGGACAAAAGTGACTTGAAGCATCATTGGAAGATAAAAATATCCTTCCCATTCTTGAGTGTTTCCATTCAACAAATTTTCAACTTGATAGGCATCCTCCATGTACTTTTCTTATGTTTGTCACCTTTCTCCTTTGTCTTCGATGTCTTGAGTTGTCAATTTAGCTATAAGGATGAATTTGATAAGCACACATAATGTTTACTCGCTATGGTTGATTCCCGAGATTTGGAAATGGATGTTGGTATAATCCTCTTTCTCATTGAGAATTAGGCATTAATTTCTTTTTATTTTTTGGGTTATTTTTATATTTGACCTCATAGTTTACTAATTATATGTGGAAAGAGTTTTTGTAGGAGTGGGTTGAAATTGATGAGATATTTGATACACAAAATTACAATACTTTACCAGTCTTGGAAGGGCATGCTTTGCAATATTCTCCTACACCAAGTGAGATATGAAATATAATCCATGTCCTTTATGTGAGTGCAATAGGTAGTCTATTGTATTATGCACTCAATTATGCATTACAAGAAATGGCAGTCTTGAGGAGACTAGACACGGATTATTAGATTGTATTATAGAGGTTCTCCAAGTATCTTCTAGACACATCATGTAATTGATTTTCTACTTTTAAGGATTGACCTTGAGACTTGGATAATATATGCATGGGGATTTTACAGATAAAATATGTGCATAATAGATGGTTTAATTGAGGGTATGTGTTCACCTTATTTTGCGGTGTAGTAGGTTGGATGAGTGATACATAGGTTATGGTTTCTCTTTCAACTAAGATTTTAGAGGTAGAACTACTCAAGATTGTTAGGATGATATTTGGCTTTAGGAAGTGTTTCTAGGTGGCAAGTTAGAAGTAATATTAAATGTTATGATAGAATCTCACCAACATAGCAAATGATTGTACTTTTCATTTGTGATCAAAGCACAATTATCTATAGTTATGTATCTTAAAGTCACTTAGATGTTGAGGTCCACAAGCATAAAAAAATATGGATGACACAAGATGGATATGGAAGTTTGTTGTCTTTTGTAATAAACATGTCCATGGTTTTTATTTTATAGGTTGGGTCCCATGTACAATTTATACTGGTGGGATGATGTTGGAAAGGTGTCAAAAATATTGCATATTAATATTTTGTAATTACATAAAGCTTCTTATGGAGGATTCTATTTTTCATTAAAATGCAGATGGTACTTTAGGTGTCATGGTTTATTGAGCATGTGATCATTTGTGCTAGATCCACAAAGAAACATTCATACACTTTCTTTATATTATCCAACAAAGAGAAAATTACAATCTAACAAAATTTCACATTACACAACTACTTATTTATCAATCCCTTTTTGGTGGTTTATAAAGGTCAATTCACATACAAAAATAAATTTTGATTCCTTTGTTAGATAATGGAAAATTTTTGCTTCAAAGGCATCACTACCCCAATACACCTACCATAGGCTCCGTCTTGGGCCCTTGTCAGGGGAATAGTTCCCTCAAACCTAACATGAAGTGCTTTTCCCCATCCACACTCCACCATAATTGATTCGAGGGAAAACATGATTGACAAAATCACCAAAATTTAAGACCAATATACTAAAAATCTCCCACTTGGAGACTAATCAAGCTCTACACTAAACAATCTCCCTCTCAAAAACTATTCATGTAGCAATTGTATTACACATGTAGCTCTCGCTAGATTTATGCAAATGTAGTTGGATTGTTTCTCATGTCCACATTTTTCATGCTTGAAGGCCAACATAAACTTCCACCTTTATCATGCTCTAAGGCCAATAAAAACTAAGCAAGAAATAAGTTTCTATCAAGTTATTGCATTTGTTAACATGTCTACAATATTTTGACTATTGTGTATCTTTTTTAGCTTCAACTATCCATCCTCTAACATTGTTCTTTTGAAATGGTACCTTAGTTGCATATGTTTAGTCTTAGAATTAATGGTTTAGCTCTTTGCAAGATGAATGGAAATGCAACTATCACCATACAACCTCAAATTCTCCTGACTTTCCTAATTCCTCATAAGCCTTGCTAACCAAATCATCTCTTTTTTAACCTCTATAGTAATAACATGCTATGCTTCTGTTGTTGAAATTGCAACAATCTTTCACAATTGTGAAATCCAACTAAGTTTTATACCACCTACAAATAACACATACCTTGTGGTGCTTGTCCTACTACCTATATCACCTACTAAATTTAAATCAACATGTCCTTGTAGAGTAGACTTGGAACCTCCAACACATAATTTCGATGTAGTAGCACCTCTCAAGTACCTAGGCATCAACTCTATTATTTTAATGTTTATTTCTAGGATTTTCAATATACATACTTACAACTTTCATTGCATGTGTAAAATGGCCTTACACACATGATGAAAGACATCAAGTTTCCAATTCCTGAAGAGTATGTAACCTTGAACATGTTATCCAAATCCTCTAGTGTCTTGGGAAATATCTCCTTAGTCAATTTAAAATGACTAGGCAAAGGTGTATAAACTAGTTTTATATATCGTGCTTGAAATCTTCTCAACATCTTCTTTATGTATTTACTCTGAGACAGTGTTAATGTGTTATTCTTCTTATCTCTTGTTATTCTAATTCCAAGGATTTTTTTGATGTACCCAAATCCTCCATGTCAAACAAATTTTCTATTTTTTTCTTAAGCTCATTTATATTATGTATATTAGACCCAACAACAAGCATGTCACCAACATATAAAAACATAATAATATAGCTACAATCATCCAATATCTTAAAATAAATATAGTAATTAAAATGACATTTGTTGTTACCTCTTTCACCCATAAAATTGTCAAAATTTAAATATTATTACTATATGCTTGTTTCAGGGCATAAAATTTCTTCTTAAACTTGCACACTAAGTCTTCCATCACTTTGACCGCATATCCTTATGGTAGCTACATATAAATTGCTTCCTTAAAATATCCATAAATAAAAGTTGTCTTTACATCTAATTGTGCAAGATGTAAGTCTTTGGTAGCCACAAGACTTAGAATAGTTTTGATTGATGTTATTTTAACAAAAGGAGAATATATTTCATCAAAATACATACCTTTTATTTGTGCAAAATCCTTTACCACAAGTTTGGCCTTGTACCATTTGTACCTCTGCATTCACCCTTCAACTTATAAATCCATTTGTTTGGCAATGCCCCTTTAACTTCAGATGATTGAACTAAGTCTCAAGTATGTTTTTTTGTCAAAAGGTCCATCTTGTCTTTCACTTTTTTGCTCTCTCAAGACTCTAATCTTCTTTCTACATTTATATGAACAAATGCTTTATAACAAAAAGTATTTAGAAATGAGTAGTTTACTTTTTTAGCTGTTTTGGAATACCACTATCTAAGGGTCTTGAAGAGCCTCTATTTATTAAGTAAACATCAATATCTATATCACTTGACCAAAAATTTAATGAAAATTTTGTGCATGCAATCTCATACTCCTTGCACACTCCATGATTGTTTTAGCCATGCTTTCAAACACACTATTTTCTTGTGGTGTCTTTGGAACTGAATTTTCTCTACCAATATTATGGTAGGAACAATACCTATCAAACCCTTTACCACAATATTCCCCCCTATAATCCAATCTAACACACTTTATCTTATCTCATGCCTCATTCTCAACCAAGCATTTCCATTTCTTAAAGATATTAAATACATCATAGTTTATGGGAAATTTTTTTTCATATTTTTCTAGTTGTATAATCATTAAAAGAAACATAATAATAAGAGCCACCAAGAGATGATACCTATATTGGTTCCCATACATCTAAATGCACAAGCTCAAATTTTTCACTCTTCTTTTTCTTTTCATGGATATGAGAAATCCAACTTTCTTTTGTTTTCCACAAATACAATTTTCATAGAAATCCAAATCAACTAACCTCAAATTTGACAATAAGTCCCTTTGATGGAGAATATTCATCCCCTTATCAATCATGTGCCTAGTCCTATTATACCCTAATATTGTATTTATTATATGAAATCTAAGGTAATAGAAAATTTTGAATTGCTAGTACATAAATACTTTATACATACATCTTCTCTTTTTGATAATATCAATGACCCTTTAGTGACCTTCCACAAATCATTTGTAAAGGTAAATGTGCAACCATCTCTTAATATTTTCCCTACTAATATTAAATTTCTTCTCAAATAAGGAACATGACTTACTTCTTTCACCAACCATTAATTTCCACTTGGTAAATTTATCTATATGTTTCCCTTTCAAACAATTTACATGGTCCATCAACACCTAGATTAACTTATCCAAACTCACCTTTAACATAGTCTAGAATATATTCTTAATAGTGTGTGGCATCAAATGAATCCCCCGAATGTAACATACAATAATTAGTAATATTATCTAAATACAATATTGAAGCATCTTGCAACACATCAACCACTACAATTTATTCCTTATTGTTTTCTTTTTATTTTACTCTTTATTTTCCTTTTTGAGACCAAAAATATTTTTCTTCAAGTACCTTTTCTTCCCACAATCTGAGCACTCCAATCTTAATTTACATTTGGATTTTCCCTTCTTAGGTGTGTCATGGTTTGTTGGGCTCTTCCCTCTTTCCCTTTGTATTCCTCAATTCTCAATAGCCAAAGCATTACCTAATGTGTCACTTGCGCTTTTTCATCTCATTTCCTTATTAAGGATAGCACCAATAAAATCATCAAACTTTAAAGTGTTTCAACCAAAGATTTAATTACTTATAGCCATAACCAAGATATTCAATCTTTCAAATAATGCTCATGAAATCAAAAGAGCCCTAACCCCATCATTAAAAGTTACTTTTAGAGGAACTTAGTTGTCTAGAAACCATGTTAAATTCATTTGAATGATCAACAATAGAACCACAATCCGATATCTTTGTGTTAAATAACAATTTCATGATAAATAGCTTATTGAAAGTAAGGGTTTTTTCTTACAGTTTATCTATTACTGATATTAGGTCCACCATTGTTGTTTCTTTTGCTATATTAAAAGCCACCAATGTTGCTAGGCATAACCATATTGTTCCTAGTGCCTTTATATCTAGAATCTCCCATCCTTAATCTATTATATTCATCAATTTATTTCCTTTCCTCCAATGGTAAGAAAATATCCTCTTGATGTGGATAATAGTCCATTTGCATCTTTCATAGCTAATATTTTTGTCCATTGAAATTTTCAATTTTAAACTTATCTTCTTTTGCCATTGCTCTAACTCAAATCTGAAATTTCTAACCAAATAATGAAACATGTGACTCTGATACCAATTATTGGGGTTTAGGCAAATCAAAATAATAAACAATATTGAATATATTGCATAATAAAAATATGGAAATAAATAATCCATAGTAACACACATTTTTAACATGGTTCACCTAATGTAGGTTACATCCACATAGAAACATCCATCTACTTTCTTTTTATTATCCAACAAACAAAAATCAATAATATAATGATATTTCACTTCACACAATTGCTTATTTATCAAACCCTTTTTGGTAGTTTAGATATGTTGGTTTGCATACCAAAATTATGTCCAACTCCTTTATTAAATGATGGCCAATTTTTGCTCTACTCCCTACACTTCACCATGTTTGATTTTGGGGGTCAGGTAAGACAATTGACAATGTTACCAAAATTTTAGCCCAATAACATTATCAATCACTAGAAAGCAAAAAGAATATACTGAAAAATAGCCTAGAGACCTATCTTGGACTACTGAATTAGATTTTAACTTAGATTTGGGTGTCATACCTCTTAGTAGTTTTGGTTCATGAGTTGCCAATTATGAATTTATGATTCATTGTTTTGCCTCTCCTATTTATTTTATTCTATAGATAAATATTTCAAGATGTATTTGCTTGTCTTGTTATTCTCTTGAAATCTCTTTAGGTTTCTATTGGTATTATATTGTGTGAAAGCTTGGGCTCTGAGCTTTATTATAATGTTGGTGCATAAAGTATTGTACCTAGTAAGTTATTCTCCCAGTTTCTAAATACATGTGTTACTTAAGATTACTTAGGGATGACAAAGGAACATTACCACTTTCAATGGTGTTATCACATTATGTATTTCCCACCTTAAGCGAGACTTCCACCTTTGGCAAACTTATCACTTATACACCTTTGAGGGCGATCCACCTTTAGTGGATGTGTCATACTATCATGTTTCTACTTTTGGAGGGTGATCCACCTTTAGTGGATGTGTCATATGATGACATTTCCACTTTAGGTGGGTGATAAGTTATCACTTTATATATCAAATCATCAGATTAGAACACTTGTCATAATCTTATGTCTCACTTTGGTATATTTAACCAAGGGGTCTCATTTGTAAAACTCAATTCAACTAATTCTATTGATTTCATCGATCTATTCTATTGCAATCTTGATGTGAATAAAATTTATTCTTGTCATATTGATCATCTCTTGTTATTGTGCTTTAATGTAGGCCTCTAGATCCTAGGTAGCTATCTCCATAGCCAAGTCTTACATGGTACCAAAGCTCTTAGAGTGCCATTGGTAAGTATTTTTGAGATATTTTTGGTACAATTTTGGGGTTTTCTATTACAAGTCAAACTTGGAGCTTGCTTGGTCAATTTTGAGGTCATCATTGGATTCAAAAGGCCTTGATTAGCTAATATGGACTATCAATTTATCAAAATTAAATAAATTAATCCAAAGCCCTCAAAAAAAAAAATTCCCTGCATGGTGGTATTTGCATCATAATTACTATGTGTCTTGAAGGTAATTTTTAAATAACGTTATCTCAGTCATTTGGGGTCCTTTTTTCAAGATTTTATTGTTTAAAAAAAATGGGTTAGAATTTCATGCTCTTCAAAATGGTGCAAGTGGTTTTTGATTTGGGTGGCTAGATGTTTTTTTTTAAATGGAAATTCTTGTTTTTACAAATTTCAAAGCCTCATTCAAGCTCATATGGATTCCTTTTCCTATACTTCACAGTGGTATTATCATTTTGTAGTGATTGTGATTAGAAATTTTACTTTCAACACATGGCCTTATTGACTTTTTTTTTTTTGCAATTGTAATATATAAATCTCAATTTGATCTTTTGCATGGCAATTTGCATTTAATACTATGGGCATTGTAATCATTAAAATTAGAAATCATCTTTCTCTTTATTTACAAGTGGTCATTGTGATCACACTAAGTATGAAGTGTCAAAAGATTACTTTTGAGGAGTTTCTTTGATTGAGTGAATTTGGTTGGTTGTGTTGTGTGATTGTACCTCCAATTCTCGCTTATACTATTTTGATTTTGTTTCCATGAGTAATCCTAAGTTTTCTCTTTAACTCCACATAATTGTGCAACATGGAAATTAATGCATGGAGTAAACTAATGGAAAAAGGGTTAATTCACTACATTACTATAATTATTCAAGAACTGTTATATCCTAAATAAGATCCTAGTTTGAAAATGAATTGGCTAATTAAAAGTTATATGGATTTTGGAACATCGAGGAAATATGTATCACTTGATCTTGTCTTTCATATTGATAAGTATAAAATAGTTAAGGATGCTTAGGTTAAATTTGTTTAATTATATATCAAAGTTGTTGAGATAAGGGGATACAAACTTGATAATGATCTTGTGAATTTAGATCCTAAGAAATTTGATATAATCCAAGACCATGTAACTACAAATAATTAGCGAAGAATTCAACTCAAAGATTGTGGCTTTGATACAAAGGATGCATAATTGGTCTTCAAGTTGTTGGACAAGATTCCTTTAGAGTATGCAACTTTTATTTCTATATTCCAAACTTGTCGGTTGATTGGAAGTGTCTATGACACATCACCATTTGATTTATTCATAAAGAAGTTGATGCTTGAATAAGAAAATTTGATCACAATGGGTATTCTAAAGTCATCCAATTCACATTATTTCTTGTCTAGTTAGCAAAAATAATCTAATGAGAAGAATAATGAATACAAGCTTATGCCACATAAGGATAGAACATAATCTTCCTCTCCTTAAAAAGGAAATTCCACATCCTCACCCGAGGGGGAATCATATAAGAAGGAGAATCCTACTTGTGGGTGTTGCAATAAGATAGGACATAAAGAACACTATTTTTTTAAGAAGCATGTGATGAATTGAAGCATCTTCTCGAGAATAATAAAATTAACTCACCTTAAAAAATACCTACTTCAACTTCTTCCTCACAACAAATAGAGTTTGACAAGGAAAATAGTCACTCTTTTGGGATAAGTAACAATAAAGGACAAGCTCTTTGTGCTACTATTGGTCATGATTCAAGGAGATGGATTCTAAATTCATTTTCTTCTCATCCTATGATATCTTCACAACCTATGTTCTCGTTGTTCATGCCTTGAAAAATTCTACCTATTCTAATGGAAAAATGTACATATATGAATATAATCGAGAAAATATCTATTGATATTGAGGATGCCACATTCAATATTGTGTTATGCATACATCACTAAAAAAAAATCCCTTCTCTTATATCAAATCACTCATGGTGCAATAAGGAAGACTATGGAGTTCAGTACTGATCTGGTTATCATTAGAGACCTAGAGTGTAGAGTGATCATTGCTACTGAGGTGGTGGACCATGCATATCATTTATACTCCTTTTTAAACTTTATTCCTATTGATGAATTTGATTCTTCGTATGATGATCACACTCCTAGTGTGGATTGAGATATTGAGAAGAAATTTGGTAACTTGAACTTGGCTATTCTCATATGTGATCCAGTTCTCGAGCCTTTCATTTTATCTCCTCCTATTGCGATCATATCTATTGTTTCTCTTGATGATGCTTGTATTGCTATAATTTTGGCTTCATGTGGTTCAACACAACAAGATCTACATTGTCTTCTAGATATAGTTTCTTGGGATTTCTACTCGATAAACATTGTAGGTTTCTTTGTGGAGTCTTATCTTGTAAATTTTGGAGATACTATTTATGATATTCATCTTATTTTTTATGGAGATGACCCTTGTTTATTTGTTGAAAGGGAACACTCTATTCATTTTCTTAATTGTCTACATGATCATTCTTCCTAGTTTGACATGAGCATGGGTATTTTACAACAACATTTAAAGAATATATCTATCTTAAAATAATACACTTGATTCTCTAGATCATGTTCTATATTCATATTTAGTAGATCCTAGATTATCTTTGTCAACACTATGGTCTAGTACACTTATTTTTGAAGGTACACCTTTCAACATTGACATGGGGACAGTTGAGAAATTTTCAAAGATTTCATACATTTTAAGTTTTATTCCTACATATCCCCTTCAAGATCGATGATACTTCATAAATAAATCTTTAATTTTGATTCTTCCTAAGGGGAGGAAGATTATTCATTAATCATGGACCATCTTCTACATCTAATTTGGAGCATTTTCTATTGATATATAATCTACATTGGCATGAGGCTACTTGGTATTTCTTCCTCTCTCTTATGAGGGGATTTTTTCTCCTCACATGGAGCTTTGTCCTTCTCATTCTTCTTTGAGATCATTTTGTATTTTTATCTCTCTATCAAGGAAGAGTTTTCTTCTACCAAGATTTCTCCTTTTCTCTATTTGCAAGAGTTTTCATTGCATTTATACATGGATATGTAATAGAACCTAGTATTTGGGACCCATCTCTTGCATATTTTACACCTATTTTCCCTAAGTTGCACTTAAGGAGGATTTTAGTGCGTTTAAGTGTTGTACCTACTATTTTTTTCTCATAAGACCAAAATACAAATGCTACTTCTCACTCAGGGAACACATAGGAATATTACCACTTTCATTAGTGTCATCACATTATCTTTTTTCCACCTTTAGTGGGGCTTTCTCCTTTGGTGGAGTTATCACTTTATCACTTTTCCACCTTTGGAGGGTGATGCACCTTTAGTGAATGTGTCACATTGTCACATTTACACCTTTGGGGGTGATCCACCTTTAGTGGACATGTCACACTATCACTTTTTGATCTTAGGCGGTGATAAATTATCACTTCATGCATCATTTCATAAAGTTGACATTTATCATAATCTTATGCTTTCCTATGTCTCACCTTGGCCTATTTAATCAAAGAGGAGTAGGATCCAATCAACATTCAATTCTATTAATGTTGAATCTATTGATTTAATCCCGCTTTAATATAACTGGAGGTGGAATTAAGTTAGTTCCTTGTTTACATAGCTAACTCGAGAATCCCTATTTCCATCGCCATTACAATCACATACATTGCCACACAAGTATAATGGAACATTATAGTTATCATAAGGGGATTCTTAGAATCATAAAGTGAAACAATAAAAAAGGAACGAGAATAAGTAGCCTTGATCAACAAAATAAATAATGAACGATACCCATATGATAAAAATAAAATTGTTACACAAAACAATCTCTCAATGCGTGGAAATAACTTTTCTAAAAAATTATCTTCATACAAATATTCTAAAAACACTACTTAGAAAGGTTAGAAGTGTGTGCATGACCTTTTCCATTGTACATTTCATAGTACACTATGACAAAATCAACAAATTATGGGTTCATTACCGTATCAAAAGCAAGAGGAGTGTGTTGTATTATAACTAAATCACTAATAGCCTATCTATTTTAGTTCAAGTATTTATGATGATCAAAATCATTGTCCTTGATGTTATTATTCCTAAATGAATACAAGTATAAATTACTTGATTTTTTGGATTCCATCCATTACAGGATTGAGACAATGACCTTCAAAAATAGTAGGTAATATGATGACAATACTTTGACATAAACTTGATAAATAAGCCCTAAATGATGAAATAAGGGAAAGAAGATTTATATATAAAATTTAGAAAATAAAAAAGCACATATATACATACATACATACAACCAAAAATATAACCCTAAGGTGAAGACTTAAGGGCTTGTAGGATTGCACATTTTCACCAATTTATATATAGAAATAAATTGCACCGTATAATTAAAATTTGGATAAAGTAAATTTTAAATTTACTCACTGATTTGAATATTAATTACACAAATGATTTGTCTAAAAATTAAATCCCACAACCTACTTACCTTGATATTTGGAACTTGACAACTTAAATGCGTGGTTTTAATAAACATCATTTAGGAGTTTGTTGCACAATAAATGTTCTCCTTTGGTGAAATCTTTGTTGGCAACTTAATAGATTAATGAAAGAGATTATAGACAACAAAGAATCATGCAACAATGATTCAGATGTCAGTGTAATGTTGATGCTCTACGATGTTGCTTAAATAACACATCAATATCATATGATGTTTCAATAGTTTGAAGAGAATTATCATATGTCCTCAAATATAACACCCTAACACAAAAGTTGACAATTTTTGTACTCCAATTAGCTAATTACAACTAGTTGGAGGGAGCAAGTGAGGAACCAATTTTAAATTTGATTTTTTAAAATTTATGAATCAAGTTTTTTCCTTAAATGCAATATTCTAACTCACAAGTTAATAATTTTATGTTTTGATTTGCCCATTACAATTAGTTTGAAGGAGCAACTGAGGAACCAAATTCAAATTCAAATCTTTGAAAAGTTTATGCTTATATTCTAATTGAAAAATTGTCTTAAGTTAATTATATACCCGAACATAAAAATAAAATGAAATTTAGAATGATATTAGATATAACATGTTATATCCTCTTTATGTTATATATCACATAAAAATTAACTTATTCAAAATCAATCTAAAACAAAGGAAAAAATACATTATACACTTTTCACCATTGCAAAATATAAAAAAAACTTAGGATTACTTAAATAAATACTCTACATATAGGCCTGTCAATCAAATTCCAAAACACATGTTTCAGGTGGATACAACGAACAGATAAAGATGAGGATAAATGTTCCAAGATTTTGGAGATACTATTTATGATATTCATCTTCTTTTTGATGGAGATGACCCTTGCTTAGTTGTTGAAAGGGAACACTCTATTCCTTTTCTTAATGTCTACATGATCATTCTTCCTAGTTTGACACGAGCGTGGGTATTTTACAACAACATTTGAAGAATATATCTATCTTAAAAGAATACACTTGATTCTCTAGATCATGTTCTATCTTCATATTCACTGTATCCTAGATTATCTTTTTCAACACTACGGTCTAGTACACTTGTTTTTGAAGGTATACCTTTCAACATTGACATGGGCACAGATGAGAAATTTTCAAAGACTTCATACATTTTGAGTTTTATTCCTACATATCCCCTTCAAGATCGGGGATACTTCATAAATACACCTTTAGTTTTGATTCTTCCTAAGGGGAGGAACATTATTAATTGATCATGCACCATCTTCTAGATCTAATTTGGAGCATTTTCCATTGGTATAGATTCTACATTGGCATGGGGCTACTTGGTATCTCTTCCTCTCTCTTATGAGGGGATTTTTTCTCCTCACATGGGGCTTTGTCCTTCTCATTCTTCTTGGAGAGCATTTTGTATTTTTATCTCTCTATCGAGGAACAATTTTCTTCTGCCATGATTTCTCCTTTTCTTTGTTTGCAAGAATTTTCATTGCATTTGTACATGGATATGTAACACAACCTAGTATTTGAGACCCATCTTGCATATTTTATACACATTCTCCCTAAGTTGCACTTAAGGGGGATTTTGGTGTGTTTAAGTATTGTACCTAGTAAGTTTTTCTCCTAAGACCTAAATACAAATGCTACTTCTCACTTAGGGAGCACATATGAATATTACCTCTTTCATTAGTGTTATCACATTATCATTTTTTCCACCTTTAGTGGGGCTTTCTCCTTTGGTGGAGTTATCACTTTATCACTTTTCCACCTTTGGAGGGTGATGCACCTTTAGTGGATGTGTTACATTTTCACATTTTCACATTTCCATCTTTGGGGGTGATCCACCTTTAGTGGACGTGTCACACTATCACTTTTTGATCTTAGGCGATGATAAGTTATCACTTCATGTATCATGTCATAAAGTTGACATTTGTCACAATCTTATGCCTTTCATGTCTCACCTTGGCCTATTTAATCAGACAGGAGTAGAACCCAATCAACACCCAATTCTATTAATGTTGAATCTATTGATTTTATCCCTCTTTAATATAACTGGAGGTGGAAGCAAGTTACTTCCTTGTTTACATAGCTAACTTGAGAATCCCTATTTCCATCGCCATTACAATCACATACATCGCCACACAAGTATAATGGAACATCATAGTTATCATAAGGGGATTCTTAGAATCATAAAGTAAAACAAAAAAAAATGGAACGAGAATAAGTAGCCTTGATCAACAAAATAAATAATGAACGAGACCCATATGATAAAAATAAAATTGTTACACAAAACAATCTCTTAATGTGTGGAAATAAATTTTCTAAAAAATTATATTCATACACATATTCTAAAAATACTACTTAGAAAGGTTACAAGTGTGTATGATACCTTTTCCATTGTACATTTCATAGTATACCATGACAAAATCAACAAATTATGGGTTCATTATTGTATCAAAAGAAAGAGGAGTGTGTTGTATTATAACTTAATCACTAATAGCCTATCTATTTTGGTTCAAGTATTTATGATGATCAAAATCATTGTCCTTGTTATTATTATTCCTTAATGAGTACAAGTATAAATTACATGATTTGTTGGATTCCATCCATTGCAAGTTCGAGACAAGGACCTTCAAAAATAGTGGGTAAGATGATGACAATACTTTGACATAAACTTGATAAATAAGCCCTAAAATGATGAAATAAGGGAATTAAGATTCATTTATAAAATTTAGAAAATATAAAAGCACATACATACATATATACATACATACATACAACCAAAAATATAACCCTAAGGTGAAGACTTGAGGGCTTGTAGGATTGCACATTTTCACCAATTTATATATAGAAATAGATTGCACCATATAATTAAAATTAGGGTAAAATAAATTTTAAATTCACTCATGGATTTGAAAATTACATACACAAATGATTTGTCTAAAAATTAATGCCCACAACCTACTTACCTTGATGTTTGGAACTTGACAACTTAAATGCATGGTTTTAATAAACATCATTTAGGATTTTGTTGCACAATAAATGTTCTCCTTTGGTGAAATCCTTGTTAGCGACTTAAAAGCTTAATGAAAGAGATTAAAGACAAGAAATAATCATGCAACAATTATTCAGATGTCAATGTAATGTTGATGCTCTATGATGTTGCTTAAATAACACATCAATATCATATGGTGTTTCAATAGTTTGAAGAGAATTATCAACTATCCTCAAATATAACACCCTAACACAAAAGTTGACAATTTTTGTACTCCAATTAGCCAATAACAACTAGTTGGAGTGAGCAAGTGAGGAACTAATTTTAAATTTGATTTTTAAAAATTTCGACTAAAATTTGTTTCCTAAAATGCAATATTCTAACTCACAAGTTAATAATTTTTATGTTCTAATTTATCCATTACAATTAGTTTGAAGGAACAAGCGAGGAACCAAATTGAAATTTGAATTTTTGAAAAATTTAGACTTATATTCTAATTTAAAAATTGTCTTAAGTTAATTATATACTCGAACAAAAAAATAAAATGAAATTAGAATGATAATAGATATAACATGTTATATCCTCTTTATGTTATTGACATAGGACAGGTAAGGAGGATCCAATTAAGGACAGTCCAAACAAGCAGCCAAACACCACAATGTGTAATAACACAACAAGATAATGTTTTCAACTGAATTTTCATTAACATGTCCGACTATAAGGCCTTTCGGGTTAGGGCCAAATACAATCAAAAGTATTTCTACAATCTTCCTGCTAGTCCAACTCTGAAACAAATAAAAAATTGATGGAAACCCTAAGGCAGATCTAAACTTGAGCTCGCAAGCCTCTAAGCAATCTCCTTGTCTCCAAGCATGCAAACCACTAGCTCTGCTATTACAAACTATTAGATAACAATTTGATCTTCAAGATCTCATAGGATCCAAAATGCTATCCTTCACACTCTACTAATATGCCCTCTTAAACAACTACCCAAACACTCCTTAAATACTAATCTTCAGCTACAAGTCGACTGGAAGAAATAATTAACTCCTAAGCCAAGTCGGCTTCCATTACAAACAAATATTAAATACAACAACAGTCAACTCTCAAATATCCTTACAAACATTTAATTCTCCATGTCGACCTCTAGATCTACATAGGAGAATACAACAAAAGCTACCAACAATAAATGCACCAAGTCAGCCAACCAAATCTCCAAGAACTCCAATCAGTAAACCAGAACTACCAAGCACTAGAGAAACAACTAAGTACCAGCTAAACAACCAAGCACCAGTGAAACAAGCGGCCATGCCAAGCAACATCGAGCAACACATGCATCACTAATCAAGCACGTCAACCGAGCACCATAGGCATCATTGAGTACAAGTTCCACTGAATGCAAGAGGTTTCACCGAGTTCCTTCAGCGACTGAGCTTCCTTCAATAACTGAGACCGTCGGTTAAAGATGTAACCGAGTAACACAAAACCAAAACAACACACCTCCATGCAGATTCACCGAGTACCCTAGAATGCCCCTGCATCAGTTATATATCACATCAAAATTAACTTATTGAAAATCAATCTAAAACAAAGAAAATAAGGGTTGTGTGCAACTCAAGTCCCTTCTTTTTGTAGGGTAGTAGCAGGGAGGTGGCGTATGGTTTTGCTTTTGCTAGTTTTTTGTTTGGGTAGTAGGGAATACGAATAGGGGATAAATTTTTGACATTGTACAATGACCGGGTGGGCAACTAAGTGTTGGTTCGATCGACTGGTTCATTCATATGGATGGGGAGCAACATGAATTCATGATTCAAGGTACCTAACATCTACCTAGCCTGATAACTACAACTCTAGGTAGGGAGGGGGTAAATCGGGGTGGTAGGAAGAACACTGAGAAGGCGACTGCTGCAGATTATAGACACCAGCTACAAACATAGACAGTGCATATCAGAAACTTTGAACTAATTACAGATGAGGAAATGTTTAATTTACCTGGACTCCTACAATGTTTTGAGCTATGACAACAGTTATGATAGAAGAACAGTAAACTCCAAGGGCACTACATGCCTTCATATCAGCCTATATTTGTTCCAGCAACACTTAACACGTGTGGAATCATATCATCATTGAGAGATCACATTAAAATCAATAACATAATCCATTGTGCAGCACAAAATTTTTCTAGAAATGTTGTCCTAATTTTCTAGAATTGTTGTCCCAACTACTTTTTTGAAGTCATCCTTTGCAATGGGTATTTTTTTAATCCAAAGCCTTAAAAGTATCTATTTTTTTAATAGTATATTATCATAACAATTCAAACTTCAAAATCATGCAGTCTAATAATGGTATTCACGTCATGCCTAATCATTTCATTTCATATTGAATAAAAATCCATGAGAAACATATTCTATTCTATTTTTTATTTCAAAACAATGTAAGAATTCAAAGAAAGAAGCATTTGACCGTCACATATATGAAGGCAATGATTGTGTACTAGAAAAAGTAGCTTCATAGGGTTAGTGTCATCAATAATTCAAAATAAACACTAAATTACCACAAATAGCAATCTATTTAAGCTAGAAATTGATAATTAAGCACTCTATGGATCTCTATTTATGGATGGTAATGATAAAGCTCTCAGCAAGCCTCCATTAGTGACAGTCCTAAAATGAGAATGATATGATAAACAAAGCTAAATATTCAATTCCAAATGAAATACAACTAATTAGCTCTAAATTGCAAGAGGTTTGATGCTATTCTCATATTTTTGGATCATTATTGCTTGAATTATGCCTTGCTTTTATAGATTTTGGCAAGGGTAGGGGGTGTAGTTGAGTTGATCATGATTGAGTTGGGGATAAGTCCTTGGTTTCACCCTTTGGAGACAATTTAAATGGATTGTCCTCAAAGCTTGGGACAAGAAGACAAGATGGGTGGACAGGATGCTCTTTCCAAATAAGTGATTGAGATTCATTTTAGGCTTGATCCATGTGAGCTTGGTTCTCAATTCCTATTGGTTGAGGCTTTTTCCTCTCATGTGGTGTTGAGAGAAAATAGGAATTAATCAATTGATTTTATTTAATTTGTTCAGCCATGTGTACCCCTTGAATGAGTTGATTTGATTTAAATTGAACTATGTAATTAATTAGATTACTTACACAATTAATTGAGTTATCATGATTTATTTGATTTAAATTGATTTAATGGCTTTTGATTTTCAATTGATTTTGGATTAAGGTTCAATTGCAATTTATCTTTGATTTTATCTTGATTGAATTTAATTGCATTTAATTGTGTTGATCCTTGCCTTGATTTATCACTTAAATAATCTTGTCCATTTTCAGGTGATTACAAATGCCCCTCTTTGAGTTGACATGCAAAGTGTGTCGATTCAAAGAATATCCAAATTCAACTAATATAAGGTCCTAATTCTATTGATGGTCGATCTCGATGTTCGATCTGAGATGCAGATTTTGATGATAGGATTGATGTTGTTCTGATTGATTTGATGTCCCGATGGTCGATTTGATGACAATTCCCTGATATGGTATTTGGTTTGATCTAATTTGATATTTGATGCCCATTTCGATTAATAAGCAAAAAAAAAAATTTGATAAAAGATTGCGCTTTGATTTGATGGTCGTGCCCTTGATTTGATGATTTTGTTGTTGTTCCTGATTATGCGAGTGTATGCCCCCTTAGAAATGAAATGAAATTTGATAGATGTTCGAAAAAGTTGATGGTTGAGGTCATTTTGCATTGATTAGGTCAATTTATATTGAATTTCGATTTCATTTCCGATATTGATTTTGTGTTCGTGTGATGACAAATGCCCCTGATTTGGTAGATTTGGTGAAAAATTGGGTCCCCAGGCCTTTTCTTGTCAAAGATGCCCTTTTTAGGTCAAAATGGCCTATATAAAGGGGTAAAAAGTCATTTTCATTATTCATTTTCACTTTGCTAGTTGACTTTTTGCTCTGACTCTTTTTAAGATATTTGTGATGGTGATCCCGATTATAGAGCATAGGTTCGAGCATGGTCAATGATATCTGCAGCCACTGACCCATGGACCTCCAGTAAGTGCTTGATCCTCTCTATTTTCAATTTCATGCATTAATTTCAAAAAAATTTGAAATTTTTCTAAGAAAAACCATAGTTTTTTGCTTTTTTTCCATGAAATAGCATGTTTAAGCATTTAAATAGCGTATTTACTTGTTTTTTAGCGCTTCCGCACATTAAATAGCACTTCCACATTGTGAAACAACGCTTTTGCACGTTGTATCTAGGGCACATTTCCCTTTTGAATTTTAGTTTAGCACTTTTGTATGAATTTTCGCTTTTGATTTCTATAATAGTGCGTTCAATTTTTAAAGTAGCGCTTTTGAATAGTTTTAGCGCGTATGGAAATTTTTAGCACGTTTGATAATTTTGATAGTGTTTTTACTCTTTTAAATAACACTTTTGCATTTTAGCACTTTTAAACATTAAAATAGCACTTTTACCTTGATAGGAATTTTTTTATAATGCGTTAGTTAGTTTTCCAAACTATTCAGCATCATCGATCAGTTGATTGGTGTAGGTAATAAACCTAATTTAGTAGCGAGTTGTAGGATGTCAGTTTGAGTCAATTGTAGTTTGAATGTTTGATCGCCAATCTAGATTTAGATGATGGATGATGATGAATTTTTCATCCTCTCTGAATAGAATCAAGAAAATTGATTGTAGTTTTATATTTGTAAATGTTTGATTGACTTAGGATAATTCAAATGATAATTGATTTCAAAATTGATATGATTGAACTTTCTTTTTGCAGGCAGTGCTTAAGTCACTGGTCGTTCATGGATTATATCCTTGTCCTTTCAACATGATTGATGACCTGAGTGGTCTGAATTAGAGACATATTGGAAGGTGTGGGTTATCTTTCCTTCTCATTCTTCCTTGATTCTGAGTGAATCGGGGTCTTCTTACCGCTATGGCAGAGCGTTGGCACTCTAGCCATAATACTTTCCATTTACCGATGGGTGAGATGACCATCACCCCTGAGGATGTCTATCGTATCCTACATATCCTGACTCGAGGAGAGTTGGTTTTCTATGATCAGGTGTATGATGAGATGACATATCGGCGGGTCTTCCAGGATCCTACCATTGGTGATGATCACATTCAATGGTCTCAGTTCCATTATTTCCTAGTTTTACCAATGGTTTTGGGTGCCTTGATTAGAGGTTTCCTCGTACTAGATCGACAAGGACATGGATTTGCAATCGGTTGGGGTCTTATTCTAGAGGATATGATGGCTCAGCCTTGATGTTTTGATTGTGGGTCCTATGTCTTGGTGCAACTCTATCTCGAGTTGCATACAGTAGTGTATAAACATTCTTCTACTCTTTCTGTAGGAGCTATTCTTCTTTAGCTTTGGACATGGGAGCATCTCCCAGTGACACGACCTATTATAGCACATCAGCGTGATCCAGGATGGCCATTTGCCTAGATGTATGAGACTATGGTAGTGCAGGCCCATATGGGTAAGTTGGATTATTGGCATCGTGTTATCGACGATATGGATCAGGTTATATGGCATCCCTACCTAGGTTGTGAGTCATGGCCAGAGGATGTGACTGAGCTTCCCTATATGTGCAGTCCTTGTTGGATGATTGGCTGGACACCATATATCATTGAGAGATTTTGCTTTCAAAGAGTACTACGATAGTATGGGTGCATTCAGGGTATGCCACAGGGTGTAGCCATGTATGCCTGAGTTCAGGCTGAGAGATCACTATGGGGTCTTGTTGTTGATTTCAGGACAGTGAGGCAGGCAATCGAGGATCTGGCTCATTTACCATGGGATATGCGAGAGCATGTTGTTGATGTTGGGATGACCGATGATTATGCAGATTGGTTAGCTCGAAACCCATTTCTGAGATTTATAGATCCAACAAAGAGGGTACCCGATATTGATGAGGGGTCTGACGATGATGGTGGAGATGGGGATGGTGGTAGGGGTGGAGGTAGGATATGAGCATGTCAAGGATGAATGGGTTGTCGAGCAAGTAGAGTCTTGATGCTAGTTATTGCTGCTGCTCCCATTCCTCCTAGGGGTGGTGATCAAGTGAGGGGTTGAGGTGTGGATAGATTTTTACACCATGTTGTTAGGGATCCGATAGGTAGATAGGGTCATCGCAGGGATAGACGTCAGAGGCAGTTGGATGTCTAGGCCACACATGCTCTATTAGATCAGGCATAGGGTAGGCCAGCATAGGATCCTCCTCAGGCTCCTTCGCGGGTTCTTCTGGTTATTCCACAGGCTCCTCCAACACAAGCACCTGCTTCTGCTTCTATGCCATCTTCTTCATCTTGTCCATCTTCTTCTTCTTTTGTTCCATCATTATCTGTTCCATCTTCTTCCATGCCTCCACCACATACTTCTTCTGCACAGGTTCCTAGCTTAGAGGCTCTTGTGGCTGCATTAGAGGTTCGATTGTTACAGTCGGATGTGTCACAAATTAGGTGACGAGTTAGCCAGCTTAGCAATATGATGCAGACATTCATGGCTACTATGAGTCAGCATGGGCTACAGGCTAGTTCAAGCCATCCTCCTGATACTGGTTCTGGTCCTGATGGTGGTGATGGTGCTGGTGGCTCTGCTAGTTGATTCGTATTGATCTGAAATATTCTTTTATTTATTGATGTATATGATGATCTCATTTTTGATATCGAGACATTTGACTTTGTTGTATTCTTTTGATCAGTTGATGTTCCCTTATGTGTTTGATACTTGTTGATACTCTTATGGACTTTTGATTTCTAGATGTTTCATTGATGATATCGTAGACTTTGATACTCTATTCTGATATATTTACTTTATGTGATGTCATCATGTGTTGGACCTCTTGTTTGAGGTGTTTTACTATGATATGCATATTTATATGGTTCTATCTCCTATATGCTTTATTTTATGCTTTTTAGAATGCAGTTTTATGATATGGATGCATATTTTTGTATTTATGCTTAAATGGTTGTCTTATGTATGACATAGAATAGATGAATGGATGCAATATGAATTTAATGATTCTTGTAATGATAAATGATATTAAATGCTTTATGGATGCAAATGATATATAGATGTGTTAGATGGATAATACAATGTTTAATGCGATGTAATGATTTGATGGATAATGGATATTTAATATATGGATATATGATGTTTATGAATGCAAACAATGGATATATTTATTTTGACCTATATGATGGAATGGATAATGATTATGGATATTTTATTGATTAATGATCCTAAGTGTAACATGCAATGAATGATGTTTAATGATAATGCAATGGTATATAATACATGATGAAACTAGATGTATGGATTTAAATGAATAATGCAATATTCCATATTTTTGAACTAAATGATATGCACCTAATGATGAATTAAAATGATGTTAATGGATGTAATGAACATTAAATAATAAATGCAATGGTAAAATGCACATAATGGATTGATATGAATGCCTTAAAGAATGCACCCTTAATGAGATGAACTTTAAAATGAATGCAACTTAATGCAATGACTTTATGCCAGATATGAATGATGAATGCAACTTAATGCAATTAATGTTATGAACTAATTTTTTAAATGAATGCAACCTAATGCACTTAATGTTTATGAAAATGATGTAAACTATATGGAATGAATCTTAGATTAAAATGAATGCAGCTTAATGCAATGAATCTATTTGAACGATAGGGTGGAAATTTCTAAATGAATGCAATATAATATGAACCTAACAAATGCAAGCGAATGGAATGCACCTTGGTTTTTTATTGTTTTTTTATTTCTAGCACACTTGATCACATATAGTTTTTTATGATTATTTGATTTTTTTTTTATTTGACTATACCCCCTTTCTATTTTCCTCTTGCAAATTAAATTTGAAGCTAAGAAAGGAAAATACTTTAAATGCATTTAATCTAGGATGTATGCAACTAACATTCACTATTCAAAAATTTGGAGCTTATATTCATCATTGAGCAGTTTTTGGAATCCCGATTTAGTACAACCATCACTAGTTCAACTATGATGATATGAATACTTTTTGTACCTCTTTTGTTGCTTTTCCATCTCTTTTCTGGTATGACTATCACTGATTGAATCCAATCATGAGAGTGAAAATACCAATTTTGTTAGATTCTATGTTGTAAGTGGATTTTGGTATTATGATATTGAACATCAAAATATCCAAGGTATCCTTTTGCATAAACAAACAAAAATCTTAGTTTTGTCATATGTACAAGTCCTCGATGATTCTTTGATGATCACTTCCTTTAGACAAATAATACATGCTTTAAAACTTTGATTTTAAGACAGTCATTTAGAAATCTATAAAATATCATGCTTTCATCATAGCTTGTCTAGTTTAAAAACTTTCATCGATTCGCTAGAAAGACATGATTTCATCAATCAAGTCAACACTTTAGAAAAAAAATTGCAATGTTTTTAAAAATCCATATTTCAATTGTAGTTCCATCTATTTCATACTTTTAATCTTGATAAAGATAGGGTCTTGTAAGATCTCAGATCAAATTTTGCGTTTGGTTTCAAATTGGATTGGAATAAGGATTTGATTGAGTGTTTTACTTGCATTTTTAATGATTTGATTCGATGATTGATTGAAGTTTTCTTTTGATGAATCCTTCCTCCTTTAGAGTAGATTGCCCCCAATTTGATATGATTACAATGTTGGACTTAGGACAAATTGTAGATTTGGTGACCAAAATCTTTAGGTATTTGCAAATGCAACTGTGGGGTTTTATTATGCAATATATACAAATGCTGGCAAATGCAATATTTACAAGGATGACTACTAGGTATGTGACTAACTTGGGCTTTCAATGGTGCCTGTTTACTAGGTTTTCACCAATTGAATGGATCTTGCTTTCTTTTTCTATTTATAAAGATTTTTCCCCTTTTTTTTTTGCTACCAAGGCGCCTATTTGCTAGGTTTTCACCAAGACAACATCTTTTTGAGGATCATATATGAATATTTTTAGCTTTCTTCATGCTCAATTCCACTATTTTTTATCTTTTCTACATTTCTGATTTGTTTTCTCTAATATGCTTTTCAATGTTTTTGGTATTTTTAGGATCTCTTTTGACTATATACAATAAATAGGATGCTTTCCATTTGATTTTCCAATACTCTTTTTCTTTATCCTCTTTCATCTGCTTTATGTGTAGAACCTTTTGAGATGAATGCTATTGATTGGTTATTGTAACTCTTTTCCATCGCAATCAACTAACTTATAGGTGCCTATCCCAAAAGATGAAGTGATCCCTTTCTTTTCCCTTTCTGCTTGATTCTTGGGATTCTCTCGCAAAACTAAGTCACTTATTTGAAATGTTCTTGACTTGATATGCTTGTTATAGGTCCTTAACATGCGGTTTTGATATACTTTTAAATGATAAAATGATTGTTGTTATTTCTCATCTAGCAGTTCTAGTTCATGCAACCTAGCAATTCTATAATCTTCCTCACTTATCAAACCATGTAGAGATACTCTTAAGGATGGAAGTTATACCTCCAAAGGTAAAATTGCTTCTGTTCCAAAGACTAAGGAAAATGGTGTAGCTCATGTTGGTGTTCTGATACTTTTCCTATAAGCCCATAAGGTTAGGTTTATTTTTAAATGCCAATCTCTGCCTGAATTGTCCATAGTTCTCTTCAATATCTTTAAGATGTGTTTATTTGTTACTTCGGCTTGTCCATTACCTTGGGTATAATATATTGATGAGGAATGATGTATCATTTGAAACTTTGTGCATAACTCCTTTAGGTCCTTATTTTTTAAGTGCTTGACATTATCCATTATGATGGCATGTGAGACACCATATCTACATATTATGTGGTTTAGGATAAACAAGGATATCTACTTTCCTATTACAGTTGATAAGGGTATACCTTCCACCCATTTAGTAAAGTACTATGTTGTCGTAATAATGAATTTATGACCATTTGAAGATGGTGGATAAATCATTCCTATTAAATCTAGACCTCGTTGATAAAATGACCAAGGTGTCGTCATAGGATGAAGCTCTTGTGCAGGTACATGTATCAAGTTTTCATGATATTGATAATTTCTACAAGTTTTAGCAAAGTGACAAGCGCCCTTCTCCATAGTAGACCAAAAATATCCTATCCTAAGAAGTTTCTTAGCTAGGGTTAAACCATTCGAATGTGACCCACAAATCCCCTTGTGAATTTCTCGTAAGGCTATATCTGATTCCTCTTTCTCTAGACATCTAAGAAGCATTCCGTCTAGACTCTTACGATACAATGTGTCAAATATTAAGGTATAACAAGCGGTTTGTCAGATAAAGCTTTTCTTTTGGTTCCTAGTTTGGTCCATGGGTAGGATTTGGTCTTTTAAGTAAGTGTAAATGTCTCCATGCCAAGGTGATTCATGTGTGGTTAGCAAACAAATGGTATGAGGATGAGTAGGGTCAAATGCAAGTTGTTCAACTTCTTCTACCAGGAATTCATATCTGGCACTTTGGTCTGGTATTTGGAGAAGTGATGCCAAAGTAGCCATTGCATATGCTGCTTTATTCTTCTCTCTTTGGACTTGCTCAAATGTGATAAGATTGAAGTACTTCTTGAGATTCTCAACCATATTTTTGTAAGGTATCATCTTGTCATATTTTGTCTGATATTCATCATTAATTTGATTGATAACCAATTGTGAATCTCCATAGACTTGTAGTTCTGTCACTTTCCACTCTAATGCCAGTTTTATTCCAATGACCAATGCTTCATACTCAACTATGTTATTTGTGCATGGGAATAGAAATTTGTATGATTTTGGAATTGTAGATCCTTTGAGGAGTAATCAAAAGTATACTTGCTCCTAATCCATGTTGTGTGTAGAAACCATCAAAATGTAGTTGCCATGTTTTTGCTTCCACATTCACAATTTCAGAATTTGGAAATTCCACTTGTATTGGGTGGCCATCTTGTAATGGTGATTTTGCTAACCGATCAGCTATGACTTGGCCCTTGATAGATTTTTGATCCACATATTCTATGTCAAATTCACTTAGCACCATGACCCATTTGGCTAGTCTTCCATTTAATGTCATTTTGTTAAGAAGATATTTCAGAGGATCAATCTTTGTAATGAGTCTAATCTTGTGGGATAACATATAGTGGCACAATTTTTGGGAAGCAAAAACTATGGCCAAACATGCTCTTTCTATGAAGGTGTAGTTCAATTCATATTTCACCAAAGTCCTACTTATGTAGTAGATGGCCTTTTCTTTTCCCGATTCATCTTCGTGTGCCAAGAGTGCCCCTAATGAATGCTTGGTCACTGAAATGTATAGAATCAAAGGCTTGCCTCTTATGGGTGGCATCAAAGTTGGAGGATTCATTAGATATTTCTTCAACAAGTTGAAGGCTTCTTCACATTTCTCATCCCATTTGAAAATTATGTCCTTATGAAGGAGTTGAGTAAAATTATGGCACTTTTCTGCCAATTGAGATATGAACCTTCGTATGGATTGGATCCTGCCTTGAAGAGATCTCATCTAACTTATGTTTCTGGGTGCTTCCATTTCCATGATGGCTTTGACTTTAGCTGGGTCTACCTCTATTCCTTTTGCTGAAACAATGTACCCTAGTAACTTTCCTAATTGAACACCAAATGCACACTTCTTCGGATTTAGCCTTACTTTGAATTGTTCTAATATTTCAAAAAAATTCTCTAAGATGGGTAGATGTTCTTCTCTTGAATGAGATTTATCAAGTATATCATCTACATAGTCCTCCATGAACTTATGTATCATGTCATGGAATATTATTGTCATGGCTCTTTGATAGGTCGCTCTGACATTCTTTAGACCAAAGGGCATAACATTCCAACAGAATGTCCCCCATGCGCATGTAAATGCTATTTTCTCTTGATCTTCATGTGCTATCTTTATTTGATTGTAGCCACTAAACCCATCCATAAGAGAGAACATTGAATGTCCTGCTGTCAAATCCACTATGGCGTCTATGCTTGGTAATGGAAAGTCATCTTTAGGGCATGCAAGATTTAGATCCCTAAAATCCATGCAAATTATGATGGACTTGTCTGCTTTTGAAACTAGTACAATGTTTGAAATCCATTGGGCATAATCAATGGCTTTTATAAACCCAACTTTTAGCAATTTTTCTAACTCCACTTTTACAAGCAAAGCTATGCGTGGATGCATCTTTCTCAATTTTTGCTTTACTGGTCTTACTCCTTCTTTTATGTTTAAATGATGCATGATTAAATTTGGATCTAATCTCGGCATATCATCATAAGACCATGCAAAATTGATTTGCTTTTCCTTGACAAATTTTATGAAGTATTTTCTTTCCTCGCTAGATAAAGATGTTGCTAAGTATATGATCCTTAGTTCTGATTCTAACCCAATATTCACCTTTTATGTTGGTTCGATCAAGATAGGAGACCTTTCCTCGTAGTGCTTGGGTAAAGTATCAAAAATCCCTTCCTTAGGTGCCTCAATTGGGTTTTCACCTTTGGAATCATTCTTTATTTCTTTCTCTTTTTGATCTAATGCTGCCATAATGTGGTTTTCAACATTAGATTCTTTCCCTTTTTAATATTTTTTTCATTTTTTGTTGAATTGAGAGTTTGGATACCTTCCTTTGCCACTCCTTCCTGATATTCTATGGTAGAAGAAGGTTCAACCGTATTTAAGTATTGGGACACCAAGTTGTCATTCAAAAATGTAGGGATTATGGTAGGTTCAAGGGAATCCCATTCAATTAATTCCGGATAGATGAGGGTCAAAGGATCAGTGTTTTGGTTTAGGCCAATAGGGTTTAAGGACAAGACTTTGTTTTAAGGTTCAAACATTGTATCGCTTAAGTCTATAACATGTGCCTCTTTGAGATGTTCTAGAGAACTAGGGTCAAAATCCTCCTCACTAGAATCCTCTAAGGTTTCTATTGGGTAAAAATCTCGTGGGTTAAACCTAATGTTAGATTCTTCCATAGAAGGTCTCCATGATGGTACATAGGGTTCTCCTACCCATTGATTTATTTCAATTTCTTGAATTGGTACATTATCTAGGACTACTTGGCTTGATCTTGAGGCTTGACTCTGATTTGATTTTGCAATTGATTCTTTCCCTTTGCTAGGAGTGTAAGTATGAATGACATCAATACCTTTATCTTGACATGATTCATTTGACAAAGTATCCCATTCCCAATCATTCGAGTCTTCATCACTATGTGACTCTAATTGTAATATTTGATCATAGACTTTAGGATAGTTCTTTTGAGTATACCCTTCTTCTAGGTAGCCTAATCATGTCTTTTCTTTGCTATCTCTCCACATCATTTCAATGGGTTCAAGGAGTCCTTCATTTCTTGTTCCTAAAGGTCCTTGTCCTTTGTATCCCATTTTCTGCATAATTTGAAATCCTTTCCCATATTGATGTGTGGGAATGCTTATATTTTGTATGTGCTTCTCGTGGGTACTTGATTCTTCATCCTTGTATAACCAGTTTAGGATTTCATTGTCTTCTTCCTCTATGAATGAAGATGTATTAGCCCTCACAAAGTGATCATTATATTTATGAGGTAGATTAGATGGCTTTGCATATGATTTTGGAGATAAGGGTAGGTCCATCATGGATAATGAGTATTCATCTACTCCCTTTTATTTGATTTGACATTGTTTCTCAAAAAATTTCATCATATGGTCCATTTTTTGGTAATGAGCCTCCTTAGTGTAGATTTGAACAAATCTATCTTGGTCTTCTTTCTTTGTCTCGAGAGTACTCTCCTCACTAACTTTTTCTTTTCCTTTTGTCGATGTAGCTAGGTTAGTAGGACTTTGGATGTTTTCAACAACAACTTCTTCTTTTTCTATTCCCTTTAAAGATGGAAGATCTTTAGAACTTTTTCCTTGCTCTATTCTTTGAGGAATAGACCCTTCTGCATTATGCGGGACTAAGGAATCATTGATAGGCTTCATGTTATTACAATATTGAAAGGGGTTTGAGTCCCTTCTTACCATGATTTCTTGTCCTAGATAAGGGAATTTGAGAAATTGGTGATAGGTAGAAGGCATGACCTACATTTCATGAATCCACGATCTTCCTAGTAAGATATTGTAAGTCAAATTTAGGTCTAGGACTTGACAAATGGTTTCTTTTTGCATTGGGTGAACTCTAATAGGAAGTATTATGACACCCTTAGAAGCTCTCTCTTTGTCATCATAGGCTTTTATAGTTATCTTTTTCTTTGGGTCAATAGCCTCCTTAGAAAATCCTAAGGCTTTTACCAAGTTTAGGGTACAAATATTCAAGTCGGCTCCTCCATCAATAAGGACTCTTTTTACCCTATGCTTGTGAATTAGAACCTCTATATGCAAAGGTAAGTTTTGTGGGTGATTTAATGACATGTCATCTTGCTCTGAAAAAGATAGGCAATAAGGTGCAATAAGATATCCCACCATGTTTTGAAATTTGTTTGCCTCCAAATTTAGAGGTACATTTGTCTCTACCAAGGCCTTTTCCAGAATCTCATTGTGAGTTGGTGATAGTTTGAGCAATTCTAAAATAGAGATTTGGGTAGGGGTTTGTTGTAATTGATCTACCAAATTATATTGTTTTGATGATGAAGATGAGGCTTGATTTGGTAGAACAATTCTTGGAGCATTTCCAGGTAGAGTAATTTTCGAAGCTTGCCCCTTAGTTACAACATTAGATGTTGCTTCCCTTGGTTTCTCTTTTACCACAATAACATTCATGGTGCTTTCATCACCACTAAAACATTAATTGTGTTATCATAGGTATGAGAAAAGTTGACTTTCTCATTACCTCTTTTATTATTTTGATTATTGTTTGATGACTCACCCTTTTCATGGTTTAGGAAGGGGTTTTTGAAAGCTGTATGATCTTCATTGTTTTGGGGCCCTTCAATGTTGATCGTCCCATCATCAATTAGGTCTTGCACCAAATGTTTTAGCTTCATGCATTCATTTGTCTTATGACCCTTATTTCGATGATACTCACAATGGTGAGAATCATTCCACCAATTTGGCTTAATTTGGGGTTCATAAGGCCTTAACTCGGGTAAGGTAATGATCTTGTTGGCTACCAACATCCTTAACGCATTTTCCAATGGTTCACCTAAGAAGGTGAATTTTCTCTTTTGATAAGTGGAAAATAAGGGCTTAGGCTTGTTGCCATTAGCATTATTGAAGGGATTATTATTAGCATTGTTGTTGTTGTTGTTGGAATTGGCATTATTAAAAGGAACTTTATTCATTTGATTCACATTGTATGTTGAATTCGCTCCACTTGATAAATTAAATGGGGTAGCCTTTAAGTTGTGAGCTTCCACAACTCCATTATTCACAATTTTTTTGTTATTATTTTTCAACCATAGTTTAGGTTTGTCATTGTGATTATTGGATCCTTCATTGTTGGTATAATTAGATATATAATGATTATTAATAGTATTGGTATAGGGTTTATTGTCTTTAAACAATTTGATCTCTCCCCTTTTGACCAATACATCTTCAATCTTAATCCCATTCTCAATAAGTTTTTCGAATGTAGGGGGGACATTGAAGTTGGAGCCTATAATTCATCTCCATATTTAAATTATTCACAAATATCTCCATCTTCTCCTTTTTAGGGATACTTCATGGGTACCTTGCGAAAATGGTCCTCCACCTTTGAAGGAACCCTAAGAAAGATTCACCATCCTTTTGTTTTGTATCACATAGTTTTAGCATGGTAATCTCATGTTCAATGTTGTAGGAGTAATGAGTTACAAATTTAGAGGCTAATTCCTCAAAAGTCTTTATCCCTTCTGGAAGTTTGGAGAACCATTCCATGGCTTTCCCTCCCAAACTTCTTGGAAAAAGTCTCATTAAGTATGTAGTGTTATGCATAAATTCAATACTTAGAGTGCAAAACTCTCTAAGATGATCCTGTGGGTGTTATTTACCCATGTATTTATCATATTTAGGAAAGATTTTATTAATAGGAAAAGGTTCCATGACTAAGCTTTTGTCGAAAGGGAATGGGCACAAGGCCTCAATAGAGAAAGGCTTAGGTTCAACAACCTTTTTCATTAAGTCAATTTGCGCTTGGAACATTTTTAGTTGTTGATTCATATCATTCATCGGGTTTTCCTCTTCTTTGCTTTTCTTAAGTTGATCCACATCATAATCATGTGGGAGCTTTACCCCTGTTTGGGCTAGAGTTAGGAAAAAATTATCCCTATCCCTCTCTATTAGTTTGTCCATGACTTCAAGAAAATCAGTATCTTGAGCCACTCTATTAGCTCTTTCTTCAAGCTTTTCTTTAGGCTCTTGGTTTGCATTGTTGATATTATCATTATTTCCACCATGATGGTAATCGTGAAATGTGGAGTTTCGATCCATTGATTCAAGTCTTTTTTCAAATAGATTTGGGAGACTATCCCCTTGGTCGTGATTGTTAAAAAGACTTTGATATTCAAATTTGGGGACCTCTTTTGCATTGCAAGTGTCATCTTCTTGTAAAGATAATTTGAGTTTGTGAGAATGTGTAGAAACTGACATTCAACAAGGTTTGATTTCGAATTGATCTCCAATTTGGTAATTGTTGATTTTTATGAAGAGATTTAAAAAAAAAAATATAATATGAGTTTTCAAATGGATCTCTCTCACTTGTTCTATGTATTTTTCAAACACAACAACCACAAGTACACTTGTTCTTTTTAACCCTCTACACAAAAAGTGTTTGAATTTTCAAGGACGTTATCACAGGTTTTTGCACAAAAAGACACTTCAAGCAATCTACCTAGTTCACAATTTGGTTCATAAACATGGCTCTATAAGGTAGTCTTCGCTAAGTTAACAAGGTTTTTTATCAATATTCCGTTCAAAATGGATATTAAACTTTCATCCTCCAAGTATATTAAGAGGCTTCCCACCACCGTTATGTCAGAGTTTTGCGCAATCCCAAAGGACTACTTGAGGAAGTTCGAAAATTTAACACCCTTTTGTTAGACACCCCATTAAGGATGCATGCATTTCATTTTATAGTGGGTTGAATGATCACGGCAAAGGTGATTGTATCCCACTTTGAGTTTTCCCTCTCACCGGCCTCGTTAAGGCAAATCTCGGGAGGCGAGCCCACTATAGATCTAGCATGTTCATTTGAAAGCAATAAAGTGGAATAAAGAGATAGGTTTCGGGAGTTTGATTCACCAAAAAGGTGAATAGCATATTCCTATATATTTCTCAATTCCCAAACACTTTTAACAAGGTTCAATTACCAAACCCACTAACTAATGAGAATCAAGTATTTTTACTCTTTTCTATAAACAAGGGGTTGTTCAAATTTAGTGCTTGATTTACTTAGCCTTTCTTTTAATCAAGGAGTTTAACACTTTTGGCATTTTGATTCACTTAGAAAGTGAAGAGCATAGGCCTAATGTCAAATTCCTCAAACAATAATAGGCTGCTTTAATTACTAGATTTTGAAAATGACAAAGTCACAATTTAAGCAAAAAAATGACTAAGTGTGAGGCTTACCTTATTTTGTAGCTAGCAAAGGCTAGGGGCATTTTTTATGGATTTTTCATTTTTATGCTCACCTAGTGGCGATCGTTCCTTTCCCTTTGCTTCTCCTCCAACAAATTAGTCAACACAACCAACCAAAATGAAGAAACCAAAGATAAAATTAAATCTAAGCCTTATTGCTCAAATTTGAGGAAAACTTGATTAAGGTGCATAAATCCAATTTAATGATACAAACTTTTCTTTATATACTTCTATAACTTTTAAGTATTGTTCTAAGACCTTGCTTTCTTGCTGAGAATATTCCAAATCCAGTTTGATGTGTGCAATATTCTCCTATTTGATCCTCTTTGTCAAGGCTTTTCCCTCACTATTGAATCTAGTCTCTGGTTTTTTTATTCTTTTATGTCCAGCCATCCTGCAGACACAAAGAAAACATTTTCAGCAAATTAGATTCTATTAATTTTCAATTTAATCAAAAGTGTTACAAAATCTATTGAAAGCGCTACTTAAATGCTCAAACGTGCTATGGATTGAATTAAAAGCACTAAAGAAAAATTTAAAAGCGATGAAATGGAGCTCAAAATCGCTGAAACTCTATGTAAAGGCGTCAAAAACACCGCAAAAGCGCTAGAGAATTGATCAAACGCGCGGGCTAGATAGGGCAAAAGCACTGAAAGAAGATTAAACGAAGAACAAAAGGAATAAAAAAGTGCTAAAATCTTGTGTAAAGGCACAAAAATTTATCGTCAACACACTGTTTCAAAGCTGAGAAGTGCTAGAAAACCTAGTAAAAGCACTGCAGAAAGTGTCAAATGCGCTATTTCACCTGCAAAACAAAGAAGAAAACAAGATTTGCAAGAAAATTTTTACTTCTCCGAATTTATAAATTTATGAGGCCTAATGCCCCACGGTGGGTGCCATTTTGTGTACTAGAAAAAGTACCTTCATAGGGTTAGTATCATCAATCATTCAAAATAAACACTAGATTACCACAAATAGAAATCTATTTAAGCTAGAAATTGGCAATTAAGCACTATATGGATCTCTATTTAGGGATGCTAATGATAAAGCTCTCAGCAAGCCTCCATTAGTGGCAGTCCTAAAATGAGAATGATATGATAAACAAAGCTAAATATTCAATTCCAAATGAAATACAACTAATTAGCTCTAAATTATCTTTCTAGCTCTAAATTACAAGAGGTTTGATGCTATTATCAGATTTGTGAATCATTATTGCTTGAATTATGCCTTGCTTTTATAGATTTTGGCAAGGGTAGGGGGTGTAGTTGAGTTTATCATGATTGAGTTGGGGTTAAGTCCTTGGTTCCACCCTTTGGAGACAATTTAAATGGATTGTCCTCAAAGCTTGGGACAAGAAGACAAGATGGGTGGACAAGATGCTCTTTCCAAATGAGTGATTGAGATTCATTTTAGGCTTGATCCATGTGAGCTTGGTTCTCAATTCCTATTGGTTGAGGTTTTTTCCTCCCATGTGGTGTTGAGAGAAAATAGGAATTAATCAATTAATTTTATTTAATTAGTTTATCCATGTGTGCCCCTTGAATGGGTTGATTTGATTTAAATTGAACTATGTAATTAATTAGATTAATTACATAATTAATAGATTTATCCTGATTTATTCGATTTAAATTGATTTAATGGCTTTTGATTTTTGATTGATTTTGGATTAAGCTTCAATTGCAATTTATCTTTGATTTGATCTTGATTGAATTTAATTGCATTTAATTGTGTTGATCCTTGCCTTGATTTCTCACTTAAATAATCTTGTCCATTTTCAGGTGATTACAATGACTACTACATTTTGGGTAGTGTTCCATGATCCAGTGCAAATGTGTTAACTAGTGCATTTTTGCTTACGTTGCATGATCCACCATTAGATATGGTATAATACAATGAAGATCCATGGAGTATGATCCAAAACACATTTATATGTAAATGAATTAAACAATAATGTACCTGACTTTAATCATATAAAAGCTAATGCATGCAAATAACTGTGATCATATAACTACCATCAGATTTAGTAATAGTTCAAACAAAGAGGAGGTAATCGAAGGAAACAAGCGGACCAATTATGGATGCAAAATGATCTACCAGTATAAGGTTTACATAGAATATGGGCTAGTGAAGAAACACCAAAATCCAAACTAAAGAGCATTACAGAAGGAGTTTTACAAGTATGTAATCAACAACTATAATAACATGAAGGTATAGCAAAGAGTTGTACAAGTAGAAATAATGAAGGTATAGATAAAAGCAAAATATAAAGAACTCCAGTAGAGTATGTTGCTCATAGGTAGTATGTATTAAGTATTGTTGTACATGAATCCACTTAGATAACCAAATATAAAGAAAATTGCAACCTTTGCAAGTATTCATGTACACGAATCTAGTTAGATAACAAAATTTAGAGGTGTTTGGTTATGTCAACTTTTATTGTAGCATAAAATTATAGTTGCATGTTTGCCGATGAAAATGATGAAGTTGAAACTATCTGCAGTTTTCAGCATTGTCTTATAGTCAACCCTGAACATAAAGTAGCAAGAAATTTACTTGTGTTAGAAGTTGATGGGAGTAGTAAGTAATGGTAAAACAAAGAGAGAGGAGCTGAAGAGAAAAGGAAATATATGAAAATTAACATAACAAATAATGATGATGACAATGCGATTGTTTTGTTTGTTATCGAGCTAAAAATAAAAGGTACTAATAGCGTAGAATTCATATATTATGAAATTAGAGAGCATTGTAGCTTACTTTTTGTTACGAAAGCCTATAGTGCTTGACTGAAAGGGGTAGTTACAGTCCATATTTATGAAGGTCGCGTTGAAGGGGCATTGAATGTTAGCATGTAGAAGTAAGGCTAAGAAAATATGTAGTACATTTGAGAGATCTAATGCTAAGAAAATATGTGATATAATATACATTTTACTGAAGTCAGAATAAACTTACAGTGTCAGATTCTTTGGCAATGGAGGTTATGTTATTGCTCATAGAAATTGAAAATGTGGCATGAATCTTGAAATTTCATAGGAGGTAGACAATTGTTGACATGTTTTCTTTGTAATTTTCAAAAGTTATCTTTGAAAGTTTAGGAATTTGTTCTTGCAATATTTCGTTGTGCATATTGCATTCGATATTTCCATCCACAGTTTCTATTACATGTTGCAGAAAGGGTTCATATGCAAAGGGTGTTATTGTTGCACATGCCAAGCATTGGAGAGTGTTGGTGGTAGATGAGTGGGAGATAATTTTTGGTTGGTGGTAGATAGTGCAAAGCACTTTATATGGTGGTAAATGAGCATTCCTAGATTTCAATGTGTCGGTAACCTATACAGTGAGTAGAGTAATCAATAAAGAAAGTTCATGCTTATTGATATGTGCATGGTTTACTATTAGTTGTGTTTACATTGTTGAATGGTTTCTTTTTCTTACCTTAAAAGTGGATGAAAGCAAGTATACAAGCGGAGCTTTACTGCTTTCATCGTTGAGCTTGTCTATGAACGTTATTGGGGTTGATCTAACATTTCCTATGTCTTTCATACTACCGTAGGAGACATTCTTAAGCAATACTAGTGGTGTTCTTTCTTTGGCGAGGATTTGTTTCAATGAAGTGCATGCAACAGTGTGGTAATCTGGGACAATGACTTGCGTACAAGGATTATGCATTAGTCAATATGGAGTTGTAATTGTACTATGTAATCTGATTAGAATTTGCAGTGATCTAAGGAAGAGTTAGCTTACTGTTGCTGAATCAGATATGCATTGTCTATCTTGTACATATAGGTGATATTCGTTTGGTGCTTGGGTGTATCCTGTAACAATGACACCCAATGTTCCAACCAAGTATCTGTTTGGTGAGTTGAGAAGCTCATGTTAGGCATGAGTCTTTGTTATTTGCAGACTTTCTGAATAGTCTCAATAGTTGTGCTGGAAGTTAGCTGCAGGTAGTAGTTAGCATCTCCTCTTTCATATTGAGTTTTTTTCTTTACTGTGAAGTTTGTTAATCACACGCTTACGCCTGTTTGGAGCTTAGGAAGGAATTCATCAATTAAGGTATTGGTAATATTAGTTGTGATAGTCATTTGCCCTTGACTATCTAGCATGTCAATGTGGACTATTTGTGCTCTTGGTGGATTGAATTGGTTCTTAGCAAATGCAAGGTCGTATGTGACTAGTATGTCACCTTCGAAAGTGGTTCCACTTTGCATTGTATAGATTTAAAGTATAGTAGATATGTGTTGTGGGTCTGCCTTTGTTTTGCACATAGGAAAGAAGAATTATTTGAGATCATCAAGTGATAGAAAAGTTAGTGGTAATAATAAAGATGTAGTAAAGTTGATGGAGATAATTAAGATTTTTAAGTGTAGTGCTTACCTTTTTTGCTCCTGACTGTCGTATGAGTCATTTGTAGTTCCACTAGTGCTCGTGTTTAAGGAGATTAAAGGTGTGACATGGGATATAGTATAATAGTTGTATGAGAAACAATTAGTTATGGAGATGGTACATAGTGTATAGAGAAAGGATATAGGTGGATGTAAATTCATAATAGCAATACCTTGTTTCACTATGTTTTCATTTTCTATCTGCAGAACTGTACTCCATCTTAGCTGCAACGATAATAGTGTCCTAAAAGAGGATTTCAAAGATATGCAAATTTCGTAGACTGGTTAGTTGTCATGTACCAAGTTGAGTATTTCACATAATTTGTTGTTAAAAAAAAATTCTTTAAACTGACATGTACTAGTTATCAGTATATTTGTGATTGCTCGCGAGTTCATAATGTGAAACAAAACATTTTTCTGGAAAGGCAGAAACTGTAAGCATTACAAGGAATTAGCTATTGAAGCTAAATTACACCACCAGATTTATTCGTGGTAACTGAAATGTATAAGAGAGAATGGTAAAAGGAAATAAGTGAAACGAAGGCAAAAATGTAAATATCGGGGCCTATAAATTTATTTATTTTTGGTAGGTTGCAACAATGTTTTTTGCACTCAAAATATTTTAATTTTATCTTTTTACAACCAAAAGATAATAGAGAATAATAGAAAATAAGTTTCTGTTTACAGTGCTTGAGTAGCATGTTGCTTATTGTTGGGAGGTCTTTTGCAAGAGGCTTTTGTCTATTGTAGTGTTCATTTGGATGTACAAAGCTTTAAAGTCATAGACATGTAACGTATTTGTAGCTATTCTTAAATTTGTTCACAAAAGTGTAAACACAGAGATGAGCACAAGATATCAGTCTATATTCGAGTTGTTAAGAATACTTTATATTACAGGAAGCGTATATGAGACAAATTGTTGGCTAATTCTATCTTTGACGTATGGGTTGATCACTCTTAGGTAGGGTTGAAGAGGAGTTCTAAGGATACTTCAAGATGGTATGTCTAATATGTATCTAGTATAGTGAATTTAGCATAAGCGATATCAATATTACGGATCCAAATATGATCCAACAAACTTCCACCTTGTGTTGTTGGCTTGTCAGTAGCCAGAGAAAATTTGTGTTCATACATGAATTCTAGAAGTGTTGTTTGTGATTTTGTGGGTTGTAACATGTCAATGTTAATGTCTCCAAGAACAGTGACTTTTTCATTGGGTAGCATTGTGCCACTAATAGTTTCCATTAGGTTGAAAAGGTTGTCAAGAGGAGCACCTGGTGTTATCTATAAGTTTGTGATGCGTAAAGGGTTTCCTAGATGTAGGAGATTAGTAGTTATTGATTCTAAATGTTTTGTTGCAAAAGTTTTTGTGTTTAGTAATGTAGTTATTTTTATGCAACAGGTAAGTAGGCCATGAATAGACAATGTAAAATATGTGTTGAAATGAGCTTTGAGGAAGGTACAATGGTCGTGAGTTGTAAGTCTTGTTTCTTGAAGACAAGGTATAGTTGCTCAAAGCAAATCGTGGTCGTTGGCTATTTATTGTTGATGCAATGCAAAGCTTCGAGTATTTAAAGAACATATAATGAACTTGTCTAATGGTGTTGAAGAAAGACTATATTGAGGGGTCCATTTTGCTAAGGTTCGAAGATGGTCCATTTATTTGTTGACTTTGTGGCATATCCTAAAGTTTTTGTGTTGTAGATCGTGCATCAGATAGAGTGAGTCAATTTCTCGTACATGAGACAAAGCAGTGTAACAAAGACCATGTTGGTAGACTTTATAAGGGATAAAAGAAAGCACATCCATTGTTAATCCTTGTGCTCTATGGATAGTTCATGAACTTGCTAGTTGAAAAGGGAATTGTTTTCTTGTGACTATTTTTGTACTTGTTTCCACTTTTTTGACTATTCTCATTATTGGTGTCCAAGACGATAAAATGGAGTGTGTATAGGCTTTGCATTCTTTGGTGTTGTAATTTTCCGATTTTAGCGTAATTGAATTGTATCCAAACAATGTATGGTTGTTCAATTATGTGCATTTGGAAGATGTCATCGACACCATTCACTAGCTCGTCCTCTACATTTAAGTTTCCAGATATTAGTTCGACCAAAATTCCTTGCTTGACGTAGATTGTATCAAGCAATGATGACCGTTCAACTTGGAAATGGACATGGTCAATTGGAGTATCTTTCTTATCAATGGATTTGAATACGTAGAGCTTAGTGGGTAAGTAGTCTACCATTCTCTTATAGTGTGTGTCAACGACTAAATTTCTTTGAAACAAATATGGGAACTTTGGATCTTTAGGAGGGTACTTGCAACATGTTTTGTTTATATAGGAAATATCTTTGTCAGTTTGTTGACAAGTTCGAGTATGGTTCAAGATGGAGATTAAATGCTCATTTGTTTGTCTCATGACATTGTTCAATTCAAAGCATAGTACATTATCATGCCAAAATGTGTATGGGAACTTATCATTATTTATTGTTGGTTGTTCAAATATCCAAGAGTCACATATAGGTTGTGGTTTGTATAAGTCACCGCAAAATATTATATTAATATTACCAAAGGGTTTCATTGGCATATGTTTTATTTAAAGAAATCTTCTGTCAATGTTGTACAACATTCTAGAGCCAATAAGCGAGGCTTCGTCAATAAGCAAGATTTGTAATTGTTCTAGTTTTTTGCCTAGGTTGTCTACCATGTTTGAATCCAAAGGCAACATCGTTGTGGAGTTGCATGGCAAGTGGAAAATAGAATGAGCGGTTATGCCACCTACATTGTATGTTGCTTTGCCTGTAGAAGCCACAATAATGCCTTTGAATTTGTACAGGTCACTATCTAATTGAATGTCATAGATATGAACCAGTGCTTCGAAAAACACTTTAGCTGTGAAATTTTTTCCTGTGCCAGCTCCACCTGTCAAGAATAAGTATTGTGGTTTGTCAGGTGTGAGTTTCTTTGACATTAATACATCTTTAACTATGGTTTTTTGCTCTTTGTTTAGTTATCTGTGCAGTTTGAAATATTCATTATTGCTAAGCAAAAATTGGTACGTTATTTCTGAGGATAAAGAGTCGCAAGTATCGTGTATGTATTTTGCATATTTTTAATGTTTTAGATTGACCATGATATCATATTTCTTTGTTTCATGTTCTTGCATCTTTTGGCGATGTTCTGTGTCAATGTCTATTGCTGGACAGTTATCATTGTCAGCCTTATTGCAACTTGTTCAATGTCACCCCATTTGTTGTCTACCTGTGCGGTAAACATTTTTTCAATATTTGAAATTTGTACTTTTTTTGCCTCATATGCTGCAACCCATGTTGCATGTCCAATTAACAATGTATGTTCATTGTTTTTGAAAGGTATGAATAGCATAAGCTTTTCCCTGAATAGTTCTCATGATCGATATGCGGGTTTTATTTTACGTAGCGTATGACTAATGGATTTGCTCTCCTTTGTGTTTTTGTCGGGTTGGTAGTGTAAAATGTCATATATTCAACTAATGATAGACTATCAAAGGGCTCTAGATGATTCATGTATTTTTTTATTGTAGAGGCGTACATGATATTTTCAGAGTTGCCTAGTTGTTGTGCTAGTAGCTTAGGACTTTTTAACATCATAATTCTGCTCTCTGGTGGGGCACTGTTAATGAAAATAATTTTCCTTGAAATTCTATGTAATGGTAGTGATAGGACAATGTGAACATCCTGTCAACTAGACATTTGTTGGTAGTTAAGCAATGTATTGCCTAATTTGTGTATGAACTATACTTTTTCATTGTAAGCATAAGTACATTGTTCTTGTAATTGGAAAAATGCAAGTGATAGTGTCTTATCTTGCTTGGTCATGTACGAACTGCAGTAAGATGCAACGACATATGCATCTAAGATGAATTGTGTATCTATATTTGCATACCATAGTGGAGGGACCTCTTTTGTGAATGCATTTATCCAAATGTTAGTCGGGTTTCATTTTAGTAAAACAATTTTTCGTGATAGTGTTGCTTGTAGCATTGAAATGTACTCCGCTTCATCTATTTGGAATTCATCTAAGAAACTGTCAAATGTATCTTCCTTTGCATACTATTTTTTTCCTAGTTGCTTGAATTATTTTTTTGCTTTTTCTTCCAATATGGTATTGGTAACACATAGAGGTTCTAATATTGTTGTACTTATCATGGGAGGTAGTGGGAAGTTGAATTGACAAGCTGATGTTTTGTACTTTTTGTAGGTCTTTGTATGGCAGTGTGTTTGCATTTTGACAAGATTTGTGTCCAGTAATGCAGAGTCACATGAAATATATTTGTTGAAAAAAATTCCGATCTCGTTGTCTTGACAATTTCTATATATAGGTGTATCTTTTATCCATAACATGAAATGCACGTGTTTATTTCCTCGATTCTGGAATTCTGTTACAAAGAAGAAATCTGAAACTTTGCCAAATAGTTTGTAGTTTTTTAGCATCATCTTTCGAAATGCGTTGATCTTGTGGTTGAAGTAGCAGCTGCAAAGCATTGGGTTTTTTATAATGTCAATGTACAGGTCTTTATCTTCTATATTTTCATTGTGTTCTGCTTTTGTAAAGGTGTGGTGTAATGCTTTGCATAGCGGTTCCCAAAAATGCTCAGCACTTGTCAATGTTACAAAGAAAGTCAGGGGGCCTAGTTGTCGTATCATTGGAAATATATTTTTCTTCGTGTGTTCTAAATAGTCGGGATACATGCGAATACTTCTTAGAGATTTGAAGCCCAACAATGACTTTAAGATTTTTTCTAGGTTTGTAGGACTATGCACATCTTTTGCAGTTAACTTTTGACCTTTTAGTTCCACTTTGTGTATATAGACCCATGCCAGTGAATATATCAGTTGGATTATTATTTTGGTCACTTTGAAAAATTTATTTGTTATGTGTTGTAAAGTCATTGTCTTTATGCATGAGTTCCCATTTTGTTATTTTGTGGTACGAAAAATTCTTTGTAACATGTTCGGGGTGTGCAGAGCCATTCTAGAGCGTTGGAAAGTTTATTTCTTCTAAATAGGTATCCTAGAATATGCTAAGAGGCTTTAATCCTTCTAACGGTGCAATTTCAATAATGGTCGTATCCAGGTCTTTGATTGAGTGTGGGTCATTGAACTAGTGGATAAGTGATTCAATTATGGATTCTTCATCATGTTTTGACAGTATGTCATCTATATGTGTTTGTTGTTCGACTTCTGTTTGTTCTTGTCTTTTGTTGTTAGTGAATACATTTTTCCAATCTTTGTTAATGGAGACATTCTCTTTAATATATAGGGGTGTCTTTGATATCACCGTTAAAGTAGTTATGACACATGCAGGTCTAACGTTCCTTGTGCATAGGCATTTTCATATTGTAACTTACATTTTAATTTAATTGCTATCATTTTAGTTTTGTTTACTTGTCTAGGCAATGCCTTTTGTACTTTGTCAAAATCCATAGGAACATTGATAATTGTATCGTTTAAGCCATATTGTGCTCTTTTGTATCCAAGTTGCCTAATCTGTACAAAAGCAATGTGGAGGGAGACAAGCCTTTCTTCTAAAGTGGTTAGGGTATGGAAAATTTCTATATATTTATTTTTTCTTATGTTCAATGGAGTAGCAAAGACATGGACTTTACCAACTATAACAACTTTTATACATTGTTTGCAAATAGCTTCACCTGTTGAAGTTATTTTCATATTGGTTGAAGCAGAAAGCATAAGCAAAGCTTGGACAAATGTTTTGTTAGCTTTATAGACATCTTTGTGGAAACATAACATCTCACATAGACTGCATGATAGGGTTGGTGTATCATTAATGCTCCACAAGTACAGTCTAATGGACTTGTCAATTGTGTTATCTTCTGCACTTGCATGTGCATGCCTAGTGGGGCAGTGACTTGGCTTTGGCTTATAGAATATAGATTTTCTCTTCGCTTGTGTTTGGTTTGTATTTTTTGGGGATTCAATAGCATGGTCATTTTCTATTTCTGATTATTTCATATTCTTGTTTCATATTGCTGCTTTTAATAGTCGCAATGAATGACAAATGTTCAAATTTGCATCGGCTATAGTGCTATTATTTGTTATTTTTTGGGACTCAATAGAATGGGCATTTTCTATTTTTGATTGCTTCATATCCTTGTTTCATATTTCTGCTTTTAATAGCTACAATGAACGACAAATGTTCAAATTTGCATTGGACAATTTTGTAGTTTGTGTAGTGCTAGCATTTACTGCTATGTTTCTTTTTGTGCTTTTTAATTGCAATGCATTTGCCACAATTTGAGGAACAATGTCTGGGTTTGTGTACATGTAATTAGACTAATGTTCGCTCAGTAGTAGTGGTTTGTAATGACAATGACCTAAGTTATTTTTGAAGCAAATTAGATTAATGTTTTTCTTTGATTCTGTGCAATTGCAATATACTTTAGGTATTGGTTGTGGAGTTGCTTTCCATATGTATATAGTTAGATGAAATATGTGTAATAGCCATAGTAAGAAATTTTGAGAAGCTTCAACATGACTTTCAAAATACGGTATTCCAAGCTTAGAAATTAGTGTATGTATTTGCGAAAGAGAATAGTTATTTATTTTAGAATGTTGGTGTAGTAATATGAAACATGATAATGCGAATTTGTTTTGCATGCTACATGCATTAGCTAATGATTGAACTGCAAATAATTGCAAAGCTATTGCATCAAACCGATTATCAGCTAGGAAGGCTATAACATTGTGGAAAAGAATCAATATCATAGGATAGGATATATTTTGTTGAAATGTAGATATGGTTTCTTTCGTGTTGATGACCAAAGACATATGGGGATGTTCAGCCACTGTGCTAGCCATTGGATACAAAATGTGTCACCCCAAAGCCTAGTCTCACCATGTGTGTTTGTTTCTATTGCTGAAATCGTCATTCTACGTAAGTAGGTGGTTTTGTCATGTATCTTGTGAAAATCATATAGTATTGTTGGGTGTAGCTCATATTCAAAACATCTTAAAGCTATAGCACAACCATGGTGGAGGCAATACAAGAAATGGTTAACAAGCCCACTGCAAAGTTGATTAGTCATGTATTGACAATGAAGGAGAACGTGGATTGTATCAATAAAGCAATCTCCAATTTTGAAGTTGAACTGATCAATCTGAAAGCAGCCGAGATTGTTGAGAGCTTTGTCAATTAATATTGTCTGTGTTTGGCTTTTTGATTCATATGTTTTTACTATAATCAAATTTTGTTGCTCTTTTTCTATATGGGTAAAGATCTTCACTTCCATATTGGTCATTTGATTGGTCAGGAGTGAATGGGCTTGTATTTTAAATGCGATAGATACGTATGCACTAGTAAATTAATGGCTATTGCAAAGTAAATGACTATAGTTGGAGAAGTGCAGTTTCTGGACTAGCTTAGTCATTGGTAACAATATTAGTAGGTAATTATTTACCTCAAACAATGGACACATGTAAAAGAATAATGATAGTGTGAATGCAGAAGGCCCTATCTAGGCATGTCAAATTGGAAACATCTCAATAGTATAGCAATTGATTGCTTACCTTGGGCATTGTGCATGTACAAGTGCACTGAATGGCAAGTACAGTGGACAACCTACAAAACCCAAAAATCAGAGAATACAATGTCATTGTATGTCACTTTTGAAAATGAAACAAGAGGTTTAGAAATGAAAAATAGTGTGTTAAAAATGACATTTCAGCATTGGATACAATCCAATGGTGTCTTCGTTTCTAATTCTTGTAGCGTAATCTACAAATTGGTAGTTTGATTTGTGGTATCACACACTGTATCATTACTATCATTAAAGCATTGAATTGCAGACATTAGCACATCCAAGAATAGATGCAACCTAATAATTGTTGAAACCTAATGCTTAGAATGTCTCCTTACTAAGAGCAGTTATCAGAGAGGATTTTACACACAATATCAAACAAGTTATGAACAAAAAGAATCGAATGTTGTTCGATTCTCATGGTTATGGTCATTGTAGTTATCTAGGGATACATTTAGATACAATGATATGTATGTAAAACTAAAGCAAACATTTGTGGGTAAGTTATTAGATAGAATGATATGTATGAAAAAATTGAAGCAGTATTCTAAACTCACAAGGCACATTCTGTACATAACTTCCACCATATAGAAAAGCATCTTATATGATTTTTCATGGATTTCAACTCCATACCATACATTCAAGAGTTAAAAGTGTGTAACCAGAAAACACTCCATACAATAGGGCACCACAAACCAGAGCTGAATAATACAGTGCAAGTTAAAGTAAAAGTAAAAGAAAAAGCCCTCAAGTAGACCGGGGGAAAAAATATGAAACTTACCTGGAATTATTAACGAGTAAGGATTCATATTAACTTAGGGAGTGCCTAAGTTGGCTAGGATCATTGATATCTAGAGGTAATCAATGGTCAGGGGATCTTTCTTTCAAATTTATAGTGCAAGCTGAAAATACAAGATGACGAGATGCAAATGTTCAAATCTTAAACAAAGTTTTTTTGCAAGGTTTTTGTTTTTCAAATTGAATGTCACCTGGAACCACTATGCACTTAGTCAACTAAATTGTAGAATTTTTGAAAGAAGATTATGCTCCACAAGATCAAATTGAAGAGGTTCTGGGTATATAAATTGGTTTTCAAATTTGATGATCTTAACACTGCTTACATTTGAAGGCTTGAACTGATGATCAACTAAAGTTTGTAGCTCTTATTGAGTTAAACTCCCTATACATTCATCATTTTACCTATTTAAGCACAAGTCAAGTCTGTGATAACTATTTTTGTGGAATTCATACTATCACAATAAATAATTTTGCTCTGTTTCTAGTTTGTCATCTCTTAACAACATATAAAAAAATCTTGTAAGATTTTTTCAGTCATGTAACAACTCGACTTAACAAATATCCGCTATTTCATTGAACTACATATATCAAACAATTGGTAAAGTAAAAAAAGAATACAATTGCTATAAAATATGAATAAAAAATACATCAACATAAAATTAATTTTCTAGAATGAAAAGTTTGTACATCATGCATGAATAACTATAATATATAATTCAAAACTTTATTCACATCTAAACTGAATTAAGTTCTCTCTACTACTTTCTAAATTGGTCCTAAATGGTAGAGTTAGTAAATTGCAAAAGCACATGGAACTATTCAGATTTTCAAATACAAATTCCAAAAAAATTACTGTTTCAGGTACCTGTTCTATTGCTTTGTGTTTCTGATGTGTAGTCCTGTTTCTTTTATCCTTGTCTTATCGTCACTGCTGCATGAAATATCATCATCCACAGAAAAAGACAAAAATAAAACACCAATAAATTTCAATCTGACTTCAACAATCAAATTATTAACAACAATGTAAATGCAACAAATAATTGCATATTAACATCATTGTAAAAAATGTATACAATAAAGTTTAGAATAAACAAACAACAATTGCCTACAGTGAAACATTATCGTTAGAAATTTGGGTGCACGTTGCATTTAAGAAAAGTAACATTTGAATTGAAGAGAAGAATGATGGTGAGATTCCTTTGGTATGTGTCCTTAGATAACCATAGAGCACAATAGCTAGCCAATTTGGAATGCTTCAAATATTACTCAAATTTACTGTGAAGTTGTAGACATGGTTTTCTTTGTTATATTTTAGTTGATAACCAAGTTTTCTCTAATATATTATATTTATAGTTTAATTAAGATATCAAAAAATTGTTCTTGAAACACATTTCAGTATAAATTTTGAATTAAGTTATATTGGAATTTTAATTTTATTTTTTTAATTGTTGGTTGGTATTGTGAAGACATAATCAAGTTGCCATAGCTAGGAAAGGTGTCATAACTTTTGCCAGACCTTTAGTAAAAAGACACTTACTATGATAGTCACGGACAAAATATAAAGCAATGAAGAAGAGAAGACAATGATAAGGGAAATCAATGTACATACTAGTTTAAAGAACAAACATGTTGTATTCAAGGATAGTGATTTAGTGGAATTGAGAATAAAGATGATGATGTCAAATCGTTTGTATATGGAGCTCAGACATTTATCATTCATATTTTAAGATCTTGGCATTGCAAGAAGAAAGATTGATTGATATTTACTAAAGAGTGGATAATATAGAAGAAAGAGCACCATAAATACACAAACATGAGGTATAAGAGTTCGAGGACAAGCTTAGAAAAGGTAAGACTAATGACATAAATGAAGAAGAGGTTTCAATGAATTGCAAAGAAACAATAATGTAATCAAATCTAACACGAAGATGTTTTTCTTTCTTGCAACTCATGAAGAATCTCATTTGGAATTAAACACTGTCATGAGGACTGTTCAAATGTATAGCACACCGAAAAAAGAATAAATAGAAATAACTTGTAACACATTGTAAATAATACCATTATCTATAAAATCTGCATAACAACTTCATCAAAATAAAATAAATATTGTAGAATGAAAAGCTACACATAACTTATGATAACTAGTATATATAATTGAAATCTTTAATCAAATCCAAACTGAATTAAGTTTTCCCTCTGCCACTTTATAAATCCTCCCTACATAGTTTTGTCAGCAAACAACAAAAACAAATGCAATTCTTGAGATTTCAAATAAAAATTCCATAAAATTTAGTGTATCATGTACATGTCATAATGAATGGCATGTTGAGATGTTTTTAGTTTTTTATATTAATAGATACAAAGGAATTAAAGAATGTAATGTGATTACACAGTTCAGATGGCGTTCAAATCATCAAGAACTATTAGTTGAGTGGAATGTGTTTTTGTTCTTGCATTTGGAAATAGAATTGTTTCTCTATAAAATCCTGCAACTATATTTTTCATTGATGACAATAGAAGACCACTTCAACAAACCATGCTCTCTATTTTCTGATATTAATGAAACATTTAGTGATGTCATTTTTCTCTTTGTCATAATAATAGAATAATATAATGTAATCACCAAATTTTTTACGTGTAATGAAAGATTTTATAAATTGTAATGAAAGACTTTATTCAATTCTTTTAATTAAATGAACCATATATTATAAATTAAATATTAACCAATACATTTCAATTGAATTTGAAACTTAAGGTACACAGAACAAAATTTGGTATATTTATATTGACAACAAAAAATATTATTACATTTACATACACAACCCAAATTTTTTTTACATTCACATTGCTATATGCATTCAAAAGGTCTATCTAAGAGATGCTTTTTGGAAAGAACTCCAACCAAGGAAGAAGAAAATTGAAAATAATATTATTGCCACCCAATGGTTTGAATATGCTAAGAAACTTTACGAACAAGAAGATGGAGTGGGCCACCCACCCTTGGTCAACAATACTGCAAATCTTTTCACCATGCAGGAGATAGAGATGGGTATTAAGAGGTTGGGTGTGGTTAAAGCAAAAGACCTTGTTGAGCTTCAAGCAGAGTATTTGAAATGGGGTGTGAAAACTCTTGCACCACACATCACATAAATCTTCAACAATATCTGCCAAGAGGGGTTTCCTAAAGATTGGACAATCAGCCTTGCAATCCCACTTTTTTAGAGTGGTGATGTCAACAATCCCCCCAACTACAAGACTATAATGATCAATCCCCTCTTTGCTAAACTTGTTGGCAGCATGATAGAAACTAGGATCAACAAATGGGCGGAAGAAAACCATAAACGTGCAAAAGGGCAAGCTGGTTTTAGGCCAAAGCACTCGACGGTTGATCACTGTGTCACTCTAAGACACATTATTGAAAAAGAGTGGGATAAAAAGGAAGAGGTTTTTTGTTGCTTTGTTGACTTTAAAAATGCTTTTGACACTGTCCCTAGAGACAAGCTTTGGCTCAGGATGGAAGAATTGGGGATTCCTATGCATCTCAGAGCTGCTGTTCATAGGATGTATGAAGAGGTGAAAGTCAAAATCAAAACATTAGATGGCATTTCAAAATGTTTTAGGAGCGATATCGGGGTCAAACAAGGCTGCCCCTTATCTCCTGCTTTGTTTGGTTTATATATCGATAAAATTGAAGAGTGGTTAAACATGCAAAAGGGTGAGTGTATTCAGCTAGGTGAATTTGTTATAAAGTTGCTCCTCTATGCGGACGATCTCAATTTGATTGCCAAATCTGCTTGTGGTTTGCAAGAACATTTATCTTCTCTTGAGAGCTTTTGCAGAGTGGTGGGTATGCAGGTCAATATCAGCAAGACTAAGGTTATGGTTTTCTCTAATAGTAAAAAACAACATCAACATGAGTTTTACTTCAGTGGAAGTGTTCTTGAAGAAGTTGCGGAGTATAAATACGTTGGCATTGATTTCAACAAAAAGCTAAGTTGGTCTGGCTGCAGGAATAAAAGGACATTAGGTGGGTGGAAGACTTTTTATGCTCTTAAGAACAGGTGCCATGAAGTGGAGCTTTGGGATTGGAAAACTATTCAAACCTTGTTTGGTCTTCTTGTGCTACCGATTGTTCTTTACGGGTGTGAATTATGGGCCAGCAACACTTCAATAGCACAATGGAAACAAATTGAGGGAATCCAAAAGCATTTGATCACAAGCAAATTTAAAATCAAAAGCACCATCCCATATGATATCATGCTAAGTGAAATGGGGGATGCACATATCGAGGCACTTGCTATGGTTTGCCTTATAAGCTACCTAAAAAGAATCAAAAAAATGGAAGAAGATAGATGGCCTAAAGTTGTCTTTAATGATACATTGTGCAAACGAAAAAGGACATGGATGCAACAAAACATCAAGTGGATTAGTAAATGGAATATTCAATTCAATATGTGCCCCACAAATAACAAAAAAATAAAGATCTTTGTTATGGAGAAATTCTACAGGAGAAATTGGGGGAATGAGATCAGTAGGAAGAAAATATATTATATAAATGAGTTCAACCCCGCATGTGATCAACTCCAAAAAGCGTACATAGAAGCTAACATTTCTTGGAGAGCTAAAATTCTAATTGCTCAGCTGAGAACCAACTCTCACCAACTTTGTTCTGAGACCAGGCATTGGAAGAGGCCAAAGGAGGCTTGGGAAGAGAGAATTTGCAGGTTTTGCAAATCTGGGAAAGTGGAAACTAAACAATACTTTATTTTAGAATGTGAGGCCTACAAGGACATCAAAGATAAATTTGCGGATCCTATATGTGATAGCTCTTGGCATAACCTATTCAACGAAGAGTACATTGAGCAGCTAGGTGGACTCATCATCAACTTGCACAAGAAACACACGGAGTTACTTAAGTCTGCTTAAGTTGTCTTGCTGTTCCATAGGCTATTTTTAGCCTCACAGACGTTATTTTTTTTTATCTATCTATCTATCTATTTAATTGTGAGTATGGAAGTAACCTGTAACCTGGTGTAGGTATATAATTGTCTACTATCTTAACAGACTCAACAAGACCTATAGACTGGGTTTGAGATGAATTTTATTCTACTACGTCTCTATGTTTCTTATGCTATTGATGTTGCTGTTAACACCCACTAGAGTAGGGAAAACACTCTTAACAGATATGCAAAGGTGAGACTTGGAATTTTGCGCTCACAGAGTCAGAGTTGTTAATTCTACAATCAAGTTTGATCCCCACATCACCAGAACGATTGGCCAGTGGCCATTGGTAAATGGTGTGTACTACTAGCTCCTAGAGAATTTTCTTCAGTTGAGCTTTAAACTCAGACATTCTTAAAGAAACCTCTGAATGGCTTCTGCAAAAGTTTCTGTGTATAGTTAGTTTCCTTACTCTCATTTCTCCTTGCCTTTGTCTCACCCACAGTCAGTAGAAAGCGCCAACAACTTCATAAATTAGGGGCGGGTAAGGGATTAAAGCCTATCCCTCAACCTTTATATAAAAATAATCCCTCCACCTTCGTGGCATGCATGGATAGATATGCTTTCATGTGCCTCCGCAAGGTCCCCTACTATATAAAGGGCATTGCTAGAATGAGACAGGCCATGGAACCCCCGTAACGGGAACTAAATATTGTTACTACCTAATGAAGAGAGAACAAAACATGCGGTAATGACTAATGAAACCTTGAAGGAGTCTATGGGGTTTTTTCGATGAGCTAGGGTGGGGCAAAGGATGTATCCATTCTAATGAATCCTAGATGTTCTGGAGCCCTTGTTGTTGATGGAGTACATGACATGCAGATCGACCCCTACTTGAATTAATTGTTGGAGGAGGGGGAGAAGGGACCGACACTATTATCTATTTCTTCATGGGAGGAGAACGAAATTGAGAAAGACATAACAAAAGAAAAAGATTTACCTGCTGCTCTAGTCGAAGACTGTGTGAAGTAGAAACAAAGGAATAAGCAACTGAATGAATGAACGCATGTAAATATATGGGGAAGAGACACATGAAAGAGGCATGCAAAATGCCATAGGTGGCTGCCTTCTCACACCACGATTCACGCTCTCTGCAAACCGACATTGTCCCGTCGAGGAGGTTTGTTTTTTTTGCCCAAATTTTGATCCTGTAAAATAAAAAGACTACCGGGGCATCCAATAGGAAAGACGTTAATGAAATACAAAAAAATTATTTTAATAAGAAAAATATAACAAAACTTTAGTTTAGAAGCAAATATTATCCCGTTGCGCCAATTCCAACATCTCCATTAATAGACAACAAAGAGATGAAAACATAAGTCCCCACCACAGAAGCAGCGACTAAAAATACATTATACACTTTACACCATTGCAAAATATTAAAAAACTTAGGATTACTTAAATAAATACTCTATATATAGGCCTATCAATCAAATTCCAAAACACATGTTTCAGGTGGATACAACTAACGGATAAAGACGGGGATAAATGTTCCAAAATATCTATCCTTTGCCTTGTGCGGCCTGCCATGTTGGCCTTTTCATTAAATAACATAAATGATTACTTTTAAAAAACATAAAAATTACTTTAAATATAAATGAGAATTGAATTATAAAAGAAGAAATGCTTATTCACTTTGAATAGGTACCCACGCGACCTCTGAAGTCGTCCTTCGTTGAGATTTCAAAAAAGGCGCTGGAAATAACGGCGAATTCATCAAGTGGACGAGTTGACGTAGATCTTTTCGTAATTCGGACGGAGAGCCTTCGCAGATTTTGGCACAGGGAAATCAGGTTTGTCGAGCCCTTTCTATTGATCCCAATTTGATTAAATGTGGTTTTAAATCGGTTCGAAATTTTTAGAAATTGATATATTTTGCCAATTTATCGTTTTGTTTTCAAATTTTTGCTGTGGATTCGATGAATAAGTAATTTAATGGCGTCGGAGATGTAGAGGGTCGGTAGAATATGCGGTTTTTCCTTTTAAATTTGATGTATGAGCATCTTCAAAGAAATCCGTAGTATGACCCGCAAACGGAAACTGTTTTTCTTTTTTTCGTAAATCTTTCTGAGACTTAGAACGAAGGTACTAGGATAATGTATTCTATCAAATTTAGGCGTACATGGAAACTTTTCTCTAATTACTCCGGCTCATACAAGTCAGATGAAAATCATCGTGTTTTTCGTTGGGCTAAGAGTCAAAGTCTCAAGGATACTTATTCTACTAGTGCAAAGCCTTGCATATTGAAACCGTTTTGGGGTTCTTCAGTTAGAACTAAGTTCTTATGGATACGTATTCTACTGATGTTTGAGCAAACATCTCAGGTACATCATATTTTCCGAATATGAGCCTATTACGATCTTTGCTTATAGCCAAGGTCTCAGGGACGCCTATTCTACTAATCTTAGTCTTGTATATAGAAAATGTTTTGGCATTCTTAGGATTATAGCCAAGGTCTAGGGGTTTTCTATTCCGCTAAAGTAGCTCAGGTTTGGCGCTGGATCTCACCTTATTTTGTACTGCTTCAAACTTTTTAGATATTTGAATGGTTTATCCATAATCAGTCCAGTTATCTACAGATACCATGTCCATTCACATTTTTTCTTAGAGTTGTCCATATTGCAAGCATTATAACAAAAAATAATGGAACACAAAACATGCGATTACACACAGTAGTAAAAGCGTGAGACTTACCCTGGCAAAATCCGGTGGGGGAACTCCACAAAATGGGATCATGCCTTCAATCCAAAATCAATATGAAGGTAATGTTACAAGCTCACAAGGCCACGCAAATAACCATCAAGCTATCTTCCTGGATTCACATATTGATTATTTTGTCCGCTGCTATAACACATCTGGCAAGGTTCCACGGTGTTTCGGGGGTGGGGATGTGTTTTCAGGATGTTTCCTAGAGGGTCAAAAATAGGGGATGACAATAACAATTATATATTTATAATATAAAAGAGAGAGAGAGAGAGAGAGAGGTCAATAATTGATAACAACAAGATAATATGTAAATAAATCACGAGAGCAGAAGTATAACAACATAATAGCAGTAGTATAAATCGTGAGAGCAATAGTATAACAACATGACAGCAACAGTCTCAAGCATCAAAACCATGGTCGATCAATATCCAAATGTCTCAAACATGTATCTAGAAGTCTCAAACATCAAAATATAACAGATTACAACCTATGAAACTAAGCCTCATTTGGGCTATTCCAAAGACTCGGAACCATCTGAGTCACTATCTCCCTTTGGCAGAAATGGATCATCTAATGGTAGCTCGACAAGTCCTGGTTGCACCTCGTCCTCATCAATCTGCCTAATTTCTTTAGGATCAACATCCCATCGCACTGTTGGAGTTTGTCAATACTCAATAACCTGTTGGTCTTGAAGTCTCAAGGCACTATGAACCACAACAAGCTTTTCAGCTCGTTTTGAAGTAAGCTTGTTTCTCTTAATGTTGTTGGTGAAGCCATAGGTGGACCCGTTCCTCTCTGCAACAGAGGAGCTAGCAATCTGTGAGAGCAATCGAATGGCAAGCTGTTTCAATTCTGGTTTGTCTATCCCATGAAATTTCCACCATTTGATGGGGTTTTTGGTGCAATGGTGGTCCTATCCAACCTGGCCTTTGGATTGTTGAATATAGGACCCTGAAGATCAGAAAATTGAAGACATTGCTCTTAAAGAAGGGTTGCCTTTTCCTTGCTATACATTTTAACAAGGGCTGTTGTAAGCCCCTGTATCATCTCTTCATCCTTAGAAGTAAACACTTGGCTAGGTCTAGGTTCATAGCACTTTAGATTAAGAGCATAGGCAAGCATATGAAGAGGGGTTGTTCATTGTGTTCAATCTCTTTGTGACAATAGGCCTAATGTGCTCCTCATAAAAGTGCAATTCAGGATCCTTTTGACGAATTGCTTGCTTCATTTGACTAAGCGTGTTAACAAAAGTCTCATATTCTCTCCCAGGCTAGGAGAGAGTGTTTTTACATACCCTATTACCCTCACAGCTAGTCTCATTAAGTATTCTATCTCTCACTGCCTTCCCTTTATCTATCTTTGATTGAGGCCACTTTTTCCGATCTGCACAAACAACCATGGATTGTAGAGCATCTTGCACCTCCAACATCCTCTCCATCAAAATATAATAGCTGGCATATCTAGTCTCAACTGGTTTGAGGAATTCTTTCTTTGAAAAAGACTGGAATAGTGCAAGTGATGTGTGGTGATTATATACAAACATTTGTATGTCTCTAGACTCTCACACTGTTGCCTTGACCCAATCTATTTTGCCAATATCCTTCAAAGCATAATTTAAAGCATGGACACAACAAGGAGTCCAACATATATGTTTGTAGGCACTCTTAATCATCAAACCAGCTAACTTACATACACAAGCTGAATCTGTCACAATCTGGATAACATTAGAAGGCCCAACCTCCTCTATGGCCTCCTTCAAAATGGCAAACTGAAAATCAACATCCTTAACTTTCCCAAAACAATCAACAACTTCAAGAAAGTATAAACCAGAAGGGCATGTAACAATAACATTAATTGGTGGCCTATGTCGAATATCAGTCCACCCATCTAGGACAATGGAACAACTAGTCCTAGTCCATGCTTGCTTCAGCTCCATCATCAAGGTTGCTTTTGAATATTGTTTGTCATGGAGGGAGGTACACAATCTATGTTCTCTTGGGGGACATTAGATGATCCAAGTGTCAATATATCTCTTACCATACTTCTAAAATAAGGTGACACTGTCAAATGAATTGGAAAACCATGCGCATAAAAGAATTTGGCCACTGCATCATCGGCTTGCTCATGTTTTTGAATATTCATTAACCCCATCACTGAAGTTTTGTCACTTGCTTTCTTCTTCCCTCTTATCAGAATTCTCTTCAATTGATACATTCACATTGGAAGAGGTATGCATATCAGTGAATGACTGTTTTAAATTCTTATTGTAACATGCAATGATTTTGTCCACTCTCCAGCCAACTTTGCAAATTTAATCTACTGTTCCAATGTTATTGCCTCACAAACTCTAAAACCATGTCCACTGTCACCTACTAGATGGCTTGTAACCCTAGTATAGCTCCCATGGTAATGATTGTTGCAAACATGACGAAGCCACTTCTTGCTGCCCCCTGTATTTTTTCCCCTTGTGGCAAACTGAAGCAATGGTTTCTTGGGATTAAAAGGGCCTTTTGTAAATCTTTGAAGGGAGGGTGTACGACATACAAAATAGGGCCTATTGATGAGGCAGAGATTGGATTTCAGAGGTTGAAGATGGGTCTATTGACATTGTGTACACTTCATTTTCACTGTCACTACTCTCATGACTGTCACTACTACAGTTGCTGCTCATTTTGTGGTGTTTTTTAACAATTCAAAGTCTGAAAAAGTAACGAAAGTATTTTTCAATCTACAAACTATGAACTTACTAACAAACATAGAAACAAAAAGAAAAAAAAATGAAAAACAAAAAACCTTGGCTGTAGCTTCAAACTTGCAGTTGAGATCTTCTTTCAGACTTGTAGCAAACAAAAATCAGTCCAATATCTCCTCTAATCAGCCCAATCTCTCCCCTAAATCATGCCAATTTCTTCTTGAACAAGCAAACTCTCACAACAAGGACCAAGAAATGAGAAAATGGAGGAAGACATGGTAAGAAGTGATTTGTTTTCATTTTGATGTCTTTTTATCATTTTAGGGTTAGTAAGGGTTTTGCATGCCCTTGTGCCCCCCCCCATTACTTTTTTGGAAAAAAATATAAAAAAGTGCTTTTTTGGCTTTTTGAATATTGGAAGCATCCCAAGCCACAAAGGACAAGTAGCTGTCTCCAGGACGACCAAAGGATGTTTTTGATGTCCCCCAACTATCTTGTCCGGGGACATTTCCAAGCGTTTCCAACAATTTTTTGCAATTGGGGATGACAGGGGGACGTTTCCATTATGAAAACGGGGAGGGTACAGGTACGGGGGGTTTGGGGACAGGACACGTTCCTGTGTAACCTTGACATTTGGCTTTACTTTACAATTCTTAACTCCAAGTCTAGATGACTGTGTCGTAGCCATCCAAGACACTTTTTAAAAGCAAAGCATCCTTGAAGCCCAACACAGGAACCTCCAAATCATAAACTAAAGTCAACAACTGGTTATTAGTTGTTCGAATTTCCAATCTGGGTGATTGTAATGGCCACCCTAGATTTTTTTTTGTTGATTTTCTGTAGAAGAGTTTTTGACTGACAGTGCTTCGCCAGTACCAATTAAAATCAAGCAATAATCTGACCTGATTTATTTCATTCACTCAAAGCAATTACCTGTCATGGGAAAACCACAAATTCATCATCTAAACTGTAATACATGAACCATTACATACTGCTGTTGACAAATCATGATGGTATTGACATTCTGCTTGAATATTACGATCAAGAATGCACTTAGCAAAATAGACCAAACTTGAGTATCTTCAGAATTGTGTGTCTGCTTGCTGCTATGGGTCTCAAAGGTCTTTAAATCACTATCAAATGCTCATACAAAGAATGTTACAGGTCTGCCATGATATCTTAGACATGTTACTATCTATGATCAACAAAACCCAGCTTCAATACTCAGAAAATGAAGTGTATAAGTCTGCTACAGAAAACTGAGTGCAAGGAAACACAAGAGCAAATCACATTTATGAAGATAAACACTTCCTCTTTTATCCACGATATTACCCTACAGTTCCAATCTCAGCCTGAGTGTAGACGATGGTGCTACAGCAAATGACACCAGCTCACAAAGAATGGTCAGCAGCAAGCATGACCTCCTAACAAGTGACATGGCCCCAAACTAGTGATGCAGCCCAACAAAGTGATGCATCCTAACAAGGTATTAGTACAGCCAGCCAGGAGTATGCCTTAGTCACTTGCTCATTCTATTCCTCAAATCATCCCTTCAAACTTGCAATCATTTGCTGATAATAAACTAGAATGTAGTATATACTTATAATGTCCATAAAGATCATACCAGTCATGCAGGCACCAAACTAAATCTCCATACTGCATCTTGCAACAACATATAGATTCTTAGCTATGAGGGTTTTGTCCTCAAAAGCCCTTGAAACGAACTCTCCAAAGAGCTCACAATATCTCCAAATTCTCCAACAAAAAACATTCCAAATGAACTCCACAAGTTTGCTTTTATAATGAGGTTCCACTCTGTTCACCAATCCATGTGGGATACAATATTTCTTCATAAGTAAGCCTCATTTAAGGACATATTAGGGGCCCCTTTTTAAAACAGCATTGTGCGGCTAGGCCAAGGGGTACAATTCGCTTAAGTCATAAAGTGACAATATAATAGACTTATGTAAACTAAAATTGTTAATGTTTGTAGCTTCAGTCGTATGATCACTTAGAATACATATAATACCTAGATATTGATTAATAATAATATATTGTATTTGTATATATATATGTATATGTGTGTATATATATATATATATAGGTTATATTATATATATTATTAATATATATTATTCAAATGTATATTATTCTAATATATGATTAATTAATGAAACATTATAAAGTGAATAGACATGTCCCATGAAGGGACATGTCTCTCATAGCCTCATTCCCAATATAAACAAGAGAGATTGTTGCATTTGGAAAATACATACCCTACACAATCTAGGCAGTGCTATTATATTTGCAACGATCCTAAAAATCTAAACATGGTATCAGAGCAGTTGCGATTCTATGCCTATTGTATTATAGAAAGATTATTAGCAACGTAGATTTCAAATTATATGGGAAGGCTGCTCATTATTGAGGATCGTCAAGAATATTATTTGATGAATTATGTTTATATATTTGATGTCCCTGCAAAATATTATTGGGTTTATGTGAAGTTGCGTGCTTAAATATTAAAATGGAAGGGACTCTTAATATTTGCAAAGCATATTTTAATTATAGTAGGCGTTGGGCTTATTTCAATTAAAGTATCATGGAGTTGATTATTGTAACTACTATCAAACCCCAATATACATTCATACTCCATCACGGGAAGAGTGTTCGAGGCTCTTTGTACTAATTTGGCAATGGGAATATGAGAGATTGGAAGAATATTTGCGTTCGCTAGTAAATGTAGCAGCACGAGTACCCCCTTGGAACACAAAGTTAACCACGGTATCATTCACGCCATCGTGAATGAATATCTGCCATCTCAGTTTGAAGCAAAATGAAGCTTAGTGCTCGGTTTGTAAAGAATTTATATTGTAGGAATGGCTTATGTGATCATGTTGCATATCAAATATTTGTTTACATTTGTTATATCTGCCAACTTGCGAACATCGCACCAAAGGTTCTTTGATGTTCCTGCTAGACATATATATTTTTGGTATTCACCAGTAACCTGAGTGAATGATTTATTAGTTCACCATGAATAACTTCATTTCTAGGTTGAGATAAATTGTTGGTCGATATATTAAAGTCCAATGTAGATTTAATTAAGGATCATTATCGATTCTATATAAAATTGGGAATGACTAGGCGATGATAATATTAGGAGAGCTCGTGTGCTAACACGAATCGAGTTAAATAAGGAGAGTTATAGCATCAACTTTGTATTGTTATATACTTTTCGGGAACTATAGTAAATGAGTAACGACACATATTTATTGTGTTATCTGAGTGCTGATTAGTATACGACGAAAGATTATATAATTGTCATTACTTCACATCGTGTTAGCAGCTTGTTGATTATAGTTCTCCAACCAAATTATCGCAGTACCTAAAATTCACTCCACTGTGTACATGCAAGTGAGTGGAGAGACTGCAAATGAATCTTTGTCAAAGCGATGGTGAGAATCCCACAAATGAATACTTGGGTGTGGAGCGAAAAGGAAGATTCCCTAATATGAGGCGATTCTCATTTCTTGAAGACATGAAAGAAATAATACATTTACTCTGTAAATTTGAATATATATGATGATTAATATTGGGAATATACATATATATATGTGTATGAGTGGGTGGTATTTCATATTTATATATAAGAGAGATATATGAGTAACATGACAATCCATCTTGGGCTCAAGCATGATCACCATTATCAAATTCAAATGCTAACGACATACCATATACAACTAGCAAAATTGGGGAATTCATTAAAGATATATTGGATTTGATACTACTATCAAAATTTATATATCTTGAAGTTAGAATCTACTTTATTCCTTCACTTGGGCCAGAATTTCCCAGAACCTGAAACACCATATGTTTATGTCATCATACAAGTTGCTCGTGAACCCTTTACTATTATCTTCATAGTGATATATTCATCAAAGGATGTCCATATTGAGATCATGTCCCAAGGAGGGACATTACAGTGGTATCAAGGATTGTTGAGTGCAGTTACATCACCTTGGAGAGAATTTGATGAGACAAGGTTTTACTTACGGGAGAAAATGACAATAATTATATGAATAACTAATTCTAGTGATATGAAGATGCGTTGGAAGACATGTAAAGACAAAATAGTGAAACACTTAATCAGTAATAATAGAATTGATATTATGAGAAGGCAATGGCAAAAATGTGATGGTCAACTCCTACGTTGACGAGGATGATTATGTGGCAACATTATATTTCAACTGACAAGTTGAGCATGGAGAGTAGGCCTGAATTCAAAGCAAAGTGCTTGCTCTTGCCGAAGACTTTGTGTTTCTCATGACTCAAGAGTTAGAGAACTTATAAGCACACTATATGCTATAACGTTCAAAGTATACGGAAATGAAGGTTATTGTTCGAAGGGTGTGCATCTATGGTAGTAAGAGAAGTTGAAGAATAGTCTTTAACTACATGAGATCGGTATTTTTAGTTCAATTTCTAAGTATTGTATTTCTAATCTCTTTTATTCTCTTATTCAATACGTACTATAAGAGTTATTTGCCTTGATACTTCTTTGAGGATGCTCTTGCAAGAAAAGAAGGATTTCTATCGGATTTAGAGGGAGTCTGACACTTTATCTATTAGAAGAAACCTTGGACGAGAAGGTCAGAAGGTTGATATCACATTCAGAAGAAGTCTGATGAACCATCAGAGGAAACCTTGGACGAGAAGGTCAGAAGGTTGATATCACATTCAGAAGAAGTCTGATGAACCATCAGAGGAAACCTTGGACGAGAAGGTTAAATGTTGATGTTAGTACTCAAAGATTCAGAGGGAGTCAGTACAACATCTAGAGGATATGCCTTATTTGATCTCCAAGGATCTTGGTCATATTGATTCAGAGGGAGTAAACCATATCATGATGGTTTCCCTAGTGACCAGGAAACTGTGAAAGGATTGCGATTCAAATGATGAAATTTCATGTATGTGAACTAGAAGGCTTTTATGCAGATATCTAGGTCATGATATTCCTAGATAGATGGTTGGAAATTCAAGAAAAGAGCTTAATGCAGACTAAAGAAGAAAGACACGACTTTCTTGCAGAAGGTTGATATTAGATTCAGAGGGAGAATGATAGTTCATCTAAAACAACCTTGGACAAGGAGGTGAGGAGTTTCTTACAAGACCTTAAAGGAAGCATCCAGAGGACTATGATAATGAGATTGAGTCTCATGTGTGCTGGCTGAAATGCCTTTATGCTATCTCCTAGAGGTGATGCAAACTATATAAGAGAATATCAGTATGCCATTCAAGGTGCATTATCCCTATAGAACATATGGCTGATTTTCTTACCAAGTTTCTTGCTAGAGGTAAGGTTCTGTACCTTCGAGATAAACTTGGCATGTTGGAGAATGAAGCCTTAGATGAAAAAGAGTTTCATCTATTATCTTGTATGTTATTGCATTTTTCTCCTTGAGAGAGAAGTCTAAGGTGAAAGCCCTTGTTTCCACCCTTTGGGATGAGCCATGATAGATCCACCCTCTGAGACAAGTCAAGGTGGATTTCATGTGTGTGACTCCAAGACTTATGGGCCCTCCTGTGAACATTGGAGAAAGGTGACGACTTTTCGACAATGAGCAGTTGTATTTGATATTACAAGGTGACGATCTTGTAATAGAGATTCGTTATGGTAGACTTTTTGTCTATGCACATACCATAATAAGGTTATATTTAAATGGAATGTAATGTTCTTATTTACTATATCCTTGTATCACGATCTGAGGTGATATGAAAATTAGGTATCACGATCTAAGGTGATTCCTCATATCAAGGTGGTATGAAAATTATGTATCACAATCTAAGGTGATTCCTCATATCAAGGTGGTATGAAAATCAGGCATCACATGTTAGGTGATATTGAAAACTGGGTATCACATGTTAGGTGATTCCTCATATCACATGTTAGGTGATATGTAAAGCTTGATATCACATGTTAAGTGGTGCTTCATATCACGAATTATGTGATATATGATACTCTATATCACAAGTTAGGTGATACTTCATATCACGATTTATGTGATATGTAATTTCTTAGTATCCATATGAATCATATTAGGATCCTTCTAAACTTAGTATTACATATTGATTGGACCGTATGAAACATATCACATAATGACATGTCTCTACATAAACTTAGTATCCATATGACAGGCATCATGAGAGGTATTGTCATTAGACATACCATGGATATTTAAGAGCTATGGTGAACATCATGTGACTTGATATTCTTGCATATACCATATCTCCTGATATCACAGTGGGGTGATATCTCCTCTCTTTCAAAATTAATGATTTATTACCTTGATGGATTTTTATCTTCTCTATCTAAGAGGGAGCGCTGATGTTTTATATGGCTATAGTTAGGGTCATATGTGTTGACAAGGGAGACCACAACACATTCTGTTTGATCATCCTCCCTAGCTAAGAGGGAGTGTTCATGTTTGTAGCTTCAGTCGTATGATCACTTAGAATACATATAATACTTAGATATTGATTATATATATATATATATATATATATATAGATAGAGGTTATATTATATATATTATTATTAATATATATTATTCAAATGTATATTATTCTAATATATGATTAATTAATGAAACATTATAAAATGAATAGACATGTCCCATGAAGGGACATGTCTGTCATAGCCTCATTCCCAATATAAACAAGAGAGATTGTTGCATTTGGAAAATACATACCCTACACAATCTAGGCAGTGCTATTACATTTGCAACGATCCTAAAAATCTAAACAAAAATCAAAATATATTTCTTTTAACACAACTAAACTTCACTCAACGTCCAAGAATGACATATTTCATTGTTGGGGAAATAGAGGCCAGCTCAAGGATGAAAATATACACTAAAAATAACAACTGCTAAAGTAGTGTGTTCAAACAACAAACTGACACAATCTTAGATACAGTGAAACTTACTATAAATAATAAGTACTAAAAATGGCCATTGCTAAAAATAAAAAGTCTTGGACAAGTTGTTTGAAATCACTCCAAAAGGTGTCGTTCATCTCCATTAATCCATTTGAACTCATTTGTGTATCAGGAAGCGCCCAAAAAACCAACACCAACTACACTAGGAGAGAATCGTGAAAATGGGGACATTATAGTTTGCTCTTCTCAAAGATTGCTTGTTCTAAAGCAATGCCAATGCAGTCCACAATCAACCGACTGATACATATTGCAACAAAGAATGATCCCAGGGTCCCAAGTTAACCTAGGGAAACCGCAACACCGTCTATTGTACACGCACCTACAAGGTGCCCAAACCAAAGAACTCCTAGCAATCTCTAGCAAGAAGAGCAATCAAGCCTTACATAACTAAGTCATCTCAGGAAACTACTCTTCAAAAGGACCAAATTGAAAAACCATAGGAGTGAATTCTGGGATGTCAACATAGGTTGCCACATCCTTATCAACTGCTGAGCTGCTAACCAAAGTGATCTCAAGGTTTTGAATCAAACTAATAAACCAACTGCGCTACTCTGATCGTTACGAATAAACCAACATGCTCAAATTACACTCTCCTCTACTGGAAACTCATAGGGTAAACATCATCAAAACCAAAACTGAAATCCTTGAGAGAAGGCAACTTAGAAAAGGCCACATAAACAAATTCACTGCCAGTCACGATCTTGCGCAATAGAGAGAACACTGTGCTCAACCATATAACATAAACTCAAGCATCACTCCACATGACATAATGAAAATGAAGATCAATGACTGTTACAACTCTACAATCTGTTAACCAAGGAATGCCTCTATTATGGCCAGCTGAAAACATACCATCGACACTTAGTCTCCAAGTGTCAAGGGAAGGACCTCGAATGCACCGGCTAACCCATCTCACCACGAACAACCAATCATCATCTGAAAGATTGCCAACTAACAACATGAAATGACTGCAGTGTCCCAAACTCTCCCAAGAGAAAGTGGTGAATAACTGAACTATGCCCAGAGAATCTCCCCTAACTGGTTGTACTGAAGACTGTAAGTGCTCAAAACCAAACTGCCACAAGACTAAGGTGGCCATAAATAGTGTGAGGAAACTAAGAGAACAATGAACAACGAGAAATCTCACTGAATACATAGGAGTCCTGAGAATGGGAGTATTTGAAAAGCCATCTCCAATGAGCAAATCTCTGTACCATTAATTCTCAACCATATACAAATCATCTGTTGAACTAGAAATGCATACAAACTCATTTGCATGCCAAGAACAGTAGTTCCATGGGCGTTGATTGGAAAGTGAACAGTGAAATCAAAACTAGGGGGGGGACGTGAACTAGTATTTATGAAATTTAAAACTTTTAATTGCATGAAACCACTAAAAACATAAAGCGAGCAACAATAAAGATGCATACACCAAATTTCTCGTGGAAAACCCTTACGGGTAGAAACCACAACATACAATAGCTTTCACTAAACAAATGGGCACCAATCCAGATTACATAAGTGAGCACCAACTCATAGAAAGCACTAACAGCAGCAGCACACTATTCTTCAAACCAAAATCATACTCCAATTCCAACATGCATCATCAACTCCTTAACTTGCTGCAATAAAAATCACTTCTCTACACTATGAATCTCGTCACCTTTGAATATGCTTGACATTATTCTGTCCAACCTTGCACTAATAATTAAAGCTCATTTTATATTATCGCTGCCCCCTAACACAGTCACCTTATAATAGTTCTATATCTTCAAATCTAGTGATTTGCTACAACTGGTCTCTTCTTTTTTGCTGCCTTGTTTTTATTTGTTTTTGATCTTACATTGTCATCCAATCTGCTGAAATACACCCCTCTTAATAAAAACACTACAGACCATCTCACACAAACACCCAATAGCTGTACACAATCCCAAACGGAATGATACACCTGACTCCTATACCACGTTCACAACTCAGCAAAATCCTCACAAGAAAAACATCACCCATGCTCTAAAACATCAACGCACGACTTCTAACCAAAATGCCCATCCATTATCATTATCCTTATTAATTATGTTTTTCCAGCTACATCACTTAAAAATTGTCCAATATTGTTCCATCGTTTTCCAAATTGAAGCGGCATTTATTTTCCTTTCTTCACGTCTTCCACTCCTTACAATATTGAGGCAGTGTATGTGTAACAGACGACTCTATGTTTTTTACATCTTTCATGCTAGTTAATGCAAGCCGTCCTTAAGAATATCATGGCACCAAGAATAGTCAACTATTTTTTTTATATTGCCATAGAGTATCAACTGAATGGTTACAGATTAACCACAAAAACAGCAACTAGAAGTTTTGTTGCTACCAAGAGCACCTAACAAAAAATATATATAATGAGCCATATACTATGGCATCAACCAGAAAGTATTGTTCGCTTTACAAAATATGAGTATGAGTATCAAAATGACAGATTGCTAATTTATGCTTCATCCCATCCACTGGTACTGATCTTGGTTGTGTTGCTTTCCCATTCCCTGTTATTGTTTCGTTGACCTTGAGAACTCCAATTATCATTTTCTGTTTTAGCTTCCCACTCACTGTGAGTTGCTTCCTCCTGTTCCTCATTCCTATTTTCGTCTTCTTGATCCCTCCATACATTGTCCATCTGATTGACAACTGACATTCTTTCTCTGTTTGGTTCCTGAGGGGGGTCGACCAAGGAAGTAGACTGGATGTCCTTTTTGTATATGATCATTGCTCCTTCCTTCATTAGAGCCTGAAACCTTTCTTCTGTTATTTCTATCCTTGCTGAAACCTGTGATGCAATAGTAAGATGTGTGAGTTTAATGAAAAACTCAGTAAGGTCCCGTTTCCTGTTTTGAAAGATCTCTTCATTCCTCAATTTCCAAATGGTCCACAAGACAACTGCAGTTAGGGAAAACCAAAAGGAATTCAACTTGCAATCAAAATCATTCACAAAACCAATGATGATCTCAGACCAAGAAAAGGAATTTGGACAGTTCCACACAATAGGGTCCCCTAGAAAGCTAGCCCATGGTTTCTTAGCAAAGATACATTCAAAAAACAGATGATCAAACGTTTCAGGACAATTGCACAAAGAACAACAAACATTCTGAGGCCCACTCTGAGACAAAAAGGAACCAACAACAATTTTCTTTAACAAGAGCAACCAACGAAAACAAAGAATTTTGGGTTTAACTTTAGAATGCCAAAAGAAATCAAACATGAAGTGCCATCTAGTATTAGACCAGTCAATATTCCAGCTTTGATTAATTCTGTTAACAATTCCATTGTCTTCTTTAAGCATGTTATAAATATGTTTGCAAGAAAATGCCTCAATTTTATTACCATCCTTCCATCTCATAAAATCTAATAGGTGCTCTGTCTTCAAAATTTTACTAGGGAAAAATCTCCCAAAAGCTTTAGAGATTAAGGTGAATGTCTTCTTCTGAGAGTTGGGGATATTGAACTTGTCTCTCAAGACCTCCCAAGAGCCTAGTTGCTTGTCAACCACTACATCCCGAATTAATGATATCCCTTTTTGATGCCATTTTTTGGCTGAACAACACTATGTTAAGGCCAGAGGTTTTCCATTGAGATATACCCCCCACCAAATAGACCTATCCATTACTGCATAATAAAGACTCTTCCCAACAGTAGTTCTTGAGCAGATAAGTGGTTTGACCTGACACCAAGCCTTCCATATGGTTTGAAAAGCCCTGGAGCTAGCAACTTGTATCTCAAAATCCCCCATAATCAGATCTATTAAGGGAATATCACTCCACTTCTTACCTTTTCTAATGGTAGCTCTTGCAATATTATTTCTAACCAGGACTTTCCAAGGCTCATTCCCTTTTAGGGCCTTGAGAGTCCATTTGGCTGCCAATGCAAAACCTTGAGCTTTAAGATCTCTCAACCCAAGCCCTCCCAAATTTTTAGGGGTACAACACCATTCCCACTTAACACAATGCCTTTTCCTGTTTCCCTGTCCATCCAACCATAGAAAATTTCTCAATATTCTTTCCAATTTATTGATTTGACTATTGGCCAAAACCCAAGTGGAAGCATAGTATACTGCATGTGAAGATAACACCTTCTGAACAATCTGGACTCTGCCAGCTAAGGACAGCATATGGGATTGCCACTTTAGATGTTTGCTTTCAATTTTTTTTAAAATCCATTCCCACATGTCCTTAATGGAGGGGTTAATAGCAAAAGGGATCCTTAGGTATCTAACAATGGTATAGGGTCCTGACCACTTCCATTCTCTGTTTTGAAGCCATCCTGGGGATACCTCTGTCCAACCTAGGATGACAAATTTATGAGGGGCAATTTTAGCTCCTGATGCCAAGCAGAAAAATTGGAGTCTAGCAATAGCATTATCAAAGTTATCTTCCTCCATCTCCAAAAACAAAGCAGTGTGATCAGCAAACTGCTCAATGAGAAGGTCATTTTTCTTGGGAAGCATGATACCTTTAATTGGGTGTCCTAGTTCGGGAACCTTAAGTATGAAGGATAGGGCATCAACAACAATAACATACAGAGCTGGGGCAAGAGGACACCCCTGTCTAATAGACCTCCCGAGAGGAATGCATTTAGATAATTCACCATTAACATCAATCACTGTTGAGGAGTCTTTAAACAAGATGCTAACCCATCTACAGAAGAACTTAGGGAATCCATATGCTTCCAACATTTGCAGAACAAAGGGCCACTCAATTCTGTCGTAGGCTTTTTCTAAGTCTAAGAAAACCATAATTGCATTCTGATTGTCTGCTTTTGCCCAATTCATAGCTTCCCAACTGGTGATGAGATTGTTTAGAATGTGTTTACCTTTTATGAACCCAGTTTGAGTGATTGACACCACCTCTTTAAAGATATCATTGATTCTTCTGGCCATGATTTTAGCTATAATTTTATATGAGATATTTAGCAGGGTGATGGGTCTCCAATTTTTAATCTGAGATTTGTCTCCATCTTTAGGAAGCAGTTTGATCGGCCCTTATGTTTTCACCTAGAGATCCAGTTCAAAGGCTTCTTCATACACTTCTAGCAGGTCACTAGAAATCCATTCTTTATTCTTCTTGTAAAACTCAGCTGACAACCCATCAATTCCAGGGGATTTATCATTGGCTAAAGATCCAATAGCTTCATCAATCTCCTCAATTCTGATTTCTTGTTCCAGGGCCCTCACTTGTTCTTGAGACACTTTCCGAGGGATTAGTTTGGTGCATCTGTTCATTGCTTCCATATTTTCTTCCTTATGTTTAGAGGAGAACAATTTCTTGTAAAAGTCTGTAAAAACACTCAAAGTTTCTTGATTATCTTTAGTAACTCCTTCTGTTTGGATGCCTACAATTTCTTCCCTAGAGTGTTTAGCTCTGATCAAGTTGAAAAAGTATTTGGAACCTTTGTCCCCATCCTTAATCCATCTAGCCTCAGCTCTAACTTTTTGACCTTGAATTTAATAGCTCTGGATTTTCCCGAGTCTGGCTTTAGTGTCAATGAGGGACTGCTCCAGATCCTGATCTTTACCTTTAGCTTGTAATTGGGTTTCAATATGATTGAGTTTGGTTTGATATAAGTCCTCCTCTTTGTTTCTATCAATGGCGCCCTTAGCCCCTATAATTTGGAACATATTTTTCCAAGTTACAACCATTGAGTTCCACTTTTCTCGAGCGGAAAGGTTGGAATTGCAGAACTTAGCTAAGGCAGTGGCACTCCTTCTGGCTTGCAGGGAGTTCTCATCATTTAAAAGGGATGTGTTAAGCTTGAAGGTGGTATTCCTCCTGCACCTCCGAGACTGATAATCAGAGGCTTTGAGAAATATACATACATGAATTGGGGAATGATTAGAAAGACTGGCAGGATTAATTTCTACAGGGTTTTGCCCTGGTTGGTGTTTCAACACAGTCCACATCTTATTGAAATAAATCCTGTCAAGTCTACAATATACCCTGTTCTTATAGGCTTGATTATTACACCAAGAAAACCAAATATTATTGTATTCTTTTCTCATATTTTCCAGCGGATCATTGATTTGGAATCTCCTTTTAAATTTAGACCAAAAAAAGAATTCATTGCCTTTCCACTCATGTTTGTTGCCACCATATTTATCTTGTTTACTCTCAATCATATTGAAATCTTCTATAAATACCCATTTTATGTCAGGAAGGTTACTAGCTAGCCTGTCCCACAAGGTGGCTCTTTCCCTGTAGTCATTAGAAGCATAACTATTACAGATTCCTAACTCCTGGTCCTTCTCTTTAAACTTCCCCCATATAGCTCTTTGGCAAGGAGAGGTACCCTTGTCTGTCAATTTGTTAGCACATTTACTCCCTATCATCATAGCAACCCCTCCTTTGCCTCTAATATGATCAGAATATAAACAAATTGCTTGACTCCAGATAAATTTAAGAGTGTTGTGAGCCTTGTATCCAGTCACTTTAATCTCCTGTAAACAAACAATATCCTTACTGTGAACTTTATTACACCAATTCCTGACAATGTATTTTCTGTTAGGCATTTCCAGCCCCCTAACATTCCAACTATGTGTGTTCATCATCATAGGGTTTTGGGGGTATTAGAATTCTTGCATAGTCTGTTAAAACATTCTGGTAACTCATTATTTTTCACCTTATTATTTTTCCCATTGTTTTTCATGCTACTGCTTCTTTCATAAGTTTTTCTTTTTTTCTTTTTTTTTGACATAACTTCCACAAACTCGTCTTCATCTCCCCCTTGATCACTACAGGCAGAAAAGGAGGGACTTCCCTCCACATTAGCATGTTCCTCGCCCATGGGCATTTGAATCAAATTCACAACCTCACATTCTTCATTCGGTTTATTGGGAGGCATGGTGTCAGGGCAAGCTTTATTCTGCTCAACCAACTGCTGTTCAGTCTTGCCAGCAATGTTTTTGTTCTTGATTTTAGATAGGGCTATTTGTTGAGCATTGGGAAAGAGTGTATTATCTTCGTTAACTTTTTCTCTAGGAACAAGAATGTACTGGGGTTGACAAGCAGTGGGGTTCTGGGCATCGTGGTTGGGAGCAGCAATGTGTATCTCAAATTCATCTTAAAAAAGAGGGTTTGAGAGTGAGACAAACTTGTCCAAAGGAGTATCAAGAGTTTCCTTGGACCTATCAATACTACCTCTGTTGGCCAATTCCTCATGGGTTGAGCCATTATTATTATCTTCGTTTCTATTTTATCAGAGTCATTGTGCCTATTGGCCATTTTTTCCTTCTCCTTCGGTAGGGGAGGTGTATTTTTTTCTTGGCTATGGTTTTCACTGAATTTTTTAGAGAAAATTTTCAACAACGGGCAATCTTTCCTATTATGTCCATTAAGTTTACAATGGAAACAAGCCCCAATGTCTCCAAGTCTAACAATAGCCCAGTTCCATCTATCTCCTTCAATATCCAGGGCAATTTCATTAGGAAATGAAATGTTAGGGTTAAGAATGACGAGGGCTCGAGCATTGAGATGTGGGAGGGTCACTCTAGCTTCTTCAACTTGAAGAACAGAGCCGAGAGTCTTCAGAAGATGGGGTATAAACTGCCAGAATTCTGCTTGGACATTCCTAAGCTCAATCCACACCGGGGAGGAGCGAGCAATAACATTTTCGGATTTGCACCTGGGTGACCAAGGAAGAGCCCTAAACATGGTTTGCCCCACGTTCCAATACCCCTTATTTAACACTTTTTCTTGCATAGCATGATTTTTAAAAAAGATAACAAACAAGCCCCTCTGAATCATTCTACTAAAACCAACATTGATACCGAGTTTCTTACCCCACACATTACCAATCTAGTCATTAAGAAACTTTCTAGCAGGCATAAATTTCATATCCATACAAACAAAGAAAATAACAATGTTCTTTAAACGAGATTGTTCAGCTTTGAAAACATTTACCATGTCTGCATTCGGAGAGAGGGCGAGGATCTTAGCACCAGGCAACGGAGCCTTACCTTCCTCTCCTCCTTCTTTCTCTCCTCCGGAACGATCTGCAAGCAATTCACTGTGTTCTCCTCCATGTCTATGTCCATCGGTTCCGAGAGGTCCTCCTCCATCTTTTTCAACCACCTCAAACTGTGTTGACTCAAGAAAAACCGTTTCTTCAGCCACAATTGCTTGGTATGAAGGTTTATTTTTTCCTCCACCATCCTGCAACCCTTCTTCTGCCTTTTTATCATTTTCTTGCCTATCTTTTCCATCATTAATGCCCTCCATGGCCATCAGAAGAAATCGTGGGAAATCAACCAGAATCTAATACTAGATGGCCTTCATCGCAAGTGGAAAAAACAAACATAAACACATGAGAGCTGAAGCCCAGAGAGAAATAATAAAAGGAAATGCCAAACAAAGCGAGTGACTGAACACATGAATAAACACAACCAAATAAAAAGGGAAATAAAGACAGAAAAGACACTCGGGAAAACAAGCACTTGACACATAGACCAACCACTGGGAAAACTGCCACGGGAGCAGTATGGAGGAGCCACAGGTCCCTCCACCTGCAGACAGCAACGGCGCGTATTCGACGCACCAGGAACTTCGACCAACTTGCAGAGCGTTTTTTCAAATCATCTCCTCTACTGATTTTGCCATTCCGCATTTAAAATATTTGCCTTTCTTAGCTTCAAAAATTTAATTTGCAAGAGGAAAAGAGAAAGGAGGTGTAGTCAAATCCAGAATAGTCAACTATTCAAAAAGTCGCCTAGCTATATATATCTCCAATGAAATGCACACAATTACTTGGCTTCTTTTTTACGTCTCTATGTCTTGCTGCCTCTTAGATTTTAATAGTATATCTCATCAATAGAGAACCTAACACATAAATCAATATATCTGCTATGTTATAAAGAGAAAGACACCATTTCAATTGACTCCAAGGTGTTACACCATTAAAGAAGAGTTTCAAATAAAACAGTACATGGTGAATATTTAATTTATCTAGCCCTTTGAATATTCAAAGAATGACATGTCAAATAGGTTGACTTGGCACAAGTTAGTAGACAAGTAGGCATTATAACCAGACACTCAACCAGCTCAACTAGACACTTAGCGAGCTCAATGAGACAGCCAGGTAGCTCAACAAGACAACCAACCGGCTCAAGCACCCCAAGCAGCTCAAGCAAACAACCAGACAACTCAATCCAATTTTCTATTACTTCGAGTAATCCCTTGAAATTTATACGACCTTGAACATCAACCTTTGACATTAATGACAACATATTCAACAATCTCCCCCTTTGTCATTGATGGCAACTCCATCTGAAGCCAAACTCACACAAAGAAGCTCTAAAATAATACTAAAACAAACTGGCTTACTTTGAAACAAAACTGCTCCCCTTGACTTATTTCTTTTGCTTTGACATCTGTTAAAGTATTGTTCGTTCGTGTTTAATAAACGACGAGAAATCATGATATGCATATATATATATATATATATATATATATATATATATATATATATATATATAAATAATATATTATACAAAGTATGAATAAACTATTGGTTAAGATATGTTAACTAATAGTTATGTAATGAAGTGACATGACCATAAGTATATACGGTCATGTCTATTCATTACATGACTATTCAATATATACATATACCCTATTGTTATTGTAGAATCAATCAATAACGAAGGCAATTGTATTCTACAATATCACACTAGTATATATTATCTCTATAGGGCAATCTTGATTTCACAACATGGTATCAGAGCCAGGTTCCTTCTATAAAGTCTAACCGCTTGAAGGAAGATCCAATTAGATTAAAAGACAAAAACCTAGTTGCACAGCGGTCGTCATTATAGAGACAAAGTTACATGGAGATAAGTTATTAAGTGTCGTGAGTTGCAGGATGCCGCGATGGTGATCTGTGTATAAACTTATGACTGTGCACTCTATGTACAACTTTGTGATTGGGCGATTCTGCTGAGCATGGTGCCGTAAACATTAATGTTGGAATGATTTATTATTTGATATAGTTTTATGGCCGCTACTATTGGATATCGCACTATATATTTATCAAGGTTGCGTTCATATTGCCGTGGGAAATTATAATGTCCTCTGAAGCTGTTGTCAAATGAGTTTTCCCTGTGGCGATTTATATTTAGAAAATTTCAATTTCAACATTAGATATGGAACTTTAATTGGCAGGTTATATTGCATAGTTGAGGGAAAATATTTAAGTGGGTCCCGATAAATGTGTTAGTGTCTCCCTATATAGCCCAGCAAATTATATTTGTAATATTCAGAATATTCCAGCCCTTACATTTGCGCAACTTAAAAAAAAATTAAATTTTCATTGATGTTCACAAAAAAATATTTCGTAGCTTGAGTTGCTTCAATGGTTACAGGCTTTGGTAGCTGCTAGGAAAGCATTGAGGGAGAATAGAAAACTGAGTATTGTTGGAGCTATTTCTTCAGTTATTGCTGCAGACTACCAAATCTTTCTGTGACAAATTTTTGACATTCGATTTGAGTGATGAAAGTAAGGAAGATGAAGGAGGGGCCGTGGAGTTTGAGTGTGGGATTGCCAGGTCTAAAGGGCATTTACACTCACGCTGCGAAATTGATGGTGATACAGATCTATTTAAATATATTCTAAGCATTAACAGTGGACAAGTGTGTTTTTAAAGGTATTGCGGAAACATTTAATTGACCGGGCCAAAGGACGTATATAGCATTTGCTGACAGAAGTTTCAATGCTTTGTTTACAACCGTCCTTGCTAACTGACATTAGAAGAAACATCTGAATATGGAATATTATTTGATGGGGCCAGACCATATAGTTGGTGTGAAATATTTTTAATTTTGCGATTGCCATGAAAAATCAAGCCGGAGGTGAAAATAGAGGCGAAACTGTTTATAGAGGTGACTCCCGAGCATCAAATCAAATGAATAATGCATAGAAACCTTACATGGCAGTGATCTTAGATACTTGAGACATACATTACAGGCAGTGCTATTACATTTGCAGCAATCCTACAGCGAGTCTCAATTGGAGATTATAAATCTTCACTCCCGGTGTATACCTTGCAGCAGGATATTCACTAAAATCATTGAACAAGAGAAAATTGAGGAGTATTAGTTCTGCAGAGAAGGGCCTCCATTCGACGATAGAAGATCTGGTATATGTAGCTACGAAAGACTTCAGAGGAGGATCATAACGGTGTGTGGAAAGTAGCTACAGGTAGTTGTGGAGCAAAGGAACATACAAACAATCAACATAACCATACAATACAAATATAAAAGTTGGTCTCCTATCATATTGCATCCTTTATATATACATTGAGCAATAATTTTAGTCAACATGGTATGCATCAGTGATGTTAGACCAGGTTTGAAGACCTTCAAGAGCAACTTGGAAGTCATCTTCAGAATTGCTTCAATCCGGGGATATTAAGAGGAAAAGAGGATCTATGCACCACATGTATTCCTTTGCAGACATTTGTGGCAGAACCTTCAATGGAAATCAAATGAAGTCTTCTTATTATCACGATAATTGGAGAATTATACTATTCAACGATTATATAGGGTTCACTGATGGAAATAAAATGGAATAACAAAAGTGACACCTTGTTACAGATGCATGATCATCTTATTAGAAAATCAAGGATATCAAGTGACTATGGGCTCACTTTAAAGAAAGAAATATTTGAAACTTAAGATAAGTATTCATCTTTGAGTTAAATTTTTTTATAATTTTATAGTCATTTTCTTATATGTATTCATGTTTGTACTATAAGAGCTATTTGCCTTGATCTTTTCATGTCTCCAAGAATGTTCTTGTAGAAAAAGAAGAATGATGCAATCAAGGCATTATGCAGGGTTGTTCTGTACTATAATAAGTGCAAGATGATTCTTTGATCACAAGTACCTATGGACTGCTGAGTGCAGGGTCCGTTGCATATGTGGCACTGACAGGCTCCTACAACTACACTACTCCAGATTTTGATTACACTACGACAGTGAAATTTCATAATAAGTACTCATGGATTTGTGTACAACCTTTGGACTATAGCGAGATGGATTCTTCAAAATATTTTTTGTATGGGCTCACCTTACGAAAGGGAATATAAAAGGACGAAAGCATGTGAAATTCAGATTAAGAGGGAGTCCTGACATCTTCAGAAAGTTTAAGAATTGATGAACTTGAGCTTCAGAGGGAGCAGATGATACAGTCAACTTGTGACAAAATCGATCATATTAATTGAGAGGGAGATCATTGCTGAAGGTGAAACAATTCTGAGGCTATAGAAGTGGAAACTCGTGGATAGAATCACAAATGAGATGCACATGGATAGGATCTCTGATTGAAGTAATTCATACATCTTGAAACTACAGTTTATTAAGATGAACATCATACCAAAGGTCCTTATTATCTTCCCTCAAGTCCAAGAGGGAGTGTTAGTGTTGTGGCCTTGAAAAATATCAAAATGCATCCTATGCTAGTCAATGGGAGTCGGCAACCTTATGTCTATTCAGATTATTCATGTATGAGACATCGATTCTCTCAGGAAGAAAGGTATGGAGTCACATCCTGCAGTAACACTGAGATAAGCATATAAACAGGGTATGCCTCCGTGACAAAAGAGGAAGCGAAAGGATCTGCATCAGTGGACATTCGAAGATCTTGATTCAGAGGGAGTAGACCATGTTTTGCTGGTTACCTAGTATCAAGAAACTGTAGCAGAGAATTATGATGAATTACCATGTGAGAAGGCTATGCTTTCATGTTAGTGGGAGAAGCTAGAAGATCAAATTAAGATGGCAACCCAGGATCGTGGTCATATTAATTTAGAGGAAGTATTCCTGATGTTGATTTTCAGCCTTAGTGATCTATCACTTTGTATCTTAAATGATTCTTGTCTTTGATAGACAAGTTTAAGGTGGAAGCCTTCCTCACTTGATAATAGTGAACCAAAGTGTCAAGATAGACTACTTAATTGTGTGTCCCGACTGTGCGGAGATCTTGACTCTTGTTATTACTGGATGTGTAATAACGAAACCATATCATGATAGACTACTTAATTGTGTGTCCCGACTGTGCGGAGATCATGATATTCAAGTCTATTTTCATGACGAGACTACATTAAATTGTGTGTCCCGAAGTGTCGGAAGTCATGGTAGACTTTATGGGCCCATTCATTTTGTGTTATGAAAGGTGATGATCTTTCACGGGTGTTGGGTTACTATTTCAAGGTGACGATCTTGAAAATAGTTAACCAGGCTTCAAGATTGACTCCCGAAAGGGACTGTCCCGGATGTGCCGGATATCTTGTTGCTTATGTTATTACTTGGTGTGTAATAACTTGTCAAGATCCACTCCCGAAAGGGTCTATCCCCGATGTGTTGGATATCTTGACGCCTATCATGATCGACTCCTGAAAGGGTCTATCCCGGATGTGCCGGATATCATGATATGAAAAGATTCTACAAATTCTATTAAACTCTCTCTCAAGAGGGAGTGTTAAAGTATTGTTCGTTCGTGTTTAATAAACGACGAGAAATCATGATATATATATATATATATATATATATGTATATGTTATACAAAGTATGAATAAACTATTGGTTAAGATATGTTAACTAATAGTTATGTAATGAAGTGACATGACCATAAGTATATACGGTCATGTCTATTCATTACATGACTATTCAATATATACATATACCCTATTGTTATTGTAGAATCAATCAATAACGAAGGCAATTGTATTCTACAATATCACACTAGTATATATTATCTCTATAGGACGATCTTGATTTCACAACAACATCAATGATGAAACCAACTTGCATAATTGAAACCAATCTGCATAAGTGAAAACAACTTGTAAAACTGAAATAGGGCTGAAAGAATATGACAATGAAAGCTCCTCAAGTCCAAACAACAATTTAATGATGGAGTGAAATAACTCTCAACTTCTCCGTTTTGAAATCATCAAGAATGTATAGATTGTTAGGAACTCTGCTTACATTAGCAATATGTTTACCTTCTTTTCTAATCTCACTATAATCTAAATTAAACCAAAGTGTCCTTGATCACACAATTGACTCACACTTCAAAGATTTTTTTTCATATCTTCTACATATAAGTCATTCTCAACTTTTGTCTTACCAACATTCAGAACAAGTGTTTCTGTACCTCTGATTTTTGTAGATGTATTACCAACAAATCTTACCTTACCTCCATTAGTGCTTTTGAGAGTGATAAGCTTGCTCTTGTCTTTAGTTATATGCCTAGGACAGTCACTGTTAATATACCATTTATTTTGTGCAAGAGAGGATGTTTGCACAATCAGAGATTCCACTAACACTTATTTCTCCTTCCTCCAAATCTTAGCAACCTCCTTAGTTTTGTCTCTTTTTTCTCAAAATTCTTGTTCTTCTTGGAGAAATCTGCCATATCACTTCTACAAACTTTTTTAGTGTGACCAAAATTATTAGATTTACAACATACAACATCGTAGTTCCTTGGAGGAGCAAAAGAATTCCTACATATAAGTCTGAAATCATTTCTTGCAAACGTTGTATAGTTGATTGCCTTGTGTCCAAAATAATTGCAAGATAAATAATAACCAGAAAAGAAAGAATTGTTAAACCTGTTCATAGGTGCTTGTCTGAGATAGGAGGCTTCTTGAAAGCATTATTTTCAATTTTGATGTTAAATCCTTTGTGCTATCAATGTTTGTCTTCTGTTGTTCTTCTTTTGTAGACATAGAACTTTGACCTTCTTCAAGACTAAGTTTGTCTTTTGTTGTTCTTCTTTTGTAGACATAGAACTTTGACCTTCTTCAAGACTAACTCCACCTTTATCTTTAGATGATTTTTGTGAGGCAACAACCTTGTCTGAGGACATAATTTTTTTTTGATTTATCTTCTCATCATTCAACTGTGTTGAAGATTTGTCTAACTTTCTAAGTGAAACAATCTCAACTTCAAGTCTTTCACAATTTTCTTCCTTGTGCTTAAACCATTTTTTGATTTTCTCTTGTGTTTTCTTGGCTTCTTTAACCTAAACCTTCTGTCAACTATCAATTTTTCTGATTCTCCAAGAGCTAGAGATATCTTGGTATTCACCTCATTCCCTTCTTGTAACAACTTCAAGTTCCGTTTTTTTTCTAAGTATCTTGATTTTATCTAGAGCCCTTATTAGCTCTTCTTCCAAATCCACTTCTCTTTCTTCATTTGTATGATCTTCAAGTTCTTGATTTCATCCTGTACTTATTCTAAGGCCATGAACAAAATTTATTTAGTTGAAGATTCTTCATCACTAACATCAGATGAACTGCTTCCTTCCTTGGAATAGAGGCTCTTTTTGAATTTTTGTCCCTTCTTCTCTTTTCCCTAGTGCTTCTTCTTGTTGAACTTGGGCTTCTTTTCATTGTTGCTGTCCTCACTTTTTGCATAAGGACATTTAACTACAAAATGTCCTACCTTACAACAGATAAAGCACTTAAAAGGCAGCTTGCCTTATTTACCTGTACCTTTCTTCAACTTCCTCATGAAGTGGGCCTCTTTAAAATTAGATTCTTATCAAAACTTTCACTTGATACACACTCCTTTTCTTTTCCTTTCTTCGAAGTTTGAGCTTGCCTCCTTTTTGGCTGAAAAATCAAAGTTTGTTCTTATCTCATAGGCTGTTAGGATACCATGAAGTTGATCAACAATCAATTTATCAAGTTCCTTCATCTTTTCAACTGCTGAGACTTTGGCATCAAAGCGTTCTGGAAGAGACCTTAAAATTTTCTTAAGTATAGTGGACTCCTCAATCTTTTCTCCTAAACCCTTTGAATGACCCTAACCGGCCATTTACTGATTTTCACAAATAAATCTTATACAGTTTCGAAAACCAATAGAACATGCAAATATCCAACAGATATATTCGAATAACCAGCATATATAACTTTATTAAATTTCTCAGAAAATGGCATGTATTATACAACAACAATACAAAACCATAGATTACAATATCCCAATCTGAAATACAGCAAAGAACAGTAAGACTGGATGATAAGAACCTGTAAAACAATGGCGAACTCTGAAGTGAATCCGCACCGGGATCAACTGGGTTTCTGTCCAATCCACCGAGGAATGCCTGAAGGTTTTTGCCTCAGGATTGTGATTTGAAAGCTGAAGCTTCCCGAATTCTCAATGAGAGATAAAATTCCATAAACTGAAGCATGCTGAAATGAGACTCTCAACCTCCTCTTATGGCTGCAGCTGTGACTCTTCAATTTCCTCACTGTGACTCTTCATATTCCCAATTCGTCTCTTTATAATTTCACTTTAAGTCACTTTTTAAATAAATTGACCGTTGAGTTATAAAGTGAAATAATAAATAAAGTGAGGAATCTTCCGTCATTAAAACGGAGGCCCAAACGAGCTCGGATGGTGACATGTGATAGCTCGCCGGAAAGCTCTCGGTGAGACGCTCCAAGTCCATTGTTGAAAAGCCGAGAATTCTGAACCCTGTTGACTTACTATAAATAGTAAGTACCCTGGAAACCTGCGGAAACTGCTCCGATTGGCCTGGAACTGAAACCACCTAGGCCAATTATCTCCTGGAGCACTGCCACACCACGGTTAGCCCTCCGGACCAAGGTAAAAAGGCTAATGACACGGTTCAATATAATGTGCCCCATAAAGGGGACATTACACCCTTAATAGTGCTAATAACTTCATGCACACACAAAAAATAAGCAGCAACATTTTCTTCTTCCTACATCATGTGACTTTCAAAATGTCTTCTGTGAGTTTTAAGCTTTGCTTTCTTAACTTTGTCATCTCCATATGTTTTTTGAAGTTTGTCCCAAATCTCATGAGTTGATGTACAATGCATGACTTTCACGAATTCTGTTTTTGGTAATCCACATAAATTTGCATTCATAGCTTTTTCATTACTTTCAAAAGCCTCCTTCTCACTAGCATCCGTAGGAGGAGTTGTAGGCATAATGTAACCATTTTCCGCACTTATCCAAACATCAAAACCAAGAGACATTATATTAGTACGCATTCAAATTCTCCAGAATGCCTAGTTGGAGCCATCAAATGAAGGTACTTTGTTTGTAGCCAGACCTTCATGAGAATTCATGTGTGCAATCAAGATCAACCTCCAAGTGTTTAAGCTCTATTTTCAAAGGCACCTTGCTCTGCTACCAATTGAAGAGTATTCATAAAATATTGAGAGGGGGTGTGGTTTATCAGTATTTCAGAACTTTGTAAAATTTTAACTACATGAAACCACATAAAACATAAAGAGAGCAACCATAAAGATGCATACACCAAATTTCTCGTGGAAAACCCTTACGGGTAAAAAACCACGACATACAATAGCTTTCATTAAACCGCTTTAGGTGGAAAGCGGTGTTAATGGATTTAGTAATGTAAACTATGTGAGATGTGCTCATTAATTAACCATTTCCACACTAACATTAGATATTCAAGTGAAAGAGGGGTTTCCATGCGTAACTCTCAATATAACCTAAGTTAGATTAGCAAAAACCCAAGAAGATGAGGGGATGCTAATGCTAAACCCAAATTATACTAAGGAAGTACACAAGCAAGTCCTCTTTCATGCAATGTAAGATTTGATTAAGGTTGTGTAAATGCACTTGTAAAATTGAACTAATTGATTTAGCAAGATAAGCAATAGAGATCTAGGTGCTAAACGTAAGCAATCGGTTAGATTAAGATGTGAAAATAGATCTAAACTAAGATGTGAAATAGATAATGAGGTACTCACCTTTAAGTATGAAGAGGAATATGCTTTTCTGCTCTGAAAACTGTTGTTCTAGACCTGTAGCTGAATTTTTGACTGCGGATCTGCGATCACGCCTGAAAACCCAAAAAATGCTGAAAATTTGAGGTTGCCGGGAACAAGTTGACCATGTCACTGCGTTCTGGAATAGGTCGACCAAGTCACAGTGTTTTTGGGGCACTTTACTGAAGTTGACCTAGATTTTTCTGGTAGATCTTTGTCTGCAACTTTCAAATCTGTACCTGCGATTCCCGTATCCTCCTCCTGCACACAGAAAACTAGGTTTTTGGGGTTGGGGTGGATGAGGGCTTGCCTTGGTCAAGTCCTAGATTGAGGAATCGACCTTGAATTGAAATGTAAATGTATGGAAGGAAATGCTAACATGTAGTAGGATTTAACATACAAAGTGAAAGATATAATTACCTTTGTAGATGCAATTGAATTTGATGTGTGATCAAGTATGTAAATGTAATAGCCTTGACTCAAAGAAACCAAAAGGAAATCAAAGAAGTCAAAAACCTTATGTGCATGAATGTATGTGACATGTCATGAATGAAGGATAAAAGAACTTTAATGATTTGGAATGATGAATCCTCCTCTTAAAAGCCATATTCCACTACCACCTTGAAGGAAGAAGCTTGATGCTAGAAGGAAAATGCTTGAACTTGAGATGCTTGAAGATGCTTGATTGAAATCTTGTGAGCGCGAGTATACTTGCTTTTGCTTGATGAATACTTTATTCTAGATCTTCCTTGTTGTTAAAATGAGAAACCCAAGCCTCCTTATATGCTAGTTTTTGGGGTCAAAAACAAAGCAGGCCGACCCGGGAGCAAAATAAATCAATCGGCAAACCTGAGACACTTCGTGCCCCGCACTTGAAATTGACCTCTCCCTTGGGAACAGGTCGACCAGGTTGACTTGTTCCCTAAAGGGGTCCCGAAATGGGGCACTAGAGGCCTTAGAGGGAGTGTAGAAAGAATTCGGAGATAATAAACCCACCAGAAGATATGGCCAAAAGGGTGATAAAATAACACCTAAAAGACCATGCCAAAAAATGAGAGAAGAACCAAAGATGGGGAAAGGGTTGAGAGGGGGAAAGAGAGACCAAAACCACACTAAGGAGGGTTAAAAACTCTCAAAATGAAGTGCTTCCATTTTAAGACGGTACATAAACAAATAGGCACCAACCCAAATTACATAAGTGAGCACCAACTCCTTAGCTTGCTGCAATAAAAAAGACTTCTCTACACCATGAATCTCTTCACCTCCGAATATGCTTTGGCATTATATATTTCTGTCGAACCTAACACTAATAATTAAAGCCCATTTTATAGCATCGCTCCCCCCTAACACAGTCACCTTATAGCAGTTATATATCTTCAAATCTAGTGATTTGCTGCACATGTTTTCTTCTTTTTGCTGCCTTGTTTTTATTTGCTTTTCATCTTACATCGTCATCCCATTTACTGAAACACGCTTCTCTTAATAAAAACACGTTAGACCATCTCACACAACCGCCTAGTAGCTGTATGCATCCCCAAACTGAATGACACACCCGACTCCTATACCACGTTCAAAACTCAGCAAAATACTCTAACAAAAAAACATTTCCTAGGCTCTAAAATATCAACGCCCAACTTCTAATCAAAATGCCCAGCCATTATCATTATCCTTATTCAATCCTGTTTTTCCAGCCATGTTACTTAAAAACTCTCCAATATCGTTCCATCATTTTTCAAATTGAAGCAGCATTTGTTTTCCTTTCTTCACTTGTCTTCCACTCCATAGGATATCGAGGCAGCGTATGTTTAACGCATGACTCTATGCTGTTTACACCATGCTAGTCAATGTAAGCCATCATTAAGAATATTATAGCACCAAGAATAGTCAACTATTCAAAAAGTTGCCTAGCTATATATGTCTCCAATGCAACACACACAATTACTTGGCTGCTTTTTTACGTTTCTATGTCATGCCACCTCTTAGCTTATAATAGTATATTTCATCAATAGAGAGCTCAACACAGAAATAAATATATCTGCTACATTATAATGAGAAGGGCTCCATTTCAATTGACTCCAAGGTGTTACACCATAAAAGAAGAGTTTTGAATAAAACAATACATGTTGAATACTTAATTTTTTGAGCCCCTTGAATATTCAAAGAATGACATGTCAAATAGGCTGACTTGGCACAAGTCAGTAGACAAATAGGCAACATAAGTAGACACTCAACCAGCTCAACCAGACACTCAGCTAGCTCAACTAGACAACCAAGTAGCTCAACAAGACAACTAGGTAGCTCAACTATACAACCAACTAGCTCAAGCACCTCAAGCAGCTCAAGTAGACAACCAGGTAGTTCAATCCAATTTTCTATTAGTTTGAGTAATCCCTTGAAATTTATACGACCTTGATCATCAACCTTTGACATCAGTGACAACATATTCAATGCTAAAGTTGAGAGGAGACCAAAGCGATGGTTAGCCGCCAAAAATAGAAGTTAATATAAATAGTAACTACTAAAAATAGTATGCCAACCAAAACTCTAATTGACCAACTGGTGTCCAAACTAATGCTTACTAAAAATAGTAAGTCCTGGACAAGTTTCCTGAAATCACTCTAGAATGCGTCATTCATCTCCTTTAATCCATTTGAACACATTGGCGACATCAAAATACTTCGCTGATCTTGCTGACACCAACCTAGAAAGGCAACACCAGCTGCATTACAAGAGAACCTGAAAATAAGGACATTACAGGCCTTAAATTATCATTACCAAACCCACTTGCTAACAAGGAGGTGGCCCCTGCTTCTAGGGGTGATTTGGTATAATTAATTCAGTTTTTCACTAAAGATGACAAATGATCACTCAGAATGCGTCACTCCACAAAGAGGAATACTCAAAAATATTACCGAGAGTTATAGCAGGTCTGATCACTGTAAGATGAACCAAAGTTCGATTCCCAGCTAGTCAGAAAAAGCACACCAGCATTAAAAAAAGCATTTAATCTCTACCAAACTTGAACACTACTCCAAAAGGACTCACACCTGAGACCACTTCCAACAACTTTTATATCAATTCATTGTATTTTATACAATTTTTCTTTTTTCTTTTTGGTGTCTCATGAAACTAACACTTTGGTTTTCTTTTTTATGCATGTGGTGTTTATTATTTGTTCAATTATAGACTTATGTCAATGTAAATGTCCCTACTCTCACAATTTAGCTTATCCTCCCCAATTTTACCCATTTGTAAAAATTGTAATATCTGCTGAGTAAATTTTTGAAGCAAGAAGATAGACATTGACAATTCAGACAATTGTGATAAACTAGTGTAAGTAACATCCTATTGTGGGTGAGCTCATCAGTTAGAAGCAAATAAAATGAACCAGTAACCCAGCGATGCATACATGCTAACTATCAAGTAGGTTGAGACCACACAATATAGAATGCAATGGGTAAGGATATTACAAATTTGAATATGAAGCTTTATTGAGACAAAGTTGATCTTTCCAGAAAATTGAACTCAAATCCTTAATGTAGATGACAAAAGAACAAATATTAAATGACTTTAAAATCACCCACGCATGCAGAAAATAATAGAGGTTGGGATAAAACCAGAGTGCACTGAGTCATTATTTGAATAATTCCTCTGTTAGATTGTACTTGGATGCATAATGTTCTAGGCTTTGAATGTGGTTTGTGGAGAAAACAACACAATAGCCTCTTTATGAAGCAATTTTTGTGCTGTCTTTTAAATGCCTATTAACTTCATTTGATGGTAAACATTTTATGTTATTAGAGTGTGCGCTTCTGGATTCAATTGTGTGGATTTTATTTGCATCAACATTTCTGATCATGCTCAATGATCCATCATCATGATGAAAGCGAGCTGTAGAAAGAGATAGGAGAAAATTGCAGACCCAGGCAGGTAGAAAAAGGAGGGGGGGAGGGAAAGATTGCATGGAGTTCAAAAAAGATAGAATGAATAAAATTAAAGATAAAAAAGAGAAAATAAAATAGAAGGCAAATAATACTACATATAACCTACATAAAAAATACAAATGCATAAAATAAACATGAAAATATATAAACAAAATAATATAATATAATGATAATATATAGTGTACATAAAGATATATACTGTATAAAAATAAAATATAATATATAATAATATATAATTAGAATAATATAAAAAACAGAATGATAATAATAAGAAAAAATAAACAATATTAACAATAATATAATAATATATAAACAAAATAATATATGAGATAATACATATAATAAACATTTGCATAAGCATAATAATACGAAAATAAATAAACACCTACCAAAACAGCTAATACACACATCTAAACAAGCATAAAAACCTACATATGAACATACATACCTATATGTGTGTGTGGGGGACCAAGCAAACTGAAAAAAGTAAAAAAGCCACAAAAATAAAAATAAAAAATGAATATATTTTAATTACACAGAGTTATTTAATGTTAGTATCCTTTGAAACTTAACAAGGGTCATAAGAATTTGAGAGTTTTGCATCATGATTCTTACAAACAAGCAAATGAAACTTGGCTAACTTGTGGGATGGAACTCATGACCACCATCTTACTCAAAATTGCCAGTAGATTATCTTCTCCTTGGCCTTCAAGAAAACTGTTTTGAAGGAAGAGACTATAGAGAAAAACATAATCCCATCCTAGGTATTAGGTTGAATTCTATATTGTCTTCTAAAAATTTATAATTGTTTGTGAAAGTTTGGGACTAAAATACTAATTTGAAGTAATCACACTCGTGAAATTCACATACATACTCTTTAATTTGTGGAGAGTACCTATGTCAGTCTTGCATGTTATAAGCTAGGTGTTCCACTACTAAGTCACAAACTCTTCATCCGTTTAGCTTTCTTGGAGTTAGAATCGAATCTCCAACATTCCCTCTCAAGTCATACATGGCTTGAGTGTACGTAGCAACCAAGCTTAGATGCTATGATTCAAGTAAAGGACCATATAGAACTTGAATGGAGAATCTTCTATCACAAAATCTGAGGTGTTATTCCCACGACACTGACCATTGATAGGTTTTGGTTTGCCTGAGTGTAGATCAAACCTCCAACTTGGTGGGATATAAAAAATCCTTGCCTTCTTAAACAATTCACATCTTAACGTAAATACAACAACTCTAGTTAAGGCTGTTGCAAGTAGTATTGTCATAAGAAATGAGAGAGCAATAGCAATATGTTATGGGGGCTTAATGCATGTTACCAACCAATTTTAGATTGATAAGATGAATTTTTTAATGTCAACAAATGATCAAAAGAAGGTCAAAGGGATTGAAGAGCATACAATAGGGAGCCAACCCATTGCAGGAACACTGAATAGTGCCCAAGGAAAGAAACCCAAAACAACAACAACAAGAACAAAATAACAACCGCAAGAAGCCTCCACAACAAGACTGGGTCTCTTTGAAAAGGCAATGGAAAATCTCTCTAATCATGTAGTAGATAGGGCAACGGAAAATGAAGTGCTCCTCAGTCTTGATTTTTTTGAGGCTACATAACTAGCAAATCTTGTTCACTCTGTCAAGCTAGTGATTAGTTTCAACTTGGAGCCGATGAGAACCAACTTTGAAGGAACCAAGAGGGATTTGGAGGGAATGCAACCAGTGGCAGATAAGTAAGAAGGATGAATGGTGAACTTGTCCTTTAGCTTGAGGAAGTGCTCTGCATAAAAAGCCATTTTAGGTTGAAGACCATCATGGGGATTGACTGCAGTGGTGTGAATGAACTGTCTATAAATGTGTGTTCTGATACAATTGTTCAACTCCTGTCTGCAAGGGAGGAGATGGCGAGGGGTAGCGAGGGAGTACTGGATTGAGGGGAGATCGTACACATCAATCTCGACAGACCCAAGAAGGGCAGAAGCCTTAGCAAACCGACCACGTGTACGACCAAAAGCGACGGATGAAGCGATAGACTCAGAGGAGCAGTAAACAAGGTAGGGGTATTTGTGGCATCCCTCACTAGAATCGTGTAATGTCTCCAATCTATATTGCCTTAGAGATCTTGTAAAATATGATCACCTTCCCCTTATTTTAATTAATCAAAGTCATATACTAGTTGCTTATGTTATAGGGATGAATACCACTCACATATCCCTTCTTATTTCACCATTAAGATGTAATCATATTCATACACAAATTTGTTTTTTATTTACCTTATTGGCTATTTCTAAGTGCTGTTTGGACATAGTTTAGAAGATGAACTATCGAGGGTATCAATATTTCATATCAAACCGATGATCTGTGATTACTCCAATGGTGAGATATTCAAACTAATTAGATGTATTTGTATAATTACAATGAATAATGAAGGTAATCTACTTATATTGTAGATACCGAATAATGTTACCACTAATTGGTTACACACTCCAGAAGAATTGCCAACAATGAAATATTGCGTAGAGTAGCCGACCGTGAAGTTTGTGACCAATGATTGTGGGTATGAGCAGTTTGAATAGTATAGAGTCTACATTCTTAATATTGAATCTCAATACTTCCACAACCACTACAAACTCTAGGGATCTGCACACAAATAAGGAGTGGGGTTATTGGTGTTGAGGGACTTGGATTATTGGATGTTATAGTTCCTGATATAAACAATCACAATGCTCCCGCTCCACCATATTTCTCAATAATTATCATTGCCGCTCTTCTAAGATGCCACTACCAATATCGTGTAGCAAAACACAGATTTTCAATTTTATAATCTCCCATTGATGATCTCTTGAGTAGAATCTCGCTGATCTCATTATGAGTGAATGATGCGATGACTCAACTCCTGTGATTGGTTCGAACTTGATTCTAACCTTTGGATTATAGTTTTACCTTTTTTCTTTTGCTCCTTATCTAGTTTTTGAATGCCCTCCCTCTAATATCTCATGAAGAGATAGGGATTGCATTTTTACCAAAACACACCCTCTCATAAATGTATATTTTTTAGTTTATATGTTAAATTCTTATCTTGACTAATAGTCATTGACTTAGTATTCTCCGTCTAACTTCTCTTTCACTATCGATGAGAGTCTTAAACAATGTACATCTTATCGGAGGTCAATAATATAATTTATTATTGTTTATTTATTGATTTGTTTGATATTTTGATTTCATTTTAAACTATTTTAATAAGGAAATATATTTTTGTAAGTTTCTTTTTTTTGTAATTATATGATATTATTATTCATTTATCACTATTTTTAAATTATATTCCAATGCTTTATTAATATTATTATCATTTTTTTATTATTTATTTACATTAATAAATAATATGATATATATTATTAATATAGATATATTATATTTAATAATAAATTATATTATAATATTGCTACATTTGTTTAATAATTTATTATTAAATCCCATTCTAGAAAGGGGACATTATAGTCCACCCTTCCCCAAAATTGCTTGTCCTCATGCAATGTGAACGTTTGGTGTGAGTGGAGTCCACTATGCAACTTCAATATCCAATCCAATGACCCTCGAATCGTAATTTCAACTTGAGGTTAGAATGCAATATATTCACAAATATAAATTTATCAATTATGAAGATCATAAGAGTCAATTTAAAATACTAAGAATAAATCAAAAGATAGAACTTATCTTGATGTACTGTAATTAGGTTCCTTCTCTGTTAAGTATTGCCTTGTTCCAAGATGAGCTTGGATGATTAATCCTAATCTTTAGGGCAAGTTTGTAATTAGGTTCCAAGCTCTTTAGGGAGGACCTCCTGGGGCTCTAGTTGCCTTATGGTCATTCTAGAATGGTCCTCAAGCTATGTCACCATCTCATTACGACTTTCTCTCCCTAAGGCCTTATGGATATCTTTTACTTTGTATATCCATCCTTATAATCCTTGGAAGAGACTTTATCTCTTCCCAATTCTTATGGGAGAGTACATAATCAGGTTCTTAGGGGATGGGAGGACTTCTTGGGGCTCTAGTTATCTCATAATCAACTTAGAATAGTCCTTCGGCTATGATATCATCTCCTCACTTTTCCTCTCTCCTTAAGGCCTTAAGGATATCCAATATTTGGCATATCCATCCTTGTAATCCTAGGAGATAGATCTATCTCTCCCAGGCCTTATGGATACCCACTCAAGGTGCATCCATCCTTATAATCCTTGGGAGAGACTTTATCTCTTCCCAAGCCTTCAAAGATACGATCTCTGCCTTGTAGCAGGGTGCCCTTAGTGATTCTCCCTTAATCACAATACAGTAGGGTGCCCTGATAGCGGTTTTCTCTTAACTGCCACTGCAATAGGGTGTCCTTGACGGTTCTCCCTCAACTACTTCTTTAATAGGGTACCCTTAGTGGTTCTCCCTCAATTACAGTGTAGTAGGGTGCCCTTATAGCGGTTTTCCCTTAACTGCCACTGCAATGAGGTACTGTTCACGATTCTCCCTTAATTGCGGTGTTGGGAAGGTGAAGCAAGAGGGTGCCCTTAGCGGTTCTCCTTGAATTACAACGCAATAGGGTGCCCTTAGAATGGTTCTCCCTCATTTCTACTATAATAGGGTGCCCTTCGAGATTCTCCCTTAATTGTAGCCCTTTCCCACCTTATTTATTTCATATCTTTAAATGTCTATTAATACTAATCAAAATCAAATTATAGAGTACATAAATATATTAATCACCATTTCTACATCACCGAATTCTTAGATTGTTGTCACGGCTATGGTTGAACCTCTTCGAAGCTCCATTGGCTTTCCACATTATTCTTTCATAGTGAATTATTTTCGTATATCCTCTTTTACCTTGCAGGATGGCATGATCATGCTTTGATACCATTGTAATGTCCTTGATCTGTATTGCCTTAGAGATCTTGTCAAATACAACCACCTTCCCCTTATTTTAATTAATCGAAGTCATATACTAGTTGCTTATGTTACACAGACGAATACCACTCGCATATCCCTTCTTATTTCACCATTAAGATGTAATCATATTCATACACAAATATGTCTTTTATTTACCTCATTGGCTATTTCTAAATGCTGTTTGTACACAATTTAGAAGATGAACTATCCAGAGTATCAATATTTCTTATCAAACTGATGATCCTTGACTACTCCAACGGTGAGATATTCAAACTAAATAGATGCATTTATATAATTACAATGAATAACAAAGGTAATCTACGTATATTGTAGATACCGAATAATGTTACCACTAATTGGTTACACACTCCAGAAGAATTGCCAACAATGAAATATTGCTTAGAGTAGCCGACCATGAAGTTTGTGACCAATGATTGACGGGTAAGGGCAGTTTGAATAGTATAGAGTCCACATTCTTAATATGGAATCTCAATACCTGCACTACAAACACTAGGGATTTGAACGCAAATAAGGAGTGGGGTTATCACTGTTGAGGGACTTGGATTATTGGATATTATAGTTCTTGATATAAACAATCACAATGCTCTTGCTCCACCATGTTTGTCCTATAATTATCATTGCCGGTCTTCTAAGATGCCACTGCCAATATCATGTAGCAAAACATAGATTTCCGATTTTATAATCTCTCGTTGATGATCTCTTGAATAGGATCCCGCTGATCTCATATTGAGTGAATGATGTGATGACTCAACTCTCATGATTGGTTCGAACTTGATTCTAACCTTTGGATTATAGCCTTACCTTTGTCCTTTTGCCCCTTATCTAGTTTTGAATGTCCTCCTCCTAATATCTCACGAAGAGATAGGGATTGCGTTTTTACCAAAACACACCCTCTCATAAATGTGGGTATATTTTAGTTTATATGTTAAATTCTTATCTTGACCATTAGTCTCCGACTTAGCATTCTCCATCTAACTTCTCTTTCACCGTTGATGAGAGTCTTGAACAATCTACATCTTATCGGAGGTCAATAATATAATTTATTATTGTTTATTTATTAATTTGTTTGATATTTTGATTCCATTCAAAACTATTTTAATAAGGAAATATATTTTTGGAATTTTCTTTTCTTTTTTGTAATTATATGATATTATTATTCATTTATCACTATTTTTAAATTATATTCCAATGTTTTATTAATATTATCATCATTATTTTATTATTTATTATGTTAATAATATATATCATGTTATTAATATTAATATATTATATATTTTATTCTATTGAGTATAATATAGATAACAACATTAACAAGAGTTTGTGAATGATTACACGAAAACAAAACAGTAGGCTCCTGATAAGGAGATCAGTCTATGGAGATTGCTACATCAAAATATTAACATATGTTTCAAAATACAAAAAGATCAGCTATTACAACACAAGTTACATCCATGCAATCCAACCAAGAGAATCTTCAATCCATATAAGGACTCCGTCATTCTGAACTGCAGCTCTTGGCTGTGGAGGAATGGCTGCTAGAGTTAGGATAGCCACTGGATTGGCCTGTAGAGCTTTGCCTTTCTCAAGTGCAGCTTTTCCCAACAGGTCATGCCGTTGTTTCTTAAGGTTGTTCAGGGCCTGTTCAAATGGTTGTGCTTCTGGATGGTGGTGTGGCCATATGCTATATTTTTCCTTAGCACTCTAGCAACACCTTCATTTAGCAGCTCTAAAACTTCTTCTCCTCCAACTTCATAATGACAGTCACCTGCATTGCAACATTGTGGTATATGAGTCTCCAAAGCGACTCAGTAAGGAATCTGGCTCTACATTTAAAAATGTCCTCATTTCTTAATTTCCAAGTGACCCATAAAGTAACAACAGATAGTGAAGACCAAAAAATATTGCAGTAGTTTTTAAGGCCCAGGAATGTATCGGATAGGATATGCATCAAGTTAAAGTTATTATGCAACTGGACACCAAACAAACCCCAGACCTCTTTAGCAAATAAGCAGTCAAAGAAAATATGATTCACAGTTTCAAAACCTTTACAGACCGAGAAAATGCTCACATCCCCATTAGGCTTCTTAATAGGTAATTTATGTAGAAAGAGACGCCAAATGAAACAGATAATCTTGGGTTCCACAGGCCTATGCCATAAGGCCATAAGATGCTTGGTCCAATCAGAAGGTTCCAAGTTGAGGTTCCAGTGGGAGTTGAGGTGCTCAAATATCTCTTGGTCGTCAGGGAGTAATCTGTAAATAGATTTGGCTTTAGTAGAGGGAAAGACAATGCTAACAGACCATTTGAGGAAGGGTATTCTGTTCTCATTGATATCATAAGATCTCGGGAGGTTCAACTTGTTACAGGCTTCTCTCGAAATAGCATAGGTTCTCCACTGGATCTGGGTAGGTCAAATTTTCACCACAAATCTTGCCAACTGATGAGTCTCCACTCTACAATTATATCAGAAAACTGTTAAATGCCCTTATTTGCCCATTTCCTGGCAGAGCATCCTTGAAGAAGAGCCATAGGTTTATCTCCATGCATTAGGTTCCACCGAATAGATTTTTCCCCACATATCTTATTGTTATCATCAATTACACCATTGTTAGAGATAAGTTTCCTTACATTTTCCCAGCATTTCCAAATTGCTTTAAAACTAATGGATCCTGCAACTTTAATTGCAAAGTTACCAGATAGAAGATCATTAATATGCAGGCCTTTCCAGGAGGAGGCATTAGCTGGAGTGGCTCTGGCGATATTATTTCTGACTAATATCTTCCTGCCATTGATAGGTAATTAGAATTCCATTTGTTCATTTTTTTGTCAATTTTTTCCTTGATCCATATCCACATATCATTCAAATTGGGCTTGACTGAGAATGGGATCCCTAGATATTAATATATTATATTTAATAATAAATTATATTATATTATAATATTTCTACATTTGTTTATTAATTTATTATTAAATCCTATCCTAGAAAGGGGACATTACATATCAGGGAAACCCTGAAGGCAGTGCAAGAACCAAACAAGATTGAAGGTTTCTTATTTATTTTCTTGCAAGATTTCCTTTGAATTGTAATTGCTTGAATTTGAATGGTACTGAAGTGGGACATTGGTTTGTGGCTTTGAAATCTGAGAATAGAATGGAAAGATATATTAGTTTATTATTTGTTAGCCTTTCATTTAGAGAGTCTCTTCATGCCTCTTTAAACGATGATTTCAATGAAATCTATCTTGTGTATGTTCTTGGTAAGAAACATGGGTATAACTTATAAACCTTAACCTGGAACCTGTTGAGCTCTTTAATCTAGGTCATCACTATTGCAGTTATTATATTATTATTGTGCTTATTATCTGATATACAGTGCAGATGTATTTACTACAGTTTACATGGTAGGCATCGTTTAATTGGTGAGCTGAGATATGAGAACCACTTAAGAACTGATATACTAATTCTTTTAGTTAATGGCTGTTTTATAGAGGCATCAAATGGATTTAGTGGAGCTTTTCAGTTTTTCATGTACTTGTAAAATTTTCTTTTTCTTTAGTTAGAGTTTTATCCTTTCTGTATTTTGGAAATGCTCCTCCAATGAGAAGATTTTGCATGTTTTTTTCTCTTCTTCAGCTCATGCTAGTGCAAGGAATGATTTAGTTGGAAGTTGTAGGGAAATTTGATAAATAAGTGATAATATTTAAAATTCTGATAAAAATTTGAAACATTAGTGATATAGTGAGAATTTCCACTCGTTTCAGTTACTTTGAGATTCTTCAGTATTGTAAAACAAGTCTCTGTTTGTGTTCCTTGAGGCATTCTCTCATAATTTTGATTCTTTTCTTTCGAGGAGATCAGTTGGTTTGCAAATATAGATATTTGATAGTCTGAATCTTCTGTGGGTTACTTGGCTCAAATTTTTGGTGTGATTAGGGTCTCAATACTGGTATCATTGCTCAAAAGAATTGTGGTAAAGTTTAAGCATTTAAAAGTATCTTATGTCATTACTTGGTTCTTTTGTATTCTTTTCCCGTTACTTGCAAAGAACTGAGCTTCGATGGTTTATAAACATCACAGGTATTCCAGACTAATGGTTCCATCAAATTAATTGCTATGATGGCAACTGCATCTTTGCTGCAATTTTCACAAGTTTTGAGGCCTTCTAGACAGCACAGAGATCCAACCTGGTTTGAGGTATGTATGGGCGAGGAGAAATTTGTTTTAAAACAGCAGCCATACTAGTATATATATTTTTGCTTAGAAAAGATTTTTCTTTTCCAATTTGTTTTCATCTCTCATTACTATGTCAAAGAAAGAAAATAAATATATTAATTTCCACAAATGATAAAAAATAGATCAATGGGCAACATATACAATAGCAAAGGTCTAGGGCTAAAAAGGTAGGCCCTGTACAAAGAGTAGAAGCAAATGGATGTCAACCCCATGCATGGTCAGTCTAAACTACTATAGTGCAATCTTAGTGTAGTGGCCGAATGTGAATTTCAACCCTCTATGAAGCATAATCTTGCATAGGCGAGTTATCCAACAGCATGCATTGTTAGTAAATGCAATCTGCAAAGCATAGATCATGTGTCAAGTTAGGTGGTGCATGCTAGCTGCTAAGTTGAAAGAATTGCAAACCAGAAAATCAATGCCTTGTGCTAGAAAGATGGCCTCATCTTGAAAATTTGAATATCTTAACTCATTCAACAGTGATTGACTTTGAGGTTTATTAAGTTAATTTGTCAGTTTAGTTATGGGTTGGCTGCTACAACAAATTTACCCCATATTTGGTATGGCTGAATTCAGCTGCACTATGTATAAATGATTAAAAAGATATAAATAAAAACCATCTTTGCAAAAAAAATGTATAGAATTGAAAAAATAGTTGATGGTGACCAAAAGATTGTATCTCAATTGGCAGGATGACAATATGTTCCTTGATTTTACCATCTACCAAAATTCAAATCCCCCAGAGCTGCAATCGAAGGGATGAGTCTGGGGTCGTGCCTTAGGCAACTTTTGGTGGAATGGAATTGAAAAAATAGTTGATGCTGACCAAAAGATTGTACCTCAGTTGGCAAGGATAACAATATGTTCCTTGATTTTACCATCTACATGTTGTGAGCTTTTCACACCATCGCCCTATTACAAATGGGGACCCCGTCTTTTTGTTGGTAGGCCTAGGTAGTAGAGTGGGTTTGGCAACAATCCAGGATGTAGGAAGCCTCCTTTGGGTGTCAAAAAGGAGAAAATTGAGCAAAAAATGGCAATATTTGACTAAGTATCAAATTTGGAAAAAATTGAGAAAAATTGGCTAAGTGTCAAAATGGAGAAAATTTGGAAAATTTGGTTAAGTCTGGAAGTCAGAAATAAAAGAGAAATTTTGAGCTAAGGAAAGGTAAAATTTGCATAAGTTTGAAATGGAGACGAGACTCTTCTTCGTCCTAGGCAAAATGGAGATGAGACTCTTCTTCGTCTCAATCAACATGGAGATGGGACTCCTCTTCATACCAAGACAAGTGGGGAGGAAACCTCTTACCATCTCAAGTAAGGGGGAACGAACCCTCTTCCCATCTCAAGTAAGGGAGGCGAAACCTCTTCCCCTCTCAAATTATAGGTGGAGGAAGCATCTCCTCATCTCAAGATTAGTGAAAGAAGAAGAGGATGAGACATGAGTTCGATCCTAGCAAGAGGGGCCCAAAATTCAGATCTAAATGGCCCAAAACTCTAGGTAGTAAGGCCCTATAGCTGAAAATGTAACCTTAGGCTCGCGAGCAACACTTAATGCAATATAGCAGCCCCTAGGAATAAAACGTATGGGCTTGGTCTAATAAGACCAGGCCATAATTCGATAATAATTGGGCTTAGGAATAGGCTTAGGAAGGCCTATAACTTATTAATTAAGGTCTTGTGCTAAAACGTGTAGGCCTTAGAAATCTGCCCAGGCCTAAATTCGAATTTGGTAAGCTTGAAATGACCCTACCTTATGGCATATGACTTCGAACTTTGCAATCAAGACCTAAATACAACTCAGATCTGCCCTTAACTGCATAAGACCAGACCTAAATCTGAAAGTGAATGGGTTTAAGTTAGGCCCTATTTGAGGTGTGTGGTATTGAGGCCTTACCATAAGACCAAATTATCAAACGTATGGCAGGTCTGGGCTCAATTTCGAGGTGGATCAGGCCTTAAGACAGTTGGATTCGACTTAAAATGGGTTTAACTCTGCCCTATGAGAGACGTGTGGCATTGAGGCTTCAAATTAAGGCCAATATACAAAACGTGTGGCCTCATATGGTCCCAAAAGACAATCAGATCTGAGTGTTAAATGAGCCAAACCCTGTCCTAAATGTAACGTGTGGGCTGAGAGCATTAAGATGTGTTTGTGTTTGAATTGAGACCTGTCCTATCCCTAGTGTGTGAGTGATTCAAGGCAAATTAAGCCCAGATCTGGGCACAAAAAGTAACAAAATAAGCCGCATGCTTAGTGTGTAGCTTCAACAAGCTAATCAAATCTATGTAATGAAACGTGTGGGCTAAAAAATGGATTGATAGGACCTAAATCTGAGATATCTGTCATTGAAATTCAAAACTAGGGCTCTAAACTCGAAGTGCAGGCCCTAAAGAGGAAACATGTGGCCTTTTTATTACCATTGGGCCCAAATTTTTAAGCAAAACAACCTTGGCATGTAACATATGGGTTGGGGATTGGATCAGACCTGATTTGGGCCCCATATAATGTAACGTGTGTCCTCATAAGGCCTCTAAATCGAAGTGCCCAGGCCCAAATCCGGCCTAAACAACTAAACATTGGGCACAAAACTCAAGGTGGGATCCCAAATATAATTTAAATGCTAATAGCAAGATCAAAACTCGATGCAATTAGGAGATAAGGAGATTAATTAAATGAAGATCTAAGGTGCAAAACTCGATGCAAGGTCTTTGCCATTTGAATTTGCCTCAAACTTAACACATGAAGGCCATGCATTTAATGCCAATTGACAATCACAAGGAGGTTCAATCCAATAAAAGGTTTTAAGATTCAAATTTGAAGATAGATTGAATTAGATGCTATGACCATGAATTCAAAACTCGAGGTAGCCTCCCTTAAATGAAAGATTGCAAGCATTTAAAAGAAAATTGCATTAACAGCTGCCTCATATCGAAGCAATCTACTATATAAACAAGGCAGTTAGCCTTAATTTAAAGATCTTTTTTTTCTTTTAAATTGCAAATGCAAAGAGAAGTCAGAGAGTTCGAACCAGCAGGGGGGTGCAGATTGTGGAGTTTTCTTAGTCATTTGTTCGCAGGGCCATTGACTGGAAGTGGTGCAATTCAGTTTGCCAGTTAGCATACACTTTTGCACTCATCTACCAACAAATATCAGTCAACTACCAGCATCTAGGGCATCAATTTTGATCATTTCCAGTAAGCCCTAGCTTCCAACTTAGGCATAATCACTCAAGTGCATCAAAACTTCATCATTTGCAACGTTTCTGAGGTTAATCATCATTTTCAGGACTGTTTAAATCTGTAGCAGGGTTTGGTTGTAGTGTCTTTAGTCGTCTTCATGGTAAAATTTTGTTAAAAATGATGCAATAAAGGACTTAGGTTATCTAGGACAAGGGTTTAATCAATTCCTTATTGTTTTCATGGCATATGATTGCTTAAATTGATTAATTATCAGGCCTGATACAAATCACAGAGGTCTGATTTCACACAGCAGCGATAGAAACTTTAAATTTAGTCTCAATTTCATATGATAAAATCAGAGATTTGATTAAGTATTGATGTTGCAGGCTTTGAAATGGAGAAAGGTGACTAGAGCTCAGGTCTAAAGCCAAGGAAAAGAAGGAATTACCAGCAAAAGACAAAGAAGGATGGGCAAACAGCTCAAGGAAAGGAAGCCAAGGCCATTGAAAATGCTAAAGCAAGAAGGGCAAAATCACAAGTTCAAGAGGGATTGATACAAGAGATAATAGTGAAGAATGAAGAAGGATTCATCAACAATGAGACCATGATCAAAGGGCATCAAGATCAAAAAGATTGTAAATGGTTCCAAAATGTTGAACAAAAGATGATATGAAGTCAAGAAGACAAGATATTCAGACAAGAAGCTCATTCAAGGAAAGATATTACAACATGAAAGATTTCAAGATAAAGCGATTGAGAATATGAGCCATCACAATTGAAGGATTAACAAGTGATTTCTCATCAGCAAACAAGGGGTATTTATCAAGTTTCTTGATGAGTTTCTTGAGGTGGCAGCCCTTTGCTCAACCAATATAAACTTGCTAAGTGTCCCCATGAGAATGACTAATGAGATTGTGTCCACGTTCATTGAATGTGAAAAGAAAATGAGGATGAGCAACACATTTCCCAAGGTGATGAGGTGGCGTGGGCCCACATGGTCCTAAATTTTCTCATTGGTTGTTTGAAAGATCCCAAAAGGATCCTTTCACTGAACTTCTGTAAATTTTAATTAAAATAATAGATTTTCCTGTGCTTTTTTTGTGGTCTTAGAGAATTAGACAGAAGTTGCAGAAGGATTGTTTCTTTTTTTTTGTATTTTTCAGATATAAGTAAAACAATAAATAACATCAGCAAATATGAAATAGGCTAGAAACAGCGTGCAATAATATAATATTCAGTCAACTAGAATAGCTACAAATCGTACCAGGCAAGATATGCAATCAGTATGCCAGCAAAGGTGTTTACAAACAAGGAATGATGATGCCAGCTGCAAGAATGGACCAGCCACACACCAAAGGGTAGAGATGGCTGATGTAAGCCAACCAGCAAACCACGTGCCAGCTGAAAGGCAGCCGTACTGCTGCTATAGTCACACCAAGGCAGCAAGAAGATCCCAACATGCCAAACAAGACCTCCAACGTGCAATGCACAAGCACTCCCAAATGCCGAACTTAACAATCTTTGTCAAGTCCTGAAACAATACTGTAGAATGCCGCTGAAACCATCTATTGGGGTTTGCATCCCAATAATCAGGCTTTGGGGTTTGTGTCCTAGTCCTCTGGAATCGCTCCTCAGAGCAAAATCGCAAATACCAAGAATGAAGATGTAAAAGATGATGAAAAAATGAGCCAACATCTCCTTTTATCTCCCTCTCAAAGCCAATCGAACCCTAAAGGGAGAATATGCCTTTCTCTTTATTATAAAATGACATCTTCTCAATTAAAAGGCCTTTATGTATAGGAAAAAACACCCCTTTCCTCAAATAACATAACTCTAGGTGCCCGAAGGTCTTCGGATGATGAAAATAAGTTATAATAATTTAAGACCTTTCCAACAAGCTATAACACATAGGCTTGCGTGACCAGATGAAGCCAAAATCCCCTTATTACTCCAATTAGCTATATAAATAGCTTTATTTTAATTTATTTAAACGCAAACTTAAGGAAATATTAAAAATATTTCCTTTTATTCAACTGGAAAGCCAAACCAACCAAATAATTAGTGAACTGGTCCTGTCACATGCCTGTGAATGATGCCGGGCAATGTGGGCCAAGTGGCAGTCCCATCCCTAAAAACTAGGGATGATCCTAGAAACTAGGGAATATACCCTGTCACCTTGAAATTGAAACCGTATACTGATCCTGAGGAGCCTCAAATCTGGTCACTGCCACAACCTCCTAAATTTTAGGAAAATCCCTAAAATTAAGGAACTGTGCCGACTGACTCTCAAACTGACTGTAGAACCAATTCCGGTCACTGAGTATCCAGTATGAGTCTCTATCCACCACTGCTAGCCTACGAGACTCCAATAATAGGCCAACTCTCATGACTCTTCTAGTCAGACTAGAGAGGGGACATGACAGTCCTCCCCTCTCGGAGATGCTTGCCCACAAGAAACTACAATACTGGATGCTGCAAAATGGACTCACCCTCCCAGGTGGCGTCCTCTATGGGTAGACCTCTCCAACACACCAAGTACTCTCGAATTACCCTACTCCTCAATCGTCTCTCCCTGACCTCCAGAATCTCCTCAGGGACCAAAGTCAATTTACCCTCTTCATCCAAAGGAGGTAAATTGCGTGATGTTGTAATATGCTGCCTCAGTGCCTTCTTCAGGCATGACACGTGGAACACATTATGAATCCTACTATCTGGTGGTAACTCAATCTCATAGGCCACCTCTCCAACTCGCCTAAGTACTCGGTAAGGTCCATAAAAACGAGGCTTGAGCTTCTTAGCTCCTCCCCGCCTCCCCGTTTAAGGGTGCTCTGTCTGTAAGGCTGTAGATGAAGGAAAACCATGTCACCCACCTCAAATGCTCTCTCCGTCCTTTGCCGATCAACGTACATCTTTTGCTGATTCTGAGCATGCTGCAAGTTCTCCCTGAGAGATCTCATGATATCTTGGTTCTCCTGCAACCAATCCTGTGCCAAGGGAACTCTGCTGTCACTGAAAGCCAAATCAACAAAAGATAATGCCTCGTAGCCATAAAGAGCTATGAAGGGAGTCATGTCAATGGACATGTGGTGTGTAGTATTATAACAATATTCGCCCAAATACAGCCAGCATACCCATGCCTTCTGCTGCCCTGACACATAGTTGCGCAGATACCCCTCCACCCACTTATTAACTACCTCAACTTGTCTATCTGTTTGAGGATGGTAGCTAGTGCTGGGGTCAACTCTGTGCTTGCTAGCCTGAAAAGTTCCTGCCACAAGGAACTCATGAACCTGCTGTCCCTGTCACTCACTATGGTCTTGGGGAGACCATGGAGTCTAAATATCTCTTTGAAAAACAGCTCGGCTACCTGTGAAGTTGTGAAATCCGCTACAATAGGAAAGAAGTGGGCATACTTAGTCAACCTATCCACTACAACATAAATTTAGTCCTTCCCCTGAACTCGAGGAAGACCTGTAATGAAGTCCATAGATATCCCTGTCCACTTCTGCTTTGGTATAGGTAGAGGCTACAACAATCTAGCCGGAAAAGTATGCTCTGACTTGTTCTGCTGACAAGTCATGCATTCACGAACATGGTGTAAGACATCATCCTTGAGACCCTTCCAAGAGAATCTCTCCTGTACCGCCCTATAGGTCTTACCATAACCCGGATGTCCTGTTGTAGGAGTATCATGGTAAGCAAAACGTGCTCCTTCAACTGTGATTCAGGAATAAGGTAGATCTTGCCATTGTAGTAGATGACATCATCCACTACACTATATTTGTCATCCTGTGTCAACCCATCCATGATCTCACAAGCATGCTGATTTTTGGAATACTCAACTAAAAGTTGAGCCTTCCAATTTGCTGAAATCTCGCTCAATGAACATAGGGCAGCAAGTGATGGCTTCCTGGAAAGTGCATCAACAACAATATTGTTCTTCCCCTTGATGAACTCTATGTCAAAATCATACGCCTAGACCTTGCTTACCCACTTTTTTTGCCTATCATTAAGCTCTGTCTGATCAAGGAAATATTTTAGACTATTATGGTCCATCCTCACCACAAATTTGCTGCCAACAAGATACTGTCTGAATTTGGCTAATGCATGCATGATAGCCAACATTTCCTTGTCATATGTGGAATACAACCTCTCATTATCCCGCAGCTTCCTACTCTCGTAAGCAAGGGGGTGTTTGTTCTGCATCAACACCGCCCCTATGCCTTCACTTGAAGCATCACACTCAAGTACAAATGGCTGCGAGAAATCGGGGAGTGCCAAAATTGGACAAGTGCTCATAACCTCCTTGAGTCTCTCAAAGATTCCCTGTGCCTGCTCTGTCCATCTGAAGGCTCCCTTCTTCGTGAGATCTGTTAAAGGTGCTACTAACTGAGAGAATCCCCTCACGAATCTCCTATAATAGGCACATAAACCAAGGAACCCACACAACTCAGTAATGTTCCTGGGAGAGGGCCAATCGCGAATTGCCTGAATCTTCTCCTCATGCACTTTTACTCCCTCTGCACTAATCACGTGACCCAAGTATAAAATCTTTCTGAGTCCAAATTCACATTTGGACAACTTAGCAAATAGATACTGACTTTCCATGATGCTAAGCACCTCCTCAATGTGTTTGAGATGATCCTCCCATGTCCGACTGTAAATCAATATGTCATCAAAAAACACCAAAACTGATTTCCTCAACTGCTTGTTGAAGATGTGGTTCATACAGAACTCGAAGGTGGCAGGTGCATCAGTGAGGCCAAAAGGCATCACCAGAAACTCATAGTGTCCATAGTGACAACGGAAAGCAGTCTTGTGCACATCCTCATCCCGCACACGATTCTGATGATAGCCTGAATGGAGATCAATCTTCGAGAAGTAGAAAGATCCATGTAGCTCATCTAACAACTCATCAATGCGTGGAATGGGGTATCTATTCTTGATTGTCTTTTTGTTCAAGGCTCTGTAATCATACACATTTGCAAAGTCCCATCCTTCTTCTTAACAAGCACCACAGAAGAAGCAAAAGGGCTAGAGCTAGGGCGAATGAATCCCATATCCAGTAGCTCATGGATGGTCCTCTGAATCCCATATCCAGTATGCTCTAGGATGACGATATGGGGTAGTAATCACGGGCTTAGCCCCATCCTCCATCTCTATCCCATGCTTGAAACCTCTATCAGGAGGTACACCAGGAGGTATGTCACCAAAGACTCGACCATGCTGGTCCATCAGTGACTGTATGTCTACATGAAAGGCCTTGCCATCCGAGGTGTAGGTATTTTGGACTTCACAAAACAACGTATAGCCCAAAGTATGTCATCATGACGAATGATAGTCTCCATCTTGCAGGAAGTTACCTCCTTAGGACCATCGTCTGAAGCTGCCCTCAAGATAGTCTTCTTCCCTCCAGAAAGAAACTCCAGCTGCATGCAGTGGTGGTCAATGATGTATCGCCCAATACCCTGTAACCACAGCATGCCCAAAACTACATCATAATCCTCCAGCGGTAACAGATAAAAATCCTCTGTCAGAGTATAGTCCCCCATCTGGATGCAAAGCTAAGGAATCCGCCGAGTACAGCTCAAAACGGCATCGTCTGCAACCTTCACTCCAAAACCAACAAACTCCTCGAATTGGAACCCACGCCTGTCAACTAGCTTCTCGTTAATAAAGTTGTGCGTGGCACCTGTGTCTACTAAGCTCATAACCCGCTGGCCTCTCAATGTACCTTTCAAATGAAAGGCATGAAATTTGGGATAACTGGAGAGAGTAGCCATAGTCACTTTAGCTGACGCCAAAGGCTTTGGAGTGTTTAGCTCTAACTGTGGGTGTCCCTGCTCAACCTCCTCCGGACTATCCTCAGTATCAGTATCAGGTATCTCCTCATCGTCTATCTCAGATGTCACCTCTATCTAATGAACCTTGCCTTTACCAAGGCAACGATGTCCAGGTTCCCATGGCTCCTTACAGGAGAAGCATAGTTTCTTCCTCTTCAGCTCATTCCTTGACTCCTTGTCTATCCTGAGTGGTCTAGAAGGTGGTCCCCCTTTGCCTTGGGAAGTGTTGACCTTCTGGGGAGGCCGAGAATCCCTGAAAGGTTTCTTATCTGCCTGATAAGAAGTAGGAGGGGTGTCTAGTCTAAATGTAACATCAATGGCCTTCGTGAGGGTGGCTGGCCTGTATGCTCGTACTAGTCCCTTCAGCCTGTCTTGCAAACCCTCTATGAACAACATCACACAACGACTATGAGACATGTCAGGAACCATGACTGCAATACGCTGGAACTCATTCACAAAAGACTCCACGTTCCCTGTCTGCCTAATGTGTGCCAACTCCCGGTAGTAAAGCTCTGTGTCTTTACAATCAAACCTAGCAATGAGCCCCTTAGTGAATTCAGCATAGGAGTGAACCATGACGTGATCTTGGGTGACCAATCCATGGTGCCACCAATCATAGGCAACCCCGTCTAAATGCAAAACCACAAACTGTATAGCCTCTCTCTCAAGCATAGGTCTCAATGATAAATAGATGTCCAGCTTGTGCACCCAAGCGCACGAACTCGTATCACTCGTGCCATCATAGGTAGCCAGTGTGATCTTCCCAGTGGCTCTACTGAGGTCATTGTTCTGCTGTGGTCTTTAGTCCCTGTCTCCTCTGAACCTAGTGTTATCCCCACGATGTGCACAATACTGTGGAAAAGGAAAAAACATCCCTAACTTCTCAGTTAGGGCTCTCCACTCAGTTGTAGCTGCCATGACCGAATCCTATAATCCAACCTCAGGTGGCTTCACCTTTGCCGTTTGCTCAACTTGCCCAAACTGAGGCAATAATGGTCTATCCAGAGCAGGAACACGTGGACGTTCCTGCCTATGGAAATGAAGGGAGCTCCCTGCTGAGACATGGGATCGATGACTGCGCTAGCTTCTTGCAACGGAAACCGACCTGCTCCTTCCCTATCTTCCCTGTCTACCTCCACGCCTATCCAATTCTATCCACTCCAGGGTATCCGTTAATCTGTCAAGTGTCTGGACTATCCTAGGCTGTGTAGCAATCAGAGTTCTCATGAACTCTCTCTCCTCTACCTCTGTAGGCATGCCGTCTCCAACAACACCTTGTGCCTCACCCATAGTTGGTGTCTCTGCGTCTCTGGCAGCCTCTGCTTGCCACTGGTTTCTCCTATGCTCGTAGAACCTATGTATTTCTCCACCAAAATGCATAGAAGATATATAAAAAACAGATGCCAAATGCTGAAATGAATTATCAAACCCTTTTCTGTAACTTGTTGTGATAATTTCATTGAAACCTTACAGGCTGGCAGGTTTCAGGCTCTGATACCATTGAAAGATCCCAAAAGGATCCTTTCATTGAATTTCGGTAAATTTTAAGTAAAATAATAGATTTTCTTGTGCTTTCTTTGTGGTCTTAGAGAATTAGACAAAAGTTGCAGAAGGATTGTTTCTTTTTTTTTTTGTATTTTTCAAATATAAGTAAAACAATAAATAACAAGAGCAGCAAATATGAAATAGGCTGGAAACAACGTGCAATAATATAATATTCAGTCAACCAGAATAGCTACAAATTGTACCAGGCAAGATATGCAATCAGTATGCCAGCAAAGGTGTTTACAAACAAGGAATGATGACACTAGTTGCAAGAATGGACCAGCCACGCACCAAAGGGTAGAGATGGCTAACGTAAGCCAACCAGCAAACCACGTGCCAGCTGAAAGGTAGTCGTACAACTGCTATAGTCACGCCAAGGCAGCAAGAAGATCCCAATGTGCCAAACAAGACCTCCAACGCGCAATGCACAAGCACTCCCAAACGCTAAACTTAACAATCTTTGTCAAGTGCTGAAACAATACTGTAGAATGCTGTTGAAACCATCTATTGGGGTTGCGTCCCAATAGTCAGGCTCTGGGGTTTGCGTCCCAGTCCTCTAGAATCGCTCCTCAGAGCAAAATCGCAAATACCAAGAATGAAGATGTAAAAGATGATGAAAGAATGAGCCAACATCTCTTTTTATCTCCCTCTCGAAGCCAATCGAACCCTAAAGGGAGAATATGCCTTTACCTTTATTATAAAATGACATCTTCTCAATTAAAAGACCTTTATGTATAGGAAAAAACACCCCTTTCCTCAAATAACATAACTCTAGGTGCTCGAAGGTCTCTGAATGATGAAAATAAGTTATAATAATTTAAAACCTTTCCAACGAGCTATAACACATAGGCCTGCCTGACCAGATGAAGCCAAAATCTCCTTATTACTCCAATTAGCTATATAAATAGCTTTATTTTAATTTATTTAAATGCAAAGGAAATATTAAAAATATTTCCTTTTATTCAACTGGACAGCCAAACCAACCAAATAATCAGTGAACTGGTCCTGTCACTTGCCTGTGACTGATGTCAGGCAATGTGGGCCAAGTGGCAGTCCCATCCCTAAAAACTAGGGATGCTCCTAGAAACTAGGGAATATACCCTGTCACTTTGAAACTAAAACCGTATACTGGTCCCGAGGAGCTTCAAATCTGGTCACTGTCACAACCTCCTAAATTTTAGGAAAATCCCTAAAATTAAGGAACTGCCGTGACTGGCTCTCAAACTGACTTTAGAACCAACTCCGGTCACTAAGTATCTAGTATGAGTCTCTATCCACCACTGCTAGCCCACGAGACTCCAATAATAGGCCAACTCTCATGACTCTGCTAGTTAGACTAGAGAGGGGACATGACATTGATTAATAAATGCCTAATTTTGATTGTCCCATTTGGCGCCAAGTGGCATAGGCCCACATGACCTTTTTTTTGATTGGCTCTTGAAGGCATTTAAATTTACTCATTAGTCTACTAGTTGGTGGCTTCTTCGACAAGCTCTCTTTTCTTTGGTTCATTTGTTGGTGCATCTTATGTAGTGGGTGTGCTAATCTATTTTCTTATTGGCTCATGAAGACAATGTAATTTTTTTGTTGGCCCATATGGTGGTGCTCAATTTTAATTGGGTGGGCATTTAATATTTGTATCTATGGTTATGAAAACCCTAATTAAGGCTTATGTGGATTAATCTTGGCCTTTGATTTTAAATCAATCTTGGCCATTCATTGTAATTGAAGTCGCTATATAAAGGCTTGCTAACATCATTTCTAAGAGAGTTATGTTGGAGAATTGTTGTTAAAGTACTACCAAAATTGTTCCTTATTTATTGTTGTGCTTGCATGGTGTGGATATATATGATCATTTTGGAGTATTGCATGGTGCTTTACATCTTTCACTTAGATTGGGATTTTATTTCATGTCAAGTAGGAGTAGAAGTAAATGGATGGAAGATATTGTTGAATGGTGATTAATGGTGAAGCTAGTGTCCATACCTTTTGTTACTTGATGATTGTAAGTAAAGGTGTAAGGTTAGTCTGGGCTTAAATTGCACTTGTTTAACTTCTTTTGGAGATGTTCATTTAGATTGTACGGGTATTTGGATGAGCATTGCTAGTGTGAAAATCATTCCTGCATCTATAGAAGATAGTACCCTCCTATGCCTAGTTGATACGACAAATCAAAGATTGGTTAGAGGCTTACCCCATCATCAACATTATCCTACATTCTTAGAGTTAGATTAGATTTTCTTTCCTAGCAAGTTATTTGGTTGGAAGTTTTTTGGTGAGAAGAAGTTATAAGCAAGTTGATATCCATTGGATGAACGCCATAAGTCCCTTCGTGATAACTAGCATATCACATCAAAATAATTGAGTGAAGTCCACAATTAAGAAGAAACCTTGAGGTTGTCTCATTTGATCACACAATTCATTTACATTGATTATCATATGAGCATCCTTATTCAAGAAAGAGTTGGAAATTTGATGTTTAATCACGAAATATCAAGTCTTTGATTTTGCATGTTGTTTCATCTCGAAATATCAAGTAATTGAAGAAAGCATAGTTGTACAAATCATTGGAGTCCATCCCAAAAACGGAGTCAAAGCTGAAGCATAAATTGAAGTTGGAGCCTCAATTGAGAAAACATAAACATTTGTACTACAAGAAATTATACAAGTGCAGAGTGGGAAGTGATAGCAATGCATTTGCTTGTACTTAATAAATGTGGATCAATTCCTTTAACCAAGTAGAAAAAACAATGTAACAACCAATAGACAAAGACATTTGGGAGACAATAAAAAGAACTATTACTGAATGCTTATGAAATTAACATCCAACGTATTGAAAGATTGTTGAATGAGGAGAAAGAATTAGTAATTGAAGGATGCTACTCGAAAACTCTTGGGCCAAAGGTAAATAAGAAAGAACTTGAAGGTGTTAGGAATAACAGTCCACAATACAACTGAGAGGGGGGGTGAATCAGTTGTATAACAGAATATTAAACTTTAAACTTTAAGTTCCACAATATCAGATCCAATGAACACAATGAATGCCAACACAATAACACAATATTTGGGTTTTTGGGAAACCCTGTTAAAGGTAAAAACCCCGGTGGGAATTATTACCCACAAATGATGTACTGAGAGTATAGTTATCCTTGTTAGAAGATATAGCCTTTTTAGGAGCTTATTGAAACATTACAGTACATAGTCCTTGTTAGAGGAGAGACCCTGTTAGGAGTCAAGAACAAAAGAGAGGGCTCACTGCCCAAGGAAGGTCAAATCCACCTTCAGAAGTCACTAGTTCGCAACATGTTTATATAAAGAAATACACAATCTTTTGAACTGTTTGCCAGCAACTGTCTTTGCTTGATCAGTTCCAATGAAGTCCACCAGTAAACCTCTGCTCTACATACAACAGACACAAACTCACAGCTTTTCCAACTTTTTTATATCACATATTTTCCATCCTTATCTTTTCCAAAGAAAAGACTCTACATATATACCTTATTATAATTTACCATGATCAAGTCGGCCCATGAGGCTTTCTTAGTTACAAACAATTACATAAACCCTTGCTAAGATACACATGGTATCTAGGATAAGTCTACAATGATTACATTACAACAATTAAGGACCGACATCCTTAATTTTTGTTCGTCAAACAAAACACACGCTTCATTTCCTGAGTTGGCTTCACAGTAAGCCATCGCCAGAACACGCGCCATAGATGACATCACAAATCATTCCGTACCTTGCGCTGACCAATGAACATTCTTCAGTACCATGTCTATCATCCTTCAAGCTCGCATACCTTGAATCCAAATCCTCTGAAAGATATACCAAAAACTCAGACTAACTCTATCAATTCTCACTGTCTCAGTACAGTGACCAGTTTTCATTAAAACATTTGTATCTCTCTCAATGTGAAACATCTAATGATGCAATCTTAGATATAAGATCACAACATCCACCTGAACTCTTATCTTACTTCGCAGCATCTGAAACATCCGTACAGTGTCCGTACACTGTGATTACCAATCTGGTTCCTTCATAGAAACATATGTTGACATCAGTGATAAAACACAAATGACAACAGTATGAGTGCCCATTTAGTAACGTAGTGATTAAACATATTAAATGTCTCAATCACCTCCCATGCATTAGCAATATCCAACAATCTCCCCCTTTGGCATTGATGTCAACATATGGGAAAATCTTATCCCAAAGTTATATGAATCCAAAGTCCTGCAACAAACAATCTTCCCATACAGTAGGGATTTGCTCATAGCAACACTTCCCCATTGACAACAATGGCAAAGGGTGCCAGGAGGCTTTGGCTGCCTTCACAGATAAACTTTCTTCCACGATCACTCCCCCTGAGGAGTAGATCCCTGTATCCAGTCCAGATAGTGATAAGGCTTTGAATACCTGTGGACTGATGCACCTCTGCATCATTTAGTTCTGACTAGGAGTGGCCTGAACCCCTAGCATACCTCTGAGATATTCAAAGGTATCTTTCGGCAGTGGCTTTGTGAAGATGTCTGCAATCTGCTCTTTTGTACTGATATATTCTAATTTGATTTCTTTTTCTGCCCCCTTGTCTCTCAGGAAGTGATACTTGATAGAAATATGTTTAGTTTTGGAATGCATCACCGGATTCTTTGACATATTCAGTGTACTGGTGTTGTCACAATGAATAATCACATGCTCATCAAAAGTTATTCCAATGTCTGTCAGCATTTGTTTCATCCAACCAATGTGAGTGTAGTTTATAGTAGCAGCAACATACTCTGATTCAACAGTAGATTGTGCTGTACAATCTTGTTTCTTACTTTGCCAAGAAACCAACTTTTTCCCAAGGAAAAATGCACCACCACTGGTACTTTTTCTGTCATCAATATTTCCTGCCCAATCAACATCAGTATAAGCATGAAGTTCAAAGCTAGCATTTCTGTCATATGATAAGCCATAATCTATGGTTCCTCTTAGATACCTCAGTATCCTTTTCACAATAGCTAGATATGTTTCTTTGGGTTCTGCCTGATATCTAGCCACAATTCCAACAACATTAGCAATATCTGGTCTGGTGTGAGTCAGATATTGTAGTCCTCCAACCATTGATCTATACAAAGTCTGTAAAACACACTTTGATTCATCACCAATTGTTAGCTTGTTGCCAGTCACCATAGGTGTTCCTACTGGTTTACAATCTTCCATTCCAAATTTCTTAAGCAATTCTTTTAGATACTTGGTCTGAGAAATGAAAATACCATTCTCATTCTGAGTTATTTGCAATCCAAGAAAGAATTTCATTTCACCTATCATGGACATTTCAAATTCACTTTGCATTTCTTTAGCAAATTTCTTACATAGATCATCATTACCTCCAAAGATAATGTCATCCACAAATACTTCTACTATCAGGATTCCATCTTCAGTAGTTCTTAAATACAAATTATTGTCCGCATTACCTTTTCTGAATCCAAGCCCAAGTAGATACTTGTCTAACCTTGCATACCAAGCCCTAGGAGCTTGCTTCAACCCATACAAAACTTTCTTCAATTTGCACACCATGTCTTTATCTTTGCATAGAGGAAATCCATCTAGTTGTTCTATATAGACTTCTTCTTCAAGATCTTCATTCAGAAATGCCGATTTAACATCCATGTGATACGCTTTGAAGTTTTTATGTGCAACATAAGATAGGAACAATCTTACTGCCTCTATTCTAGCAACATGAGGAAATGTTTCTTCAAAATCTATGCCTTCTTGCTGTGAGTATCGCTTACACACTAGTCTTGCTTTGTTCCTTAGAACAGTTCCTTCTTCATCCATTTTGTTTCTAAAAACCCATTTTGTTCGTATTATATTTTTATTTTTAGGTCTAGGAACCAGTTCCCAAGTATTATTCTTTTTTATCTGATCCAATTCTTCTTTCATAGCATTTATCCAAGATTCATCTTTAAAGGCTTCATCTGTAGTTTTTGGCTCAACTTGAGAAATCAAACAAATTTCTTCTTTAACTTTTGATCTAGTTAGCACTCTCTGACTGGTATTGCCAATAATTTGATTTTCAGGATGGTTATTTTTTTACATACCTTGGAGTTTTAGGAGTCTCAGTAGTCTTTCTTGTACTAGCATCACAAGCCTCTTTTTCACTTTCTTCCTCAGCAAGTTCTTCTTTTGCAGCAGTAGTAGTTTCTTTTATCTCTGAAATCCGATTACTGTCATACATTCTTTCTTGTATCTGAAACTTCTCATCTATTCTTACATTGTTACTTTCAATCATCTTCCTCAATCTTAGATTGAAACATTTGTAAGCCTTGCTTTTAACAGAGTAACCAAGGAAGATCCCTTCATCACTTTTAGCATCAAACTTCCCTATCTCATCATCCCTCTTGATATAACATTTACTACCAAATATTCTGAAATATTTTACAGGAGTATGATCAAACCATAGTTCATAGGGAGTCTTACTTGTACCTTTCTTTGATTTGAATTTTGTTCAATGTGCATACTGCTGTTCTAATAACCTTTCTCTAATGTACATGAGATACATTTCCTTCAATTAACATTGTCCTAGCAGCATCAAGTATAGTCCAGTTTCTTCGCTCTGCTATCCCATTCTGTTGTGGAGTCCTAGGAGCAGATGTTTGTCTCTTTATCCCATGCTCTTCGCAATATGAATTGAACAAGTCTGAAGTAAATTCTCCACCTCTGTTTGACCTTAAACACTTGATCTTTAAACCTGATTCATTTTCTACTTTTGCTTTCAACAACTTGAATTTATCAAATGCTTCTAATTTTTCTCTTAAATAAGTAACCCACATCATTCTAGAAAAGTCATCAACAAAGAGTATTATATACCTTTCACCATAGTATGACTTTGTTCTTCTAGGTCCACATAGATCTGTATGTACCAGATCCAACTTTCCTTTTGATGTATATGTTTTGCATTTATGATTGCTTCTAGTCTGCTTCCCATAACACATTCTCTGCATACAATGTTAGATGGTTTCACAATCTTCGGTAGATCTCTTATTGCATTAGCCATACGTGCCTTCACAATGTTATCAAAATTAACATGACAAAATCTCCTATGCCATAACCAACTGTCTTCTACCTTTGCAACAAAACAAGAGGCTCCAGATGTGTTTAGTTCAAATACATTACCTCTAGATTTTGGACCGGTAGCAATTAGTTTTCCTTCCTTGCTTCTGATAAAACATTTACCATTAACAAAACTTAACTGAAAATCTTTATCCATTAACTGTTCGACACTCAAAAAATTATGTTTCAGTCCTTCAACAAGTAGTGCATAGTCTGTATTAGTTTTTCCATCCAGAGTAATGGATCCTACTCCTATGATGGATTTAGGGGGAACTCCTATGATGGATTTAGGGAGATTGTCCCCAAACCTCACAACACCTCCATCATAATTTACTAATTTAACAAACTTGTTCTTATCACTAGTCTTATGATGAGAACAACCACTGTCAATTATCCATTCAGTTTTCTTGTCAACATGAGATACTAAGGCTTTTTCTTCATGTACTCGTTCATCTTTAATAGCAACAATTCCAATCTCTTCATAATCTAAATCATCATCATCAGAGATTCCTTCACTAGCATAATAACATTCTTTGTCTCTTTTAATCTTTGCATAATCAGGTTTGTACTTAGAAACTCTTGTAGGACATCTAGATGCAAAATGACCTACCTTATTGCATGAAAAACATTTCAAGGGTAACTTGCCTTCAAACTTGCCCTTACCTCTTTTTTCTCTTCTAGCAATCAGTGCAACAAGTTCATCCATCTTTCTTTCTTCTGCCGTTATCTTTTCCCATTCCTCAGCATACTCACCAAGCTCTTCTTTTAGGTCTTCTTTGCTTGTGTTTGGAAGTGCGGACGATTTCTTGTGTGCGGATGCCTTAAATGCAGATTCAACTTTAGGTGCAGCTTCTCCTAATTCCGCAGTTTCAAATGTAGTTAGCTTTGCAATCAACATCTCTCTGCTAAAGTTCGGAGTTAGAGGTATAGTTTCTTCAATAGACATAGCCTTGAACTTGTAAGCAGGAGTTAGAGATCTGAGGATCTTTGCAATAACTTCATCTTCATCATAAGTGCCTCCACAATTTTTGATTCCGACTACAACTTGTGTAACCCTTTGAACATAGGCCCTAATGCTTTCATCTTCATTCATTTGCATCTTCTCCATCTTTGTTTTCCAGTTTTGTAACTTCGCTTGTTTGGTATACTTGTCTCCTTCATACAGTGCCTCTAATCTATTCCAAATTTCATGTGCCGAATCCAAATCTTTAATTTCAGTAAACTCACCCTCAGATAGTGCACTGATCAATGCTTCTCTTGTGACCATGTTGCATGAGAATATCTTTTCATCATCAGTGGCTGACTCCAAATCATTCTCAGCCTTCAGAGATTCCTTTTTCTTTACAATCATCAAGTAATCTATGCCCAAACATAGCAGATGTGTTCGCATCTTGTTTTTCCAACTGTCGAAGTTTTGAGGATCAAATTTAGGACTATCCTTCCTATAGAATGCCATCTCCAAGATCACCTCAAGCTGTTAAGCTTTCTCTCTGAGGACCACAGGCTTTGATACCAATTGTTAGGAATAACAGTCCACAATACAACTGAGAGGGGGGGGGGAGTGAATCAGTTGTATAACAGAATATTAAACTGTAAACTTTAAGCTCCACAATATCAGATCCAATGAACACAATGAATGCCAACACTATAACACAATATTTTGGTTTCGGGGAAACCCTCTTAAAGTTAAAAACCTCGGTGGGAATTAGCACCCACAAATGATGTACTGAGAGTATAGTTATCCTTGTTAGAAGATATAGCCCTGTTAGGAGCTTTTTGAAACATTACAGTACATAGTCCTTGTTAGAGGACAGACCCTGTTAGGAGTCAAGAACAAAAGAGAGGGCTCACTGCCCAAAGAAGGTTAAATCCACCTTCAGAACTCACTAGTTCGCAACAGGTGTATATAAAGAAATACACAATCTTTTGAACTGTTTGCCAGCAATTGTCTTTGCTTGATCAGTTCCAATGAAGTCCACCAGTAAACCTTTGCTCTACATACAACAGACACAAGCTCGCAGCTTTTCCAACTTCTTTATAACACATATTTTCCATCCTCATCTTTTCCAAAGAAAAAACTCTACATATATACCTTATTACAATTTACCATGATCAAGTCGGCCCATGAGGCTTTCCTAGTTACAAACAATTACATAAACCCTTGCTAAGATACACATGGTATCTAGGACAAGTCTACAGTGATTACATTACAATGATTAAGGACCAACATCCTTAATTTTTGTGAGCCAAACAAAATACACGCTTTATTTCCTGAGTTGGCTTCACAGTAAGCCATCGCCAGAACACGCGCCATAGATGACCTCACAAATCATTCCATACCTTGCGCCGACCAATGAACATTCTTCAGTACCCTGTCTATCATGCTTCAAGCTTGCATACCTTGAATTCAAATCCTCTGAAAGATATACCAAAAACTCGGAGACTAACTCTGTTAATTCTCCCTGTCACAGTCTAGTGACTAGTCTTCATTAAAACATCTGTATCTCTCTCAATATGAAACATCTAATGATGCAATCTTAGATATAAGATCACAACATCCACCTAAACTCTTATCTTACTGTGCAGCATCTGAAACATCCGTACAGTGTTCGTACACTTTGATTACTGGTCTGGTTCCTTCATAGAAACATATGTTGACATCAGTGACAAAACACAAATGACAACAGTATGAGTGCCCATTCAGTAACATAGTGATTAAACATATTAAATGTCTCAATCACCTCCCATGCATTAGCAATATCCAACAAAAGGCAACTCAAGTGTATAGATTGCTGAGGCAAGATGAACTAAGGATTCTCATGTGATTGAGAGTGCAAGATAAGCACTAGAGGGTTTGAAGACACTTCAATGAGCCAATTTTAGGCATTAATGTAGCACCAGAAGAAAAACATGGTGATTCCACCATCAAGTCCCAATTTTGAAAGGTAGAAGCTACCCAAAATTTATAGGCAATGGGTTAGAGGATCCCATGAGATATTGTAAAAGCTATGAGGTGATTTGGGTAGCAAATGGCTAATATGATAGGTCATATTGGCTATGGTCTTTCCAAGCAACCCTGAGAGGCATAATTATTGATTGGTACGTAGAAGTTGACTTGGCTTCAAAAACTAATTGGGAAAGGCCAAATTAAGCTTTTGAAGAAGAATCATAATTGCACGAGGGCTCACAATTGCAAGTCTTATAGCCTAGTCCATGGTAGCGACGAGGAAATCACCATTTTGCTATCCAAACTAGATTCTAGTGATCCACTTGGGACCATCCCATAGCACATTTAAGACTTGGAGCCAATGGCAACAGCATGAGTGAGGTTGATAGTCCGATAAAGTTAAATGATACTCACTCTACCTTGGTTCTATAGGAGGCTTGAAGGATTCAACACTTTGTTGAGGTCGAGTGCCATGAAGAAGTCACTAAAATCTTCTCTTGTGGGTGGCCTACAATAGAAATACTTGCAATATAGCAACAACAGACTCCTACATGAATGCCCCCTTGCTCTCCTTGGTGGATCAGATGGTAAAGTTTTAGAGGCGTTATATTCTTCAGTCTAAATTCTGTCGTTTGTACCTCATGCTCAAGGTGAAATAGCAATAGGCCAAAATATCGAAGCACGAATTGATGAGTCCTGCGTATTTTCCTATAACTAAGAAGAAACTAAATGATCAAAGTTTGCTGTCCCAAGCATAGCTTGTGCAGAAGACTCAACTCAGGCTTGGATTAGACTAAGGTTGTGGACAAGTGAAAGGGCCATGCAGTGAAAGTTAGAAATCACAGATAAGGACAAACAAATTGCTGATAAAGATAGAGAAATTGCTGAATCGAGACTTGCTAATGAGAAGGTAAAAACTTAACTCATGGAAGCTGTCTAAATGGTTAAAACTTCTCAAGAAAGGGAACTCTTAGCAGCTCAGTATTTGGAGCAAACAATGGAGGAACTATGCAAATTGTACTGCTGTTTCTCAACACTTGACTCCTTCCTCTTTAGTGTCAGAAATGATGTTTTTGCCTACTTTCAGTCTTCTGGAAGAAGATTTTTCTTTTGGAGGTGCTGATGTATATAACTAAAACATATATTAGTTATATTGTATTTTCTGTTGGTGAGTGTAGTTATGACTCATCAGTCGATTGAAATAGTTTTGGCAAGTTGCTGATAGTTGGAATTCCATGACAACCATTGGCGAGTTTTTGTACTTGTTCTCTAGTCAGGAATGTGGACTGTTTTGTCTGAAAATCATTCCCTTACCCATTTTTGTATAAGAGCATTGAAGCATTTAATGAAATAAGAACAACAATTATATCTTCTTAGTTACTATGTTATTTTCATGTGAATCAATCATGTATGTATACTTTAGTTTATTGTGCTTTAGTAATTGTGCTCACTCTACAACTTTATTCTCTCCAATAACTGTATGCAATCACACAATTGCCTGTTGTTGAAAAGGGTTACAGTTGTATGCAGTCATTTAAAAACCATACAGACACTTGCAACGGCTGTACGCAATCATCTAACATCTGTACAGACTCTAACTATAGCTGTATGTAATCACACATATACTCTTTCTACTGTTTTATGTAGTGCAAAAGAAATACACACGATGTCTGTTGCTTGAACAATTATCAATATGAAATTAGTTGTTAGGTATCTAGAGAAGCTTATCATGGTCATTTTCTTTAAGTCGTAGGTCAAGTATTGTCTATTCTCTGCTCTCTTTTTGTTCTTTTGACAGTGTTGTGGATATTAATGTAAACATGCTTTTAGAGTAGAAATGCCAATACTTTTGTTCAATCCAGATCAAGGCTTGAGCAATTGTAATTTTTCTAATCTCCTTTATATATGTTGTTTTATTTGAAAAAGCGTATAAGAGGTTCAATTTATTTGTGTTATATTAATGGTTCAATCTAGTTGTAGTGCACCAAGACAGTCAACCAAACACTTGCAGGTTCTCCTCTTCATGCTGGGATTGAGAGACTGAAACAATGCAAGCACAATTGTAAGTGAGATAAATGAGATTAAATACAAGTCTTTTGTAACTTTTTCAAATCCATTAGGAAACTAAACCCAAAATTTGAAAGATGTTATTGTCCCTGCCACAGTTCACAAACTTGGAGTGATGCTTTGTAATGTGCCCTTTTTCGGGCACATTATTTCGTGCAGCGTCGTTAGCCATTTCATCATGGTCCGGTGGGCTAACCAAGGCTTTTTGGGGATGAATATGGTATTTGCCCAAGGTGATTTCAGTTTCAGGCCAATCAAAGCAATTTCTGCAGGGTTTCCAGGGTACTTACTATTTTTAGTAAGTGGGCAGACTTCAATTTTCTTGGCATTTCCGTACTAGACTTGGAGCGTCTCGCCGAGAGATTTTTGGCAAGCTATTACACGTTGTCTTCCGAGTTCATTTGGTCCTTTGTTTTAATGCTAGAAGATTCCTTACTTTATTATTAGGTCACTTTATGACTTAACGATTATATTTATTTAAAGTGACTTAAAGCGGGAATATGAAAAGATAGAGAAGGGAAACTGAAGAGTCACAACTGCAACTTTAAAAGAAGGATTGGAGTCTCATTTGGTCATGCTTAGTTTATGAATTTATTTCTCTTGGAGAATCCAGGAAGCTTCAGCTTTGGTTCTAAAACCTGAAGACAGAAACCTCAGGCTTTCTTCTTGGATTGGACGGAAACCCAGTTCATCTCCGGGGTGGATTCACAACAGAGTTCACCATTGTACTTACAGGTTTTTGGTTATCCAATCTTGCTGTTGTATTCTGTATTTCAGATTGGAATAATATGTAGTTTCATTGTTATTGTATTGCTGTTGTATAATACGATAACATTTTCTGAGGTGTTTAAATGGAATGTATTGCTGGTTATTTCTGTTAAATCAATATTATATTGCATGCAAATGTTCGTTTGTATTTCTGATATATATTTGAGAAGTTTTTGGGAAAAATATCCATTTGGGTTATTACAGTAGTATCAGAGCTATGTATCTTGCTAGCCTGTGAGGTTTTCTCCAGAATCAAATCATACAGAGCTCAAACGTATTGATAAAAATGAAGTTTTCCAGTTGCAGCATTACTCATTGGTAAGGAAAAATATTTCCATTTTCCAACAATTCTCACAAAGAAGTTTAGCAGATTGCAAGAGATTGGTTGTATCATGTCTGGTATCACAGGGATAAAGAGGAGTCTCCCTTAAGTATTCTTCTACAGGTTAAGGTTGCTTGCATGTGAATCTCACGTTAAGTCTGCACTCACGTAGAAAGAAGATGGAGCACCACTTGCATATTAAAGGCTCCCAATACACAGTGACTCCAGCATTGATTCATAGATGTGTGAGTTCTAACACTAAGCTCGGTATTTATACTGTCGACAATGATCAATATCGGGGGTATCCTAGTCGGCACAACAGTTGAATATGATCACTTGTTAGCAGAGGATTCACTCAACACCTGCGTTTTGGAGACCCTTCACTCTCAATGTGTAACGCTATTTTGAGACACAACTTCCTTCCACCGGGGACTATGTACTCGTGTTGGTTGTGCATCCCATCGTGCGACAGTAAGGAGGGAGCAGTAACATCTCCATTGAAAAGCATGACAGGAGAGGAGGCATCGAGTGTGCATTCACACTCACGTAAGGCATGCGTGAGTGATCGCAACTGGCAAGAAGACTTAGCACACAATACAACCAGGTCACGCGAAGGTTGGTGCCAGCATTCGGTGCGAGTAGACCATTACTCTCAAGAAGACTCAGCATGCGATATTATCTAGTCACTCAGAGGTTAGCGCTAGCATCCAATCTAGTTGGGTGTCGTGCTTGTAGTAGAGGTATCAACTGGCATAAGGAGGACGTTCCATACCTGTCACTCCATTTCTTGGTCAAACAACGACATACATACTTGGTCCAGTTTGTTAAATCAGTAGTAGGAGTCGGGTGTGTGTATGCAGTTCGATAGCAGGTGCTAGGAAGAAGCACCAATCATCTTTAGCCGACAGCACAATAGGAATTCAGGAGGCCACCATATTGGGAAGTCCATCGCATCCCTTGAATGAATACGCCTGGTCTTATAAAGTAGCATTCGCTCTATCATATCCATTGCATGTGTGTGGACTGCAACTTTGAGACCGAACTTGGCTTAATGGTCATTGCTTCAAACATAAAATAGCCTAGGTGGTGTCGTGTTATATGGTGATAGTCGATTGGGACGTGAGGTCATTCATCTCTGTTCTGGGCATTGAATAAGTGGTAGATTTTATGGTTGAGGCTGTTACAAATGACATCAAATCATTTCCAGTGATAGGAAGGCACGGGTGACAGTATAAACAATGTGTATGGTTGTGTACTACCATGCAGTGCGAGATTCAGTTTACAACAAGCTAATAGGCCCATCATTCTTATCAAGCCTAGTACATATTGTGGTACTCATTGTCATCTGCAATGGTGGAGTTTGAACACATTGAATACTAGTTCACTGTTCGAAGTTTATTGCTGTCTAATTGGAATTATATGTTACCAACAACCTGTTTCTCAGCCAGCAGTGACTATCCTTGATTCGAAAATTTTGTGATAACAAATTCGGTTCTAGTGCATTTGTGAGGAAAGCTGCATATTCGTTGTGTTGTTCAACATGCCTGAACCAGAAAACTATAAACTAAACTCCTTCATTCCAAATCAGTCAGAATTAGTAAACCTTACTGCACACCTGCAACCAGCACAAAGCAAAAACGTTATTATCATAACAACAATTCTCAGTTCAGAAGTTGATTCAGTCCCTTGCTTGAAACTTAGAGAAAATTGAATCATGGAGACCTTGGAAAGCCCAATATTCTCAAAGGAATTCAATGACACATTTTATGGTGAGCAATTAAGAGATATTCAAAAGGAAATTGAAATCGGAAATGAGTTATATTGCCTTGGATGGCAATTGGAGGATCAAAAAATTAATGGGAGGTATGCTTGCCAAATTAGAGGAGATAAATTCATATCTATCTAGGATAGATCAATCTGATTGCGGGCTTTTCATTTGGGCTATGCATCCCTCAATGGTGTCTTTGGTCCAACGCAGGTTTATGAATCATCCACATAAAGACGTTAGGCTTGCAATCATTTCATGTCTCAGTGAGATCACACGGATTACAACTCCTATTACACCTTATACCGATCACATTTGGAGGCAAGCTTTACAGCTGATTGTGGATAGTTTAGGTGGACTGAAAAATGACAGAGATCCTACCTTTGGTAAGCAAGTAAAAATCTTGAAATTAATGACAAGCTCTAGAATTTTCAGTCACATGTTGAATCTCAGTTGTGATAAGATGGCTCAACAATTATTTTAGTGCCTCCTAAGTAATTTTAGGAAGCGTCATCCAAATGAGGTAAGATGTGCATAAAGACTATCATGTCCTTGATTTTAGATGAGGATATCAACATATGTAAACAATTGCAATTAGATGTGTTGGCAATCTGGAGAGGAGAACAAAAGTCCTCAACCGTGGCATGTGAGCTTTTAGCTGAATTGATTAAGCTTCAGGCTGAAAGATTCAAAGATTTATTGATTGAAAATGAACAAATATCATTAGGCTTACAGGTTGCAAGATATCCGGTAATGGGCAAGGACCAAGTGAGCACAGGGCAAATTTGTTCTATATGCCAAGTGGGTTGGTCACAGGAACATGTTTGCGGTATTAATCATGTAGAAGATAAATTGCAGCCAGGTGATAATGAAAATATATCTTTGAATGCGTCTCTTTCAGGACATGGTGAAGAGTGTTCAAAGCTCTACTTTGGTGACTTAGTGGCTGAGTTCGACAAGTTCATGGTTAAAGGCTGTAATGACTAGTTGGAAGCCTTTAGCGATTCATGTAATGAGGAATCGTGTGATTTCTTTAGCAACACCTCACTCATGCATAATGTTGATATGGATGACCCTTTGGGTAGTACATCCCAGAATAAAAATGATGAGAAACGTGCCTTGAAGAGTCAGCTAGAAGTCAGTGATGATACCATTATTGTAGCTCTTGTACACCATGACAACACTCACCAGGTTATTGATGATCTATACAGGAAAGCTCAGAGCGATAAAGGACAAGATGGTATAAGTATTGGATCCTATGTTGCAGATTTACAGGGGGTCAAAACAACATTTGAGGATTGGAAATCAAAGTATTTGTGTTTATTTTCAGATCGCGACTACCTGTTGAAAATATGCTGAGCAGTTGAGGGAAAAAGAGGATGAGATTAATAAACTCAATAGAGAGCTCAGTGTTACTCAGGGTACTTTGGAACACACACGTATTGCTCTTTAGGAAGCAAGAAATCAGATTGTTGCCTCTAGCCAGTACATGGAATAAGACGACAAGGAAAGGTTTGAATTCTTTCAGGAGGTAATTTAGGAGCTTGATAGCATACACCAGACTTATGACTTGGATAGTTGTCCTAAAAGATCTTTGGGTCACCCAGAGTTTCTTTATGAGTTAGGCCACTTTCAGGCGGTTGACAATTCCTTGTTTGAGATGGGTGCTGATTTGACATTTGATAATCCCCTTTTTGAGCTAGATGAGGAAGATATTTCCTACTTCCATGATGAGGATGAGATTGGTTGCAGGATTTGGGACCCAGGTTCAATTACCTGAGATGAGTCTTGGTCACCAGATTGGAGTAGCGGGGTGAGCTCAGTTGTTGAGCAGTTTGGTTTCTACATCAGCAGTTCAGGATGGGCAGTTATGTCTTATTGCATGACGGGGGACATACGTTTCCTTGCGTTGTCTCTTATTGATGGAGAGATGTCTAGTGTTGGTGAGTATCCTTTGATTCATTCCCTGCTTCACACAGCTGGTACTCCACTGCATTTCCGTACCGATTCATCCAGTGCCTATGGTAACTCTATCACCACAGATTTTCGGCACAATGATGACGATTGGGTAGAGTTTCTTCAGTAAGGGATTATTGAGCTTGGTATGATGATTATGCTTGATGGTGTGACTTTTTCACACGATTGTGTGCATTGTATGACTTCGGGTATAGAGAGACAGCTATGGAATCTTAATGCTGATTCAGGATTTCCAATGGAGTTGGTTAGTGCATCACATTATGGCCACATTGTATGGGATGCATTTTGTTTTCCATTCAGCCCACCTACGGAGGACTTTCTTTTTCGGTTATTGCCTAGGTGTGGAATGGGTGATTGGTTTGGTACGCTTCCTTTCTTGGAGGAGGAATCCATGTCCCGTAGTCTTGGTAGTTTGGCTCGTCAGCGCACTTTCCGGTTCAGCCTTCATATTAGAGGGGCATCGTTATGGCAGTTGGACATTTTGGGCGATTCACTCATTATGGGCATGGAACAACAACATATTTCAGTCAGCTGGGGAGATGGATGACCCTTTTGTTTGTGGGATCCAAGAGGGACATTCCCGCGGTTGGCATGGTGTTAGGTTTTTCCCTTCATTTGACTTGAGTGGTGCTTGTGACCTCAGTTGGAGTGAGGTTCTCAGTTGGATTGAGGATTTTCTAGCAGATGATGGCAGCATAGGGCAGGTTGATTCGATTGATTAGGTACATGGGGTGTTTGGGATCCCAACACTAGAATGGATAATGCATTATTGCTGTGTGAATGGCTTCACAAGACGGGACATATTGTTTGTTTCAGTTTTTCATGACTGATTGGTGGAGCAGCTTCCTTGAGGATGGTATGGGATCCAGGTATTTTGGTCACAACATGCAATTACCGATTGCTTGAGGGCAAGCAATCTTTGGGAAGGGATGATATGTAATATCCTCTTTTTCAGGCACATTATTTTGTGCAGCGTCGTTAGCCATTTCATCATGGTCCGGTGGGCTAATCGAGACTTTTTGGGGATCAATATGGTATTTGGCCTAGGTGATTTCAGTTTCAGGCCAATCAGAGCAGTTTTCACAGGGTTTCCAAGGTACTTACTATTTTTATTATGTCACATTATGACTTAACGATTATATTTATTTAAAGTGACTTAAAGTGGGAATATGAAAAGATAGAGAAGGGAAACTGAAGAGTCATAATTGCAACTTTAAAAGAAGGATTGGAGTCTCATTTGCTCATGCTTAGTTTATGAATTTATTTCTCTTGGAGAATCCAAGAAGCTTCAGCTTTCGGTTTTGAAACTTGAGGATGGTAACCTTCAGGCTTTCTCGGTGGATTGGACAGAAATCCAGTTCATCTCCAGGGTGGATTCACATTAGAGTTCACCATTGTACTTACAGGTTCTTGGTTATCGAATCTTGCTGTTGTATTTTGCATTTCAAATTGGAATAATTTGTAGTTTCATTGTTATTGTATTGCTGTTGTATAATAGGATAACAATTTCTGAGGTGTTTAAATGAAATGTATTGCTGGTTATTTATGTTAAATCAATATTATATTGCATGCAAGTGTTCGTTTGTATTTCTGAGATATATTTGAGAAGTTTTTGGGAAAAATACCCATCCGGGATATTACATGCTTGGCAAGCCAAATATTTGCTACTCAGAGAGCACTCAGGGAAAACTCGGGAAAAAGTCAGCACATTAACGAACACTAAAATATTTGACAAAAAAACACAATTTGTCTGATTTTTTTAAATTTTAATGCAAAATATAGTTATAAAATATATCACATGAGTTTGGTGGGGCTCTAGGGGCAATGCCCCTTGTGAAGATCTAGGGGCAGTGCCCCTAGCGAGTTGAGGAGTAATGCCCCCAACAACATTGAGAGGCAAAGCCCCTACCACCCAGCCCAAATGAAGACCTTCAAAACCACACAAACCTTCATGGTGTGCCACATTTTCATAATATTTTAAAAGGCCAAAAACAATGCTTATAAAGCCAAAAAGACAGGGTCTTTGCACTGTCTAACTCATGTCTTTTCCCTTGAATTTTGACATGTTGCTGGTGCCGCAAGTTAAATGGGAAAACTCACTGACTTTCTGGTGAGTACATGCAAAAAAGTCGGCAAGTTTTCCAAAAAACCCTGTAAAAAAGCTGGGTAAGTAAACCTCACCAAAACTTGCAGAGCAAAAGAATGGCGAGTACTCGGTGACTCACAAGTATTCAAACTAGGGTCCCAGCAATCCAAAGTCAGCCCTAACAAGTAAATCCTTAAAATGATTTGGTAGTCCAACAATATACTTTCTTTCTTATTCTTTAGTTCTTTTATGCTTTCAAGACAAACCATTGGTTTTTGGTTCCTACATGACTAGACCTTTATGCATTCAAAAGCAAATTAAAGAGCAGACTAATCACAATGCTTGTGCATGTTGAACTTCAAATTGCCACTTATTCATTGCCATTCATTCTCTTGTCCACAATTGCATGCAATGCCCTAGTTCATCATTTCCTTAATACTGGTAAATGGTCCAATATATTTTGGAATACTAATCATTCCTTGGAATATGCTTTCTATCGCAGCTAACACATTAATAAACTAAAATTACGCGTTTCTGTTTTAATGCTTCTCTGCCCATGAACCTAATAACTATGTAGTTTCCATTCAATTATAATTTCAGTTTATTTTCTCTAGCATGGTCAAACTCTTCCATGCTTTTCATCACAATCTTATAAACTTGGGCATTGATGTCAAGTCAAAAGCATGTTGTTTCAATTCTTGTCTTACGTATGACCTTAAGATTCCTTTAACCTATCAAATTTTACAACAAAGTTAGATGTTTCATAACACTTACACGTGCTCATAAAATGTGTTTTTCCAATATTTGCATATCAAGAATTGCAACAAGAATGTACGTCAGCCAATCTTAGCACCCCATAATACACAATCACAATATGCAAGATAAGACACAATCACAATATGCAAGATTCAAACAAAAACATTGTGGGGCGTGCATTTTCTCTTCCTTGGCATTGCTTGAAGTTGGAACCTCCTCTCCTAAGATATCCTTTCATAGCAGTACCCTTGACAATTCCTATAGACATGGAAATAATCATGGTATGTTATCATCGTATAACAAACTATAATAATAATTACTATTAAAATAGTATTGTTATATTTAGTATATAATGGTCAATTATGTCATTAGGGTAGTATTTAGAAACTTTCTTTGTTTCTTTTTGTTGATCATTTCAACTTTCTGTTACAGAAAGATCTCTTGTAATCTCTTATTTAAGAAATCTTCCACTCCTTTGTTTAATATCTATGAAGGAAAAATCAATGATTTCTTTGTTGAAGTTTTAGCGATTTTTTTATAAATTTTTGGGAATTAATTTGAGGGTTTTTTATAACCTGAAAATCAAAGGACTTGTTTGCTGTTTTTTGCAATTTTTTCTCCTGAGCAAAAAAAATGAGCCTCATTTTTGAGAAATCATAGTGCCTTGAAGATCTTAAAATCGTGGATTTTCTTCTTAAAAAAATAACATTCTTGCCATTTTATTGGACAATTTTTCCTCTAAGTTATGGGGGTTTTCTTTGTGCCCTTTCTACCGCTGCGATCGGGGTTTTCTACTATGTCTAAGCGTTGTAACTGTTTTTTGAATAGTCGTAACTGTTTTCTGCAACAAAACTAAGGATTGTTAAGTACTTTTGCTTGCATGCATTTTTTGTAGCAAGTATTGCATTTGACAAACTTGGCTTCATTACCCAACATCATGTTGAAGGGAAGTATGAAGTTCAATGGTAAAAATTATAACACCTAGAAATAGCGGATGCTCATCATCTTTGAGTAAAGGTGTCTTGACCAGATAGCGCTTGGTAAATCAACTCATTTAATAGTTGTGGGTAAAGAACTGGACAAATTCGAGAGCATGATTGTGAAGTGGTTATGCTCATCAAGTTATGTTATAGATGAGATGCTTCAAGAAGTTTTGTCTGGCAAGACATTTGCAAAAATGTGAACCCATCTAAAATCTATGTACGAACAACTAGATAAAGGTAGGGCCTTCTTCCTCAAAATAAAATGTTCTCAATCATGATGGATGAGAAATTGTCTTTGCAAGATCATCTGATGAAAATTAAAGACATTTGCTATCAACTGGAGGCCATTGGTCTCAAGATGAAAGAAGATAATTTTGTTATCACATTGAAAAACTTACCATGGTCCTATGAGCATTTCATAGACTTTGAAGATCACATCTACCAATATTGACCTGAAGTTCAATGATTTGTGCAACAAAGTCATGCAGCAAGATGGATGGAAGAAGTTTGGTAGGAGAAGCGATTTAGTGTGGAATGGGCTTTTACTGCCAAGGACAAGGGCAAAGGCAAGTCACTTAGCAACAAGAACAGGGCAAACTTGATGATCCTTAAAAGAATTTGCAATCTATTACATATCACTATTGTGGGAAACTTGATCATATGAAGAAGCATTGCAGAAAGTAGTTGGTTGATAAAAATCTAACAAGGGATGGTCTTGTGGAGAAGGAAAAGTGCATTGGCCTTGAGACGGGTTAAAGTCTCACGGGATGAACTATCCCTTGTGCCACGTCACTTAACTAGCGCTCCGATGAGCTAGGGGATCAAGACACTCAGTGTGATAAAGAGGTTTTGACGAACTACGATACTATATGCGAATGAATTACGATGACTAATCAATTAAGATTTAAAAGACAATAAATGTAAATAACTAAAGGAGTCTAACAGATAAAAATATTTTGATTTCAAAAATAAAAAAGCATGTTACAGAGACCAAACATTGAACTCTGTAAGCACATTGTCTCAAACACACGCGTGGGTTGAGGACAAGAGAACAAATACAATGCGCATTCATCCCATATAGATAGCGCAGAGAACGACTTAGAAAACAAGGAAACTAATAGAATAACAAGAATAACAGAATGTAAATTAACTAGAAGCTAAATTCGACAATAGAATATGAAGAAAAGTATAACTATACTACAAAAATACAAAGAAGAGAAGGAATATCACACTGAAGTCGAGGGTTGATGAAGGTGATAGTCCACGCTTGTTTCTTCACAAACCTGCACACATGAAGACAAAGAAAATGTTGGGGTGGCTATTTGGAGACCTGCCTCAGTTAGATCCATGCTTTGGTTTTTTTACCTCCATAATAGTTGATATAGGCTTGATAAAAACAATGATAGATAACTGTATTGATAAAATAGATAAACAATAATAGAACCAGAAATAGATAAAGATCGAGATATGCTTCCAAAGACACAAAGTAAGATAATGTAAATGACTTCCCGTCATCGCTATGAAGCAAAGTTCGACAAGATGAAAGCAAGGATGGCTAATGGGTGCTCAATGCAAGATGAGATATTTGTGTAGAACACAATGAGAGCTACAAAATGCAGAAATCTTTGTAGAGAGCTTGTAGAAGTGTGTCAAAAATGTGAAGCAGCATGAAGAGAAAGTAATGAATGTTCAAAGTGAAGGTTATAATGAAAAAATCGAATTTGGGTGGTGGAGTAGGGCGTTACATTTGTAGGGTGGCAGTTTGTAATGCTTCGACAATTTGCATGTTTGTAGATTTGCGGACGAGTGGGCGCAGTGTATACGTCTCCACGACGTGCACGTGTCTTGAGTCATCTAGGTGGCATGGTCGAGATTTGGAGTGGGTGGTGACAAAGCAGGATGAGTGGATGCGAAGGGATGGTGTGGAATTTCCTGTCTTAGGCTAAGGTAGGGGCGTTATGCAATGGAAATTACACCGGGGTGCAAATTCATGACACTCCAGGTCTCAACAAAAGGCTCGTCTTTTAGAGCATTTAGAGGAGTTAGCCTTCTATGCATTCATGGGCAAATGACCAGTAGATCATGCAAAGTCTTCTATGTGGTATATGATTCTAGAGCATCATGACATTTTACAAATAGGAAAGATTTTGGTTCACGGAGTATAAGGCTTGCTCTGATTCAGTAATCTTCGGTAGTGGTGAAAATTATACAGTTGTTAGCAAAGGCAATGTTCAAATAACCTTCGAAGGGAGAAATCTCATTTTTCTCAACGTATGCTTTGTTCTAGGCATGGAGCTCAATTTGCTCTTAGCGAGTTAAATTATTCACCATTGTCCCAATTTGGATGTCATCTTCAATGAACATAAGTGTCATATTGTGGAGGAGTCCAAGAAATCCATTGTAGTTGGCATTGAAGATCATGAGTTGTATCGACTTGTTGACACTGGAGAGGTTTAGGAGTATGCATTTGATGGAAAGAGTTCATCATGTATTAATACTTTTTGGCATCAACGTTACGGGCATCTTAACATATCTTTCTCAATTGGCTCGATATAATATGGTAGAAGGCTTACGTGAGATCCAACAACAGATACAATGTGTTTGTGGAGCTTGCCAGGCAGGGAAGCAACATAAAACTCCATTTTTGGAATGACAAGCTTGGAGAGCATCAAAGGTCATTCAATTAGTTGATGCAGATGTTTGTGGATCAATGAATACTGCATTTGTCACTGGTGCCAAGTATTTTCTTTTGTTTGTTGATGATTTTAGTAGGAAAATGTGGATGTTTCTCCTTAAGGAAAAATTGGATGTGTAATGAATTATAGAAGTTTAAATCCTTAGCAGAAAAAGAGTCAGGACGTCCAATCATCACTCTTTGGTCTGATAATGGGGCTGAGTTTTCTTCCAACGAATTCACTAACTTCTATTTTGAACATGCCATTAAATGTCAATTCATCACGCTCTATACTCAACAAAATGGTGTAGTTGAGGGGAGGAACTATAGTATTAGGAAAATGACTCATTGTATGTTGGAGAACATGATTATTCAAAAGAATTTTTGGCTGAGGTAGTTTACATTATAGTTTACCTTGTTAATAGGTCTTTGACATAGTTCATAAAGAAGACCCTAGAGGAAGCATGCTCTAGGAGGAAACCACAAATCAGCCACCTTAAGCTTTTTGGTTCCATTGCATATATTTGGACTCCATATGTCAAGAGAACCAAACTTGACTCCAAAACTCAAAAGTTAAGGCTTATAGGGTACAGTGACAATCATAAAGCCTGTGGCTGATTGATGTGGTCATTGACCGGCTAACATTCAACAAGGACGGAGTCATTGATGAAGGTGGGCCTTTTCATCTCTCTTCTCCCATCAATGGTCTTGAAGATCAGCCTCTGAAGGCTACATATTTGGGTATTTAGCTTCCATTTGCTTCACTTAAAGGGGGGACTTTAATGACTTCGAACTTGTGGAATCTCCTAGGCAACCACTAGTAGTAGAAGATTTTATTTAGGAAAGCCCGGATAAACATCCAAATGATATATTTCAAGGCAGCCCAAGTCATTGCGGCCGTGCTGTTTTGGATGAAAGTGTTTCTACACTGTGACTTAAATGTCTGGAGAAACTCATTGGTGATGTTCAGGATGATGAACTGGTTGAGTGTCACTCATCTAGAGGTAAGAGTGAGCAAGATACAATTTACTTGGCTCTTATGGCTAACATTTAGAATGTTTATGAGGCCCAGGATTATTCAGAGGTGAAAGATAAACGTGAATGGGGAAAGGCTATGAAATCTGATCATCAAAGTCTTTTAAAAAATAAGGCTTGGTCCTTTCAAATCTTCCACTAGGGAAGAAATCCATTGGCTGCAAACGAGTGTACAAAGTCAAGTAGAAATCTAATTGGACACTTGACAAATATAAAGCATGTTTGGTGGCTAAAGGATTCTCGCAAAGAGAAGAAAGTGATTGTGAAGAGACCTTTTCTCCTACAACAAAGATGTGCACCATCCATCTAGTTCTAGCCATAGCTTGGCTAGATAGTCCATCAAATGGACACAAAGAGTGCCTTACTTAATGGATATTTGGAGGAAGAAGTGTCCATGACACTACCTCAGGGTTTTCAAGTTATAGGAAAAGAGCATTAGGTATGTAGACTAATTGAGGCTCTTTATGGCTCAAAACAGGCGGTCAAGGCATGGTACATTAAGATTGACGAGCATTTGAATGAACAAGGGTTTCAGAGAAGTCCTTTAGATCCCAATTTATATGTCAAAATGATAGGTAATGATATCATTCTTCTAGTCATTTATGTGGATGATATTATAATTATAGGCAATGGGGTACATTTACTTGAGCAAATTAAATGGAATTTGTGTCAGGCTTTTATTACAGACTTGGGCCTTCTTCATTATTGCCTGGGTATCAAGGTTTGGCAGATAGGTGGTGGCATTTTTATTTTTTCAGTCTAAATATGTTTGGAGTTTGCTAGACAAGTTAAGAATGATAGATTGCAAAATCTCATCTACACCTTTGGAGAAAGGGCGGAAACTTTCAGCCAAATTAAAGCCAATGGTGGTCAATGAGTCAACTTTCAGGCAACTAGTGGGCAGCCTTATCTACCTTACAATGACTAGACCTGTTTTGAGCTATGCTGTGAGTTACATTTCTCATTTCATGACAGCCCCAAAGGTAGAACACTGGGTTGCAGTGAAGTGGGTACTGTGATATGTAAAAGGGACATCTGAGTTTGGCATTCTATATAGCAGATGCAAAGTTCCTAGGCTGGTTGGGTTTACAGATTCAAATTGGGCAAAATCTATTGATGACAGGTAGTCTATTTATAGGTATGTTTTCAGTCTTGGTATATGCGCAGTCACATGGACCAGTTAAAAGCAACAGGTAGTAGCTCTTTCCTTGACTGAAGTAGAGTATCGGGGAACTGTCAAAACAACATACGAGGCAGTCTGGCTTTGGAGGATGCTTTTGACATGAAAATATCTCAAGTAGGGTCTTCACCCTTGCTTTGTGATGACCAAGGGGAGCTAAAGCTTGCCAAAATATATGGAGCTTCATTGTCATTTATACACCAACTTGTAGAAGATGGATTAGTAATGTTGCAATATGTTCCAATTGAGGATCAAACTGCAGACATTCTTACCATGGCCTTGAGTTTAAATAAATTTGTAAAATCTTGGGACAAACTTGGACAGTTAGTAGATTGACCATTAAGGGAGGGTATTAAAATAATATTGTTTTATGTAGTATATAATGGTCAATCATGTCATTAATATAGTATTTAGAAACTTTCTTTGTTTATTTCAGTTTAGTTTTCTTTTCTTAGTTGTTGATCATTTCCGTTATGGAAAGATCTCTTGTAATCTTTAATTTAAGGAGTCTTCTCTCCTTTGTTTAATATCAAATATATTGATAATCATTCTGTTATTTACTTTCATAATAATTACATAATGAAACAATTATACTAGCAACATCTTGAACATTACATGATCAGAGATATATGCTTTATTTGTTAAATAATTCAGTCAACAGGGTACAATATTGGGGATAGGATAGATTATTCTGGTTGGTAGAGTGGATAGAAACAGGGAAACATATCATACCCCTACCATGAATGCAGTTCAGGTACAGGACGTAGGGGCAAGGATGGCATGAGCCATGCCAAAATGTCTCTTGAAAATCTCCCAAGATGTTTTGTCCTCCAAAAAAGAAGATGAATTCATGTAAATGCTACCATTTATGGGCCTTGTAATTCCCATAAATCTATAAATTTAGATAATATTTAGCAAAATGTCCATACTGTTGTATACTTTTGTAAAAAGGTGCATTTGGCACGATCCTAAATCCTGTACACACATACCTTGGTAACTGTGCTTAAGGACTAGATGGAAAATAAATTGGCGTTATGATTGGGATGAAGAGTGGTCATTGGGAGGTTAATGTGTTCCTACTACAAGGTTTACACCCAGACATCTATGAGGTAGGAGTGAGCACTTGATTCCTAACAAAGTGGATCTTTCATCTCTAATATCTCCAAGATTTTCCACCTTAGTCTGTCTTGTGCTTGTTGCATTGTTTTTATCAAAGTATTTGACAAAGGTTGAGGAAGAAATCAGACAAATATTATTAGGAAATCAATCCAATGCAATTTGATTGCCATGTGTCGTAATGGCATAAGATGTGAAAAATATAGCAATATTTTAGCACTGATTTGCTTTACTACTTTTGGCAGACCTCACTTAGCAAGATATGTAATGTGATTGCTAAGTTCATTTATATTTGTTCTATGTAAAGTTGATCTTTCCTAATTTTTGCAGGGCCATAAATTTTTACACAATTGCAGTACATTTGAACATCGTATTTGTATGTTGAGTCACAGGCTGCCTACATCTACTCTGGTATTTTAATTGTCCTTTCAATCAAATTCTATTTTTTTATCTCCATTGCAAATTATTTGTGTAAATTTAACACACAATGGATTAAGTAGCATCATTTTATTTTCTGATATACAAAGACTTTTGCCAATTCTAACTCCACTAGCTATATTTAAAGTTTGTCACAATGATGTTTAATTTAATAGTTTTAATGCCAATTTTAGCCTTGAATTTATGCAAGTGTCAGCTTATTTTCCCTCAGTGAACAGTATGAAGTCTCCTAATATTGTTTTTTTTTGCATAAGCTTTATATTTTAATCCGTTGAAAATGAGATCACAGCAAGTATCTAATGATTGTGTTTTTTTAAAACCATATTTATACCATATATATAAGTTGAACATATTATCGATCGGTTACCTGGCAGAGACAACATGCTTGGGGCCTCAAGTTGTCACACAAAGTAAACATGCCACTGCGTGCAGTTCCCAATGTTCACAAGGTTGTTACTTGTCAATCGGGACAACCAAACCAAGCAGTATTACTTTCCATAAAAACATTTGCTGTAGCGTTGAGCAGGTATACCGGTTAGATGTTGTTTCCATTTCTTCCTCATTTCCTTATTTTGTATAATTTTTATTTTTCATTTGGCAATCTTGAAACAAATTCCAGTGTTGGAGCTATAATTGAATTTTTATTTTGTTTCTGGTATTTTTTATTACACATTTCTCTTTAACTTAATTTGTTAAGCTTCTTGATGCTTTTGTTAGCATAAATGCAATGCTGGTGTAAATCTTCTGTCATACCAGTAAAAATTGTTTGGGGAAAAATCAGCAAACCAAATGTATAAGATTTTTTCAAAAAAATGGGAAAAAATCAGGAATTAATGAGATATAAAAAAATAAAAAATTGTAGAAAAAGGAAGACAATCTACTTTTTTTATGTGAAATTTAAAGGCATTCCATAGCATAGAGGTTATAGAGAAAAAATAAAATTGAGCTTAACCCATGAATTGTAAAAAACATGATTTTGTTGTTTATATTCATATTGTTGATAACATTGCTTTGCACAAAGCATACTTCATAGTGCATAAATAATTGTTAGAGTTTTAGGTGACACTACAACACCCCCAAGATCGAATGCAAGACCAAGATAACTTCCACAAGAGATTGGCAAGACAATTGCATTAAGATGCAAGAATGATATTATTGATCATGGACATGATTAAAATGTACATAATAGGCCTCCTTATATAGGAAAGACAATGAGAGACAATGATAAGGAGTTGATAAGATATCACCAATGCTAGGTGTAATCACATGTTCACCAAATGTGGATCATCCTCCATTATGCAATAAAGTATATGCAATGGATTAGGATGATAATGTGATAAGAGCACGAAAGGTGGATCTCACACACAAAGAGGTATGTGATGACAACTATCACACCAAAAGTGGAAATTCTCCTACACCATGTGCTTAATGAGGTGCACACTCCTAGGTGTCTCAATCACAAATTACTATGTAATGCATTATCCTAAGTAAGATTAAGTTAAGTGTAATTATGAATATTTAATTACACCAACACCCCCCCTTAAGTGCAACTTAGGAGAATGCACTTAAACTCACAATGTAAGATGGGTCCCGGCAACTAGGCCATGTTAGGTACTCATGTACAAAATGCAATACATGAAATGCATAACTCTCATAAAGTGGAGAAAGAGGGAAAACCTCATGGGAAAAACCCTCCCCCAAAAAGAGAGAAGAAAACAAGATGCATGGATGGATGGAGTGCTCAAGACCCCCCAAGAACTACATAGATCATGTATATACAAATAATTATCCCCCCATAAGAAGGATAGTTGGAGACATGATATCGCCCCCATAATGAAGAATCTCCTACAAAAATGGTGAGTGCTTGAAGACAAAGTATATTCTAATGACTACAAACAACATTTCTCCCTTTGGGAAGAAGATATACCAAGTACAAATGTAGGTGTGGTTCCCATTCTGGATAGGAACTAGGAAGTGGAATCCAAATGAAGTATGATGATGATGTCATTAACCAATCCATATCCAAATGAAAGAAGGAAGAAGGTCTCCAAATATGCATCTTTGAAGACTGAATAGGCCTCTCCAATCTCAAAGAATCTATCACATCATGTGACAAACCAAGTGAAGAAGAAGAATCATGAATACCAATCTCCAAAGAAGGTGAAGAAGTATCTCCAACTATGATGAAACTGTCATCAAAGAGAAGAGAAACCCCCTCAAGTATGTCTCCCAAATCTGAAATATGAGACTCCACAAATAATGAACCAATATCTGACAAGTAAGAATCCCAATCAGGAAGACAAATAGATATCTCTTGCAATGAATCACTGGAATCGCCAACAAGAGATGATTGTGTGATCTCAACTAGAGAAGTAGGAGCTACAGGAGGAGCCACTGGATCATCCTCGCTCTCAATTGCTGCAAATTCTTCAATTGCATCTAAAGTATAATCATCATAGGGAATATTATCTGCATCATCAAGAGGAATGAGACAATCTGAAGCAAGATCATCTGGGAATGGAGGAACATGTGGATCACCAACAATCTCCCAAATGATTGTCCAAATTATGTGTGGACATTGAACACCTCTAAATTTGGGATAGATGTCATAAAAGAGACATAAACTGATGCTACCAATAATCAAATTTATAATATGAGCATTCTTTTCTCCCCAAACATATTGCTTCCCCTGTGACTTTGGCTCAGGAATGAGTCCATAAAGATGAGGCAAGAGATTAAGCCATCTACAATGTGTGATGATTCCTTTTGCCCATGACTCATAATTATCCTTAGTCAAAAGTATTACTGCAGGATGTGTTTCATAACCCATGATTACATTAATGATACACTTCTCTCATTACAAATTGAGATCAACAAATTATTACACTCCAAAATCAAGCTATAATAGACTTAGATCATTATGCAAAAGACCAAGCTAAGGCTTATGCATTACAAATGAAAAAAGTAAGCCAATTTCTGAAAGTACAGTTTTTGGTCACAGTCACTAAAATTTGATTTCGGATCTGGAAAATATAGAAAAAATTATGCACTTTAAAAAAAAATTGCACCTAAAAAAGAGTTCATATGAGCTCAAATGAGGCCTTGGAAGTTAAAAAGAATCGAGATTTGCAATTTTCAGAAAAATTCAGGAACAAAAATCAGAAACCACTTGAACCATTGTGTAGATTATGAAATTCTACTCGAAAACAAAAAAAATTGCTTGAAAAAAGGAGTCCAAATGACTGAGATATCGCTGTTTGAAAATCGCCTCTGAAATTATTTTTTCTGAATCGCCGCCGCCGCACTTCCAAAATTCAAATAGTTCTAGATTTGGCCTCGGGTGTCTGATTTGGATGAAATAAAATTCGATTTAGGGGTTTTTGAACCTCCTTAATATGATGCCAACCTCTGATTTGCACCAGCAAGAACCAATATTGACCTGCAATAGAAAGCCACAAAATACAAAACCCCACATTTTCTCCAAATAGACTATGCAATGGTGATGTCCAAATACCTTTATTCTACACCCACAATTGAATCAAGCCAAGATTGCATTTCTTGAGAAGACGTCTTCACACCTTGAGAGCTCTGATACCATGTTAGAGTTTTAGGTGACTCTGCAACACCCCCAAGATCGAATGCAAGACCAAGATAACTTCCACAAGAGATTGACAAGACAATTGCATTAAGATGCAAGAATGATATTATTGATCATGGACATGATTAAAATGTACATAATAGGCCTCCTTATATAAGAAAGACAATAAGAGACAATGATACGGAGTTGATAAGATATCACCTATGCTAGGTGTAATCACATGTCCACCAAATGTGGATCATCCTCCATTATGCAATAAAGTATGTGCAATGGATTAGGATGATAATGTTATAAGAGCACGAAAGGTGGATCTCACACACAAAGAGGTATGTGATGACAACTAAATTCTCCTACACCATGTGCTTAATGAGGTGCACACTCCTAGGTGTCTCAATCACAAACTACTATGTAATGCATTATCCTAAGTAAGATTAAGTTAAGTGTAATTAAAAATATTTAATTACAACAACAATAATAAGTAGCTGGTTACAATTGACAAAATTTCATTTACAATATAGGCTATGTAGAGTCAACCTATAAACTAAGTAGTAAGTACAAAGTTTCAAAATATCAAGCGTAGCCAATGTCTTGCTACTACAAATAGAGCTATGCTAGAGAGCTGCAGGTCCTAATGATGAAGCTCCTAGTTTAGAGCCTCTCCTAAGTCGTTCAACCTCACGACCATCCAAGTTGGCCTCTAGGAACTCAAAATCCTCAAGCTTAAGGAACTGAGAGAGTCATTAAAAAGACAGTTTTCCTTTGCTGAGCAAACATCATAAATTATGAAACAGGAATCAACTAATTTATATTTGTGATTTAATAGTACTTGCAATTTTTGGAATATGTGAAAGAGAACCATATTAAGAGTGTGAAAGAGAAATTATATGACAAAGGAAGCATTTCCTAAGTTCAACTTAAGAGGTTTTGAATCAAATAGCTCAGGATAGAGTAATAAAAAATGATTTTGAAGCAAAATCTTACATATCAAAAGTTCATAAATGATATTGAAATGTTCTCATTTATAACTCTTTTAGAAACTTTCTAAAACAGTAAAGGGAGTGTTAAATATTTTTTGATTAGTTAATAAAGACCACCTAGTACAAAAGAAGAGAGCAACAATTTTAGCTATTATTATTCAAATAAATTTTCCTTGATTTTGCGTATAAGTGGATGATGGAGTTAAGAACATTGATGGACTTTGAGTTGAGAATTCAAGAGACTATAGGTTCAAGTTTCAATGAAAATAAAACCATAATGAACATTCCCTTTCGATGGCACAATTGCTGCTGAAATTTATTTGGGCGAGATTAAGATAAGCCCACAAGATAAGGGCTTGACTTTTCTCAAAGCATGTATTAGTTTGCTAAATGTCTAAAGCGCTTATTTATTGCTATTGTACTCTTTACAGGCCTTCTGAACCTCCATGTATATGACGAGCCTAATTGGAATGTTCCCTAACAAATTAAAAATTACAAAGCATGCATTTATCAGTGATTTTCACCGATTAACAAAGCATTAAGCTTGTAAAATATGTAGAAAATTTAAATTTAAGCAAAACAATCTTTCTTTTTGATATAAAATATTGCTACAGTTCATTTTTGGCAGCACCACAAGCTGATTTTTATCTTTTTGTTAGGAACTATTCTTCTTTCCGTACCACAATGTCTATATAATTATGCATATACTTTTGCTTCCCACTAGTTATACAATTGTCACTACCCTACCCGCTTGTCATTAAAACTTGATGGCCATGGTCACATTGCAGCTCCAAATTATCACACTTTGTTAGCATTTGAAAAGGAAAACTGTCCCAACCTAACCTTGATAATCTAAACAACCACCTTGGTATTATTGTTGATAATCGAAATATTAAAATTCTTTTGAATAGTTAGGTACATAAGAATTCCATGGAAACAAACATCTTTAGGTTAATATCAAGCCACAAGAGTTTTGTTTCATTTTAGTTTGGCTTTCTATATTTACTTTTGGCTAAGTATTCTTATATGGTTCAAATATGTTAAAAGAATTCTACTATTTCTACTATGTTAAAATTGGCTAAGTATTCTACTATTTCCTACTAAATTGTGTTTTTAGATTTATATGCATGGAAAACATTATTACAAGCCTAAGGCAAACGCCAGTTATATGGAATATGGAGAAAAAAGACAGCACATCTCTTAATCATTCCATGTTATTACCCTTATCATCAAATGTAGAAGCATACCAAAGAACGTGTCTCTATTTTATTGTCCCTAATGTTAAGGTTTTAGGATCATTGCAAATGTAATAGCACTATCTCATTGTATGTGTTTTCCAAATGCAACAACCTCTTGCATTTATATTGAGAATGAGCCAAGAAGAGACATGTCCCTTCATGGGACATGTCTATTCATTATTTTGTAATTAATATAATGTCAATTATGATTATATATATATCTCTTTAATATCTCTTGAGTATTATATTAATTTATCTAATATTTACATAATAATAATTTTATCAATTTAACTATTTAGTTATTATGAGAATAATTATAATCTAACTTTATATATACATATATATCAATGTATATAGTAATATCAATTATTATATATATTGATATATATGAATATATATAATAAATCATTTCTCATAATAATCATATAGTCAATATTATTTATCTGACCGATGCTACAAATATCAACACTCCTTAGCGAGGGAGGATAAATCAATCCAATGTCAACACTTATGATACTTGGAAACATCAATCATATGATGTAAGCAATAAAGGCATCATCCTCAAGATGTAGTCAACAGAAACATAGTCTCAATATGTGTATTGCCTCCATCGGCGATTCTATCCACAATTTCTCAGGTGGATTGCCTCCATTGGCGATTCTATCCACAAGTCTCAGGTGGATTGCCTCCATCGACGATTCGATCCACAAGCTCTCGTGTGGATTGCCTCCATCGGCGATTCGATCCACAGACTCACAAGCTTTGGCGTGGATTGCCTCCATCAACGATTCTATCCACAAGCTCTTGTGTGAATTGCCTCCATCGGCGATTCTATTCACAAACTCACGAGCTTTGGTGTGGATTGCCTCCATCGGCGATTCTATCCACAAGCTCTTGTATGAATTGCCTCCATCGGCGATTTTATTCACAAACTCACGAGCTTTGGTGTGGATTGCCTCCATCGGCGATTCTATCCACAATGAAGATCACAAAAATATATATCACAATAGAAAGTTATTGCAAGATCATCACCTTCTAATGACTTTAACAAATACAAGTGATAATCATTTGGAAGTCGTCACTTCCTCATGATTTACATAGGGGGCAAGCCCATTAAAAACATTCATGACTCATTAGTATAATAATCAATTATATCAAGATTACCTTAGAAGTGTTTCACCTTCAATAGTGAACTCTCTCTCAATCAACATGATCAAGATTATCACAAGTTGACTGAACCATATGCTCCCTCTGAAGCTCAAGTTTATCAACTTCTTGACCTCTTTTGAAATGTCAGATTCCCTTTGTATCTATTCTCAATCATCAATTCATTTGCAGGTATCAAGTTATTTCTCCCTTGAATGTAATTATCTTGTGCTTCTGTCCTGAAGGTATGTCAGAGAGAGATTACAAATAGCTCACTAAACTATCTTGACTGAAAATACCAATGCTAGAAGCATAAAATATTTTACTAACCAATAGTATAGCATGAATTATAAACTTAAAAATTATGTGCATTAATAAAACATAAAATACTTATCTTTTATAAATTTCAAGTATTTCATTCTGTAAGGTGAGCCCATATAGAAAATATCGTGCAAATTCAAAGAATGATGTCGTCATTCTCAAACATTACTTGAATTATTCACATGACTTTTCTTCAACATCCAAAGGTTCTATACACTATTAAAACCTTCAATTTTATCAAACCTCACTTCAAGTGGTTAGGCTTATAAATAAGGAACCTCGCTCTTTTATATATTTTTTTAATAGACCCGTACATAGTCGGCCATAACTTTTGAACCTGACATTTTCTCTTCAATTGCTCTGGTGAGATTCTTGTAAATATGTTTATCACCAACATATCCGAAATTTAGCAAAATCCAACGGTGCATTTGTGAGATATGGTCCTCGTACCGAGACTGTATTTTCTGAGACAGTCACACATTTACCATCAATAAACTACTCTCTTACATTTGCAACTTGGCTCTGATACCATGTTAAGGTTTTAGGATCATTGCAAATGTAATAGCACTATCTCATTGTATGTGTTTTCCAAATGCAACAACCTCTTGCATTTATATTGAGAATGAGCCAAGAAGAGACATGTCCCTTCATGGGACATGTCTATTCATTATTTTTTAATTAATATAATGACAATTATGATTATATATATATATATAATATCTCATGAGTATTATATTAATTTATCTAATATTTACATAATAATAATTTTATCAATTTAACTATTTAGTTATTGTGAGAATAATTATAATCTAACTTTATATATACATATATATCAATGTATATAGTAATATCAATTATTATATATATTGATATATATGAATATATATAATAAATCATTTCTCATAATGATCATATAGTCAATATTATTTATTTGATCGATGCTACAAATATCAACACCTAACCTCTGTTAGAATTATACATCCATTCAAAGTCACCTATTTGTGATTTGCCTCAACAAGCTGATAAATCTGGCAAATCTTTGATGGTGAACCACGTCCAACAGCTAGTGTTTAGTGCATTTATTAGTGATTTTCACCGATTAACAAAGCATTAAGCTTGTAAAATATGTAGGAAATTTAAATTTAACCAAAACAATCTTTCATTTTGATATAAAATATTGCTACAGCTCATTTTTGGCAGCACCACAAGCTGATTTTTATCTTTTTGATAGGAACTATTCTTCTTTCCATACCACAATGTCTATATAGTAATGCTTATACTTTTGCTTCCCACTAGTTATACAATTGTCACTACCCTACCTGCTTGTCATTAAAACTTGATGGCCATGGTCACATTGCAGCTCCAAATTATCACACTTTGTTAGCATTTGAAAAGGAAAACTGTCCCAACCTAACCTTGATAATCTAAACAACCACCTTGGTATTATTGTTGACAATCGAAATATTAAAATTCTTTTCAATAGTTAGGTACACAAGAATTCCATGGAAACAAAAATCTTCAAGTTAATATCAAGCCACAAGAGTTTTGTTTCATTTTAGTTTGGCTTTCTATATTTACTTTTGGCTAAGTATTCTTATATGGTTCAAATATGTTAAAAGAATTCTACTATTTCTACTATGTTAAAATTGGCTAAGTATTCTACTATTTCCTACTAAATTGTGTTTTTAGATTTATATGCATGGAAAACATTATTACAAGCCTAAGGCAAACGCCAGTTATATGGAATATGGAGAAAAAAGATGACACATCTCTTAATCATTCCATGTTATTACCCTTATCATCAAATGTAGAAGCATACCAAAGAACGTGTCTCTATCTTATTGTCCCTAACCTCTGTTAGAATTATACATCCATTCAAGGTCACCTATTTGTGATTTGCCTCAGCAAGCTGATAAAATCTGGCGAATCTTTGATGGTGAACCACATCCCAGCAGCTAGTGTTTAGTGCCATGCCAAAAACCAATGAAAAAACTTGATTATATAGCATTTTCATGTGGTTAGGCTATTGTGACAGGTGGGTTGATAGTAAATGTGTTTCTCGGCCATTTTATTTGTGATTTAAACCTTTAAAAATTGTTGAAAATTGTAGCTGATCAAATAGGGATTTTTGATGGAAAAATTATTCCGGCCGGGATTTAAAAAAAAAAATCACAAAATTAGGATTTTTGAGTATTGATGCTTCTACATGACAAACATTGCTGGTAATATTGTGAAGCACCAAAGTGAAGCACCTGATGTGAGAATCGGGTGCGCGGATGCGTGAATTTTTTTTAAGGGATGCGGATGCGTATATATATATGCAAAGAAATGCAAGAAATATACAAAAGTAAATCATTTGATAGTATGATACTTTATCATTGATCAAGATTCAAGATATTTCATATTTGATAGTTCAACTTAAAACTTCACAGACACAAATATTCAAATTGAAATAAGTTATATATATATATATATATATATATACTTAGTCGTAGGGTTCGCCGAATTTTCGGCTTCAAGTTCGAAATTCGGCGAACTCAAAAACAATAAAAAAAAATCGTTGAAATTCGGCCATAAATTCGTACGGTAGGGAAATGTTGTCGTTTTGCAAAAAATAATATTTAATTTTCGCGGTTTTTATGGTTTTCAACAATTTTTTTTATAAATAAACATTTATGAGAGACGGCTTGGGCATAGACAAGTTACAACGCGTCCATGACTTGGGCATAGACAAGTGACAACGCTTAGTGAAAGACACTTGCGACTCAAGTTCAATGAAAGATGCGTCCACATGGCTTAGTCACTCTCGTCCACGCTTAGTCACTCGCGTCCACAGCTCAGTGAAAGCTCAAAACTCAGTCACGAGCTCACTCCCGACCCAGTAAAAGTCAATATTAATAAGTTTTTAAGTTTCATTTTTTTAGGTTTGAATATAGTTTATTAAATATTTTAATTATAGTTTATTTTATTAGGGTATAAATTATATTATTTTATATATATTATTTTAATTATAGTTTATTTTATTAGGATATAAATTATATTATTTTATATATATTTTTTTAATTTGTAAACAATAAAATCGTAAACTATAAAACAGTAATGACTAATGAACCATTAAATATTATATTTTTATTTTATCTTAAAATATTATATACATTTTTAAATTGTAAATATTTATATTAAAATATTATATTTATTTTTGTAGAGTGTAAATATTATATTTTTTTGAAAATTATACAAGGCGAATTTAATTTCGAATTTTTTGGATCTTGCCAAACTTCATAGTTGTCGAACTGGAATTTGAACTCGAACCTTGTGACTTAGTGTGTGTGTGTGTGTGTGTATATATATATATATATATATATATATATATATATATATATATATATATATATAAAGAAATGTAAGAAATATACAAATCATTTGATAGTATGATACTTCATCATTGATCAAGATTCAAGATATTTCATATTTGATAGTTCAACTTAAAACTTCACAAACATAAATATTCAAATTGAAATAAGTTCAATAACTAATTACTCATGTTCAAGATTCCAATGCAATTTGAACTACAAAATCAAAACTTAGTTCATGATTCAATGTTCATCAAGAGTCAAGACTCAAGATTCACTAATCAGATTTAGAGTCATAAGGATTCTCAAGAAAATCCGCATTCTCATCATCTCCAATTGCTGCATGGCCTCTTTTAGGGCCGTTTAGGGTTTAGGAGCAAAAAATTAGAATAAAAAAATGTTATTTGCACATGTTAAAAATTTTAACATGTGCAAAAAATATTTATTTAATGATTTTTGCCACTTTAAAAGCATTTTAAGTGGCAAAAATCATTAAAAAAAATGTTTTTCTGGGCGTGCGCCCGCGGATGCTTCTGGATGCGTTGGGAGGCATCCACGCACATCCAGATGCGTGGGATGAGCTTTCAACAGGCACCCATAGGGCACTAGCCTCCAGATCCGCATCCGCAGGCACTAGCATCCGCATCTAGGCCAAATCAGGACACATTGGTATCTTAGTGAAGCACTACAATATGGCATCTCTCACAATATTTACTTTTGGAACTATTTTGGGTTTGTTTATGTATCAATATTTGAAAGCTAAAGATGGTACAGGAAAGATAATTGTGTAATGTCCCCTTTCTAACATAGCATTTAATAATAAATAATAAAAATAAAAGAACAAATTATAAAATAATTTATTATTTTTCATCTATATATAATAATGAAAGGATAAAATATATTAATATAATAATATTATAATATAATATAACCAATTATTAAAAATAATATATTAATATAATAATATAATATATTAAACAATAATTATAATATTTTTTTTTTTGGTCGGTAGTCGCTTTTGACTAGAACTTCGAACCAGTGGGGTCACAGTGGGGGACCCCATCCCCGTGGTGGAATTACAGATTTTTCCAGATCGCCAACACTTGAGCTCACAATCGATGTGGTATTTGGTCATCCATAGATAAGCCAACAACCTTGGAGGGACCTTCGTTTTACAACTATTCGTCCATCACCAACCCTTATCACCCCGCTACACCTTATCTCTCCATGTCAACTCCTTATCTCTCCAGCCCTTATCACTCCGCTGCATCTTTTCTCTCCATGTCAACTCCTTATCTCTCCAGCCCTTATCACTCCGCTGCATCTTTTCTCTCCATGTCAACTCCTTATCTCTCTAGCCCTTATCACTCCGCTACACCTTATCTCTCCATGTCAACTCCTTATCTCTCCAGCCCTTATCACTCCGCTGCACCTTATCTCTCCATGTCAACGCCTTATCACTCCAGCCCTTATCCCTTATATAACTCCCTACTGCCATGTCCCACCTCCTTATCGCTCCAATCTGTCCGTGCGCAGCCTCCTCCAAACTCCTTATATCTCCCAATATCTTCTTATCCCTCCAAGTGGTAGGAACCATCACCTTATCTCTCCAATCACAGCCCTTTTATCTCCCAGTAAACCTGTCGGTTGCCTGCCGACCGCCTTATGTCTCCCGTGCCATACACTTAATGACTCCCAGCCCATCTGGCTACCTCTATCAATCCTCCACGTCCCCAACGCCTGATTGTTCCTCTATTCTTCCGCGCCAACTCCCACCAATCGCTCCCCGGGCACCAGCTCTGCTGTCCACGTCACCTCCGGTCAAAGGCAAGCGTGGCAGCTCCAACATCCTTCCTTCGTGCGATCGATCCTTGCACCCCTCTATCAACGGGGCTCACAATCACCATTGCGCTGTGAGCTCATGCTCGATTTAAACAATAATAATATTAATAAGAATATATATAATAATCAATAATAATACATTAATATCAATTCCTGATATTTATATAAAAATTACTCTTAATATTAATTCCTGATATTATTAATGTATATAAATTAAAATTAATTCATAATAATATGCTGCCCATCAATAATAGTATCTAAGGCAGCCATCTCATATACTAAGGAAAAAATACAACCTAACGCTGACAAAGACACAAGTTAAAGTGACATGACAAAAAAAGATTAAGTCTGAAGAGGTGTGACCAATACAAGACAAGAGATACACCTCTTGACTTTACATAATATAAGAGGTCAAACCATTCCCATCATCTATAGAGCCGACTGAACCATTTTATTTTCACATGGCTGGAATCAGAAAATAACCGATTGATATGTATATGGGGTGCTGATCTGATTAAATGGGACCAACGGGATCATATATATATATAGAGAGAGAGACTTAAGAGTAATTCACTATTTGTTTGGAAACCAGATTGTAGAGTATTAATATATATAAGTATATAAATATTGTAGTGTAATCGAATCAAAAGGTAGTTTGCAAATATATGCTTAATACCGAAATGGTTAATATATTTAATACGAATCATATAAAATGGGATAAGAAAAGTGATGACAGTTATTATTTATTATTAAAAGTATAGATTATTATTATCTGGAATACGATGGAAGATATCAGTCTATATATTATATCTGGTATTCTAAGGAAGATATTGGAGGGGATAATAAGATATAACTGGTACTTGTTACAAGAAAGAGACTAAAAGAAGAGAAGATATAAGGGAGAATGGAACAAGGAATTAAATATTATAATAAATATATTTATGATAAATTAAGAGATATGTATATAGTATAATAAATATATTATGTAAATGGTATATATATATAATATGGAAATCAGAAATATTTATATATACACTGTAAATATATATGCTTAATAATAATAATAATTAGAATTAAATAGATGTATATTACATATCTGAATTATACATCAGAGATATGGAGAGGATTTACTTATCGAATAGGATATTTGAGAGAGATCATAGAAAATAAGAAAATATCATAAAGATAATCGATACTCTTCCAAGAAGAGATAAATAAGGAAATGAATTATTTACAATGCTGGCAAGCACTGTGTAACAGCAGAAAATGTTAAATCTGAATTCTAATAGGACTAAGAGTCATTACATAGTCTAATATATGTATATATATTATTTACATAAAAATCTATCTGTTAATAATTATGAAATCTATCTTATTACTATATTGGTGCCTGAGAAGGGAGGACAGAGGTGTTTCCAGGGAGAGGCCTGTCTAAATCCAGCGGATAGGATGGTTCCCAAAATAGGGTAGGGATCTGCGACCCTGAGTGCCTTGCGGGCATAATCCCAAGAGAGGATAAGGGCTTGGATCTGTAAATTTTGAGGGAAATCTATTGTGATTGATATCTAAGCAACCTTGTTACTTTCAAAATTCCTTCTCAAACTGAAATAATAATAAGGGTAGCATGGACATTAGGGATCATAAATGGTAAGATTGCATAATATGTTTGGTGAATGTATAACTTTCCTTGCTATAAAATTATAAATAATGGAATAACATAGATTTGATTCAATGCAACTTAGCCCATTCAGTTTAGGCTATAAGAATATTAAATACGGGATAATCCTGGTTAAAACAAGCCTAAACTTAGCAAGGGACATTACATTGTGTTTAAAGGACTGTTTATATGTAGTTTTATTTGATGACATATTGTTCTTTGAAGGGTGTCTGTATTAAATTTTTATTGATATCGTTACTTAAAGACTTACTTTGTATGGAAACATAATTGCTGTATTATTTGATTGCGTGTTGTTCTTTGTAGGCTGTTTGTACTCTAATTTAATTATATCATTAGTTCTAGTCTTAGGTTGTATGGAAACATAATTGCTTGACCTTCATACGTGAGTAGGAATGTGGTTAGAGCTGAAGAGGCATATTTTTAACTCGCAGTTTGATAGTTCACTTGTGAGTGGAAGATATTTGAGATTTTATGTTTTCTTTCTCTCTCATGCTTTAGCTTACAATTGCATATTTTGGAGCTCTAGCCTATCCTTTTTAATGTTTAATTTTGGCAAAGATAATTGTTTGAATGGAACAAGTTTTATCTCATTGTTATATGCCTTAATCAAGATTCACAAATTAGTGTCACATTGTACTTGAGATGTGTGTTGATGATTTATTATTTAATATGTTATCATTAGTTTCTATGAAAAATAAGTAATAATGCTTCCTTGACAAGTTTACTTAGTTCTGCAGGGCACAAAATGCTTTGCAGCAGAGCCCTCTTATACTACGATGTGCTCCTGCAGTTGGGCTTATGGTATTTGCTGCATGGGGTCTTGGTCCATTTCTGCAGCTGATTCGTCATGTGGTTTTTCATGTATCTTCTCAAAACCTCAGTTGACAATGATGCAATTGCAAAATAGTGTTAAAATATTCCATGTATTGCAATCCTGTTCACACCACAGATTTTGTTCAAAAATTTCAAATTTGTTATTAGAGCAGAAAAATAGCCTTTTTCCCCTTTTTTTTGGTTAATTCTTTCCATAACCTTTTGTGCCTTTTAAGTTGAAATGTGAGTAGAATAACATTAACTTTTTGCAGCGGAGTTCCCGGAATTGGAAGAAAAGCAGTACTTACTACTTCATGACATCCTATTTACGGCCAATCCTGCTATGGACAGGTGTCATACTGCTCTGCAGGTAACGGCATTGAAGATCTAACAAAGCATTGCTGTAATATTGGGTGGGCTTGGATTAGACTGCCAGAAATTTCTCTGATACCTTAGTTGAATTTTAATGCTTAGGTTTGGAGGGCAAGTACTTTTTGAGTAAGTGAATGTGATTTATATTAGAGTAATGGATTTCTGTTCAGGGCATTTGATCCCGTTGAGGTGTTGTCTGAAACAAGCCAAGCTATCAAGCCGCCACTTGTAGACATTGTTAGGTCGCTCTCAACTATTGTGGCATTTGTATGTTGTATATCTAGGTAAGTAATAAATTGGCACGATCTTGGCATTTCCATAGCCTACATCTAGGTAAGTTAGTGAATCACTTTATGGTATAATGTTTCTAGATTTTTCTCAAATAACCAAATTTTTCCATTTGATTTGGTGCAGCCTGATTCAGCAGGTATATAAATTTTTGACGGAGCGCCAGAACACCCAGGATCCAAGCAATGTATATTTTTGTCACGTGTTTTATAAATTAATTATATTACTGTATACCTCATTCATGTCATGATATTTTATGTCAATTCGTGATTTGAATCTAGAGATTTCTCCAATTCTATGTGGCCTGAAAAAGTTACTTAGTTTCTTCATTATTTGTTTTGCTTTTGCAGCTTGGATATGAATTTATTAGAAATGCTCTAGTTACTGCAGTTTGTGTGGTGGGAGTAGCCTTGTTCTTTGAGAATGTGGGTTTTCCCATTCAAAAGTGGATTTTTGCTGGAGGGTTTGGAACAGTATTATTGACTCTCGCTGGTCGTGAGGTGATTTTTTTAAATCTTTCAGAATGCACCTCCAACTATTGCTGCATCGTATAGTTTAATCTAGAATCTGATTGGTACATGTGTAGACCTGATTCTTTTCATAAAAGGACTACTTTGTGTTGGTAGATAATTAAAATGAAAAATTACCTTTTTCTGGTGTTTTGCAAAGAAATATGCGGAGATTTTAAATGTGACAGAAAATAATTAATATCATATTTATACTTGCAATTGGTTAAATTACCTTATCAAATAACAATTTATTCTGCATACATGCCTTTGCCAAATGTTCTTTATGTTGGCTATCTTTCTTATAATTTATGCTTGAACTTTGATAGATTCAGTTAAGAGAAGCTTCTTATGGAATTTGTATCACCTTAACTAACTTAGATCTGGAATGCATAGACCTGATTTTGTTTTCTGTTAGTGATTTCTGTGTTCAAATGGATTAAAATATTCAAGAGAGAAATTTGTTGCATTGTATTTCTTGAAGAATACAAATGACCTTAATTATTCAGGTTGCCTTTGTTTTTCATAACTTTTCTCCCAAATATGTGGGAGGTTAGACCTATAAGAATCAAGATTTCAATGCCATTTACATCTATTGTTTCTGTGACTATCTCCTTCGTGGCTTTAATGATTTGCTGCATTGTGTTTATTCAATTAGTTTTTATTCAATTATTCTTTGGCGACGCGAATTTCCTCCACATGATTTTCTCTGGCAACGCGATTTTATTTGGCAACGCAATTTTCTTTGGTGACGCGATTTTCTGGTGACAATTTTTTCTCCTCTTTTTCTCTGGCGACACGATTTCTACGGTTGTAATTTCTTGACGCGATTTCTATCCTCTTCTGCTTCACTTCGTTTCTTGGTTTTTGGTTCCTCGCCGTTTTCTAGTTATGGTCATACTTTTGTGGACTCCATTACTTCTATGGGGCTGTTATTGCGTTTTTGTGCTAGGCTCCTCCTCATCAGAAGTGTTCTCAGTTCTACCTTTAGCTTTTCCTCTCTTAGAGAAATCCTGTCAAATTCCACCAAATTTTGCCTGAAATCACACATGAAGTGGTTTGGATGCACTCTATTTCTGAGGTTTTTGAGATTTCTGAGATCTCTTGACTTGAGTTCTTGATTTCGTGAATTCTTGACGCGATTTTTGAGATTGTTGAGATTTCTTGACGTGATTTCCAAGGGCTATAAACCTAAACAAGATCAAAACTATTAACAAGAAAGGTAAAAATGAAGATTAAACTTGAAGATTGCCAAAAATCAAGTGCTTGCATTCAGAGAAGAAAAACTCAAATCCACCTACGAATCCATGAGAAAATTTCGTAGGGTTGCCACAATTTTGTGATGTCAAAATTGAGGACAACACAAGCTGGGAAGGCATACTGTGTGATTACTTTTTGCTAGTGTAGTGGTGGAGATTCGGGTTAGCTAAAACAAGATTGCTTTCTACATTACTTCAATTGATTTTCTACATTATTTCAATTGAGAATATATATCATAAAGCAAAAGTTATTCTGATATTGCACTAAAGCATAAAGAATGAATAGTTTGATCGTTCCAGAAATATTCTTAAAACCAAAAGAACAAATTTTTATTTGATTTAAGTATAGAAAGGAATCAAGAAAGCAGCATTTTCCAAAAAACCAAGAATGGTTTACAAAGTCATGTTACAGAATCAGAAATAGGATACTGAGTGGAAGCTGATACCAAAAGCTGAAGTACACTGTCTAGGTCACCAGTACTACGGAATGCTTACGAAAATTCACAACTTCACTTTACTAATATATTCTTGCAAATATGAAAAGGGAGAAAAATGTTGGGCCTATTTAGGGGATTACCTTTAGGTCAAATCCACATATCAGTCTTTCATCCTTTGTGGACTGCAAAATAGCAAAAATAATAAATTTGTGTGCTCTTATCCCTAACAAGGAATTAAACCAATTATAAAGCAAAATGAAACAAATGATGTCAACCCTGGTCTGTGGGGAAGACTATCATTGTGAATAGATTTAACCTAAGTTACCGGTTTGAGTTCGGTTCTAAGTTCGGGTACGAAGAACCGGTTTGCAAGTTCGACAAAATTTTGAAAAGGGGTTGGGTTCGGGTCTGAAGAAACATGAAATTTTTTTATTATATATATATATACGAAGCCTAGAAGCATGAGTTAAAATTAGAATGTCACATAGGATCATAAAAACAACAAAAAAACACCATAAACTTGTCATCATAGCATCATATCAACATCAAAATATTAAAATAATAATATTGAGTTCAATTATCATTGTTTTGACTTTCAACAATTGGAACTTTATACAAAGTTTCAATCATTTGATGGATTATCTATTCTTCTTCATCATCATCAAAGGCATTAGTTGATTCAGAAACAGTGCCAATGCCAATGGGATCAGCTGCATCAATAACATTCTCGCTTTCCAAGTCCTCAAATGCTTATTACTTTTTCACTGTACAAAGAGCTTGTTTGTTTGTAATTATTAATTAATGTCCTACTTGAAAAATCATAAATGTTAAAAAAAGTAGCTGGCAACTCCCTTCACCTATTGAAGATATTGTTTAATGTTTAAAATATGATTTATCACTATAGAGAGCTTCCAATTAATCGGACAGAGATCATTATCAGCAATTGGATCTAAAAATTTCACTGGAAGAAATCGTGAGGGCTAGTTTAATTTGATGTAATAAATATCTGAACTTCAGCAGATTTTGTTTTGTAATGTTAAAGATCTTATTCAAATTCTGTAATTATTGTTTTCCGCACTAAATTATAGAATGTTTCTCAGTGGAAATGTACTTGGTTTGCACTTGGTCTGCCTAGCTCTGCCCTGGTTCGACTTGGGTTCGGCCCGGACGAACCAGCTTGCCTGGGTTTGAACCCTGGGCGAACCCACAGGTGAACTGGACCAGAACCAAGTACCGGTTCGAACCCAGGCTGGTCCGGAGGGGTCTAGGGGCGAACTAGGGTAACTTAGGATTTAACAAATAAGGTGGTGATTTACACCAAATGAGTTTGCCCAAATAGATAATGGAGAAACAATATCTAAGCAAAGCAACATTATTCAAATGAAAAGAACAATATTAACTGAAACAGTGAGCTTTTTGATGATAAAAAGGATGTGCAAGGCTAATAGTCCTTTGTGAGCTTCAACCAGCAAGAGAAACGAGCAAGAGTATAGTCTTTCAACTTCATGGAAATTTTGATAGAATTTCCCAAGAGTGCCAAGAGAGAGCGAGATGCAAAAGGTTGTGTTTCAAGAAGAGAATGGGAGTTTTGTTTGATTAGGTATGAGAATACGGAACATTACTTTCTTAATTGGGCGTTACAACAAGTGCCTTGGAGTAGCCAAGCAGAAATCCCATGTTTCAAACTCAAAAAACTTTTAGGATGCTAGCATGCCATGCTCCTGTCCAGAGAATTCCTCATAATTTTACACCTATTTCCAAAACAAAGGTAAAAGAATATTGTGTTTCAAAATCTGGGCAACTTTGGTCTAAGGAAAAGGCCAAGGTTTGGGGTCAAGTAGACTTGGAACATGCTATGAGAGAAGACAGTGAAGTTTGTTTGAAGCACAATGTGAAATTGCACGGGCAGGCAATTTTCTATGTTATAACAAGGAATAGTGCAATTGTTGGCAGTGATTTCCGCCTTATACTTCTAGCATAATGGAAGATAAACATGTTAGCTTTACTTTCACTTTTAGTATCTTATATCATCTTGAACTGGCCATAAATATTTTTTAGCTTCTTGGCGAATCTGGAATATGGGTTGCTTTTATTGCTGTGATATTGGATTTATTTTCTTGATATTTTCTAGAACTTGTTGGAGATGCTAAGATCATTGAATCCTCTGAAGAGCACACAATTATACTGAGAGGGGGGGGGGGGGTGAATCAGTATAATAACTATTTTTCAATTTAAAAGCTTTTATTCAAAAATAACTTCAAATACTCAAATCAACAATTATGCACATGAACACAAATTTAACGTGGAAACGCAATATGGGAAAAAACCACAAAATAATTTGTTTTATATAATTTTGTTCTTTTACAAATAGTTTGTAGGCTCCAACCTACTAGAGGCTCCAACCCCTGTGTTTATGAGCACCGACTCACTGGAAACTCCAACTCCCACACTTCGTACGCACCGACCTACTGGAAGCACCGACTCCCCCTGTCTGGATTTTGAGCACCAACTCGCTGTATATAAATTTTTCTTCCACCTTGGCAATGTTGCTATCTTCAACTGATGATGGACATTTTAATTTCAGCACATACTTCTTCTTTCCAAAGTCAGCCTTTACAATATATTTATTTGTATAATCTTTCTTTATTGACACCACATCGTATATTCATATAAATCAGATTTTATTCTGATTCTATATATATATATATTTTTATTAGTTCTTCATTCTCTCCAATACATACAAACTGCCTCTCAAATCTCCTTTTATTCTTTCCTGCTGCTGACTTACTATTTTCAAAATGGTAGATCAAATATTTATATATTCATATCTTTAAATGAAACGTTATGTCTCTTTTTAAGATTATGACTTTTCATATCGGATAGGTGTCTCTCCCTTTTTAAAAACATTATTATTAACTTTAAATAAGTTAATCTTTTTAATCATAGTATTATCAATTATAATATATACTCTTCGATAGAAAGCCTTTTGTGAAACATTTATCGGCTGGAAAAACCTTAACGCCTAACATTTATCGCATATCAAACTTTCTTTAATCTTCTATTAAAAACTTTGGTATATATATCAATCGCTGCATATAATTTTGTTAATGCTGCATATAATATTAACCTCCGTTAATATCTTCAACCTTCAATAATGATATTTTCAACCTTTGACGTCGCTGTGTATCTACCGTCTACCGTCTCTGATCATTTGCCGTTCTGTATATATTTATTATAGTGTATGTCTTCACTGTTCTGCATCCTGTATGTATACGTATCTTTTGCATACGTCTCTTCTTATATTATATAATATATGCCGTTCATGCTGTCTATTATTTCTTTATGCTGTATCAAAAACTCTGTTTAAACTTACGTATGTAATATACGTATCTTCATATATCTTCATTGCTATACATATCTATATGTATACGCTGGTCATTATATATCTGGATATACTGAATATGCAATCATATAATAAATCTGAATATGTATATAAATCTGAGATGTATATAAATCTGAATATACTGAATATACATACTGAGATGTATGTATAAATCTCTGTTTGTCTTTGCTGTGTACGTGTATGCTGTCTATATATACGTATATGCTGTATATGGTATTCTCTGTATGTGTATGTATTCTCTGTGTATATGCTTCATGCTTCTGTATATGCTGTATATGGTATAATATTCATGTACGGCTATTTTTCATCAATGACATATGATATATGCTATATGGTATAGTATTTTTTTTGACATCAATGACAATTTTCCATCATCCTCTACTAGTTTAGAGATAATTTAATCGCTATTATGGCACCATTATTAGGCACATTATTGATGCTTGTCTTTTCAAAGAGTGCAACAGGAATTGTGGAGGCTCCGGAAAAGCTTTTGTAGAAAAACTAGGCTTTGATGATGTATTGGCATAAATTTTCTAATTGTTTCTTGCTTACGGGAGTTAAATAAAGCTACTTCAGTGTCATAGCTATCTGGATTCTGGACTACTGCAAGACCCGTCTGGTTTCTGTAGCCATCAATCTTAAGTTTTCAGGTTTCCAGAAAGCTTTCTTGTGAAGATTATAACTGTCAATCTTGAAATTTTTTAGCAGTGACAAGTAGTAACACTTTGAAGGTTTAGAAGCACATTGGCATAGCCCTTTGTTCAATTATGTAAGGTACAGATAATATTATTTGTAAACAGTATGCAGACACTGTTAAGCATGAAGAGTTTTTTCAAGAAAGAGTTATTGGAACAATTCACAGCTTATTTACAAACTACATTAGAATCCTCAGTTATAATTGAAATCACCACTTTGGAGGGAGTAGACATGGATAAAACTCTTTTGACTCACCAATATAGTGCTGATGCCTTTTCAGCGGTCGCATTATCTTAAAATACTCATTTCAAGAGTCACTTCTTGACCATCTATTAATTTAAATATAGCTTTCTCTGGTTGAAATACCAGATGCGAACCTTTCTGTAGGTATTCATTAATTTTTGAATGGAAAAGAGGAGAGAGGAGAGAGTGTCAACTATATATGATATTTCTCCATGAATGGGTTATAAATTATAATAAACTTTATTTAAATGATAAATAAATAAAAAACAGTAGACATAAGACTAATTAGAAGAACAATAAAACCATAAATTTTTATGTTTACATATTTGGGTAATGTTTAGACCACATAGAACTTGTGCCAATGAAAAGGTTATAAATGAGACAGAGTTTTAACCTTTTAAGTCATTCCAATTCAAAAAACCAGTGGATTTCTAAATTTAAAACTACCAAGTAATATTTTTAATATTTTATTCATCATAAATGATAGTTTCTTTTACAGCTTTGCTTAGCTCTTCACTTTGCTGAATTGTTGAGATGAAGTGTCAATCCTGTGCTTTCTATAATTGGCAAAATTTTCACTTTCCTGAAGCATTAATCTTGTCTTTTCTCAAATTGAGCATTCACTTTGCTAAAATGCTAATTTGTGTTTATTTGCTAATTTATTTTCTTTAGTGCAAAATTTGTACTTTCTATCATAGTTGGAATACTTGAACTCGACAACTTCTCAGCAAGGCCCCAAAAAACTCGGTGAAAACTCAACAACTTAAAAAATTGCGTAAATTTACTAAAATGCATTTTATTTAGCAAAATTCAACAAGGATATGCATCTAATGAGTCAGTAAATGAGTAAACAAAAGAAATAAGCTGAGTTTAGATATATTTAAATGCAAATTGGGTACAAAATGGCACCTCATGTGGAATATTGATGGCTAGTGGCTTGATAGTCTAAAGCAAAATTAAAATAGCAAATTGTCTTTGTAAAACTATAAGTAAATACAACATCAAAAAAGTCTACATCTTCCTTTTCCCCTTCCCAACAACTCTAGTAAAAACTACTGGAGGGGTAGGCGGTCTAGTCCTAGGAGTCCGCTGTGGCTACACCTCCTTGCTTGACACAACTGACAGTAACTAGACCTCCATCTTGGATGTAGATGGTGTTGGCATCGACAATGACTCCTCACCATCCTCAACCTCCTTGTCCTCCTCAATGTCATCCAATCCTAATTCAACCCTCCTCCATAGCCCGCCTCTCCAAATCATAGATCTCATCCTCTGTAAACAATGGAGGCTGCTCTTAGGATGTCCAATTATTGTAAGGATTTGTCATCCAAATGAAGTGGACAAATTGGTGTTTCCTCTACCTTGTGTGCAACCGAAGGTTATATTGCACAAAGAAAAGGTCATTGAAGCGTTTATGTGCTAATGTGTTCCTCTTCTTTGTGTGGATGGCCTTGAGCAAGCTCCAATTGTGCTCACAATTAGATGAACTACAAGGCTGACATAAGATTCAGAGGGCAAGTTTTTGCAGATTTGGGGCATTTCCACCCCAATTTCGCCACCAAGCATCTACAAAATAAAATATTGAGTCAGAAAGCAAGGTGAAAACATATTTTAACTTTTATTTATTTATCATGCATGTGAAAGACTCCAAAATTCCAAATATTATACCTAAGGTTTGAGTGGTTATTCCTCTCTTGGCAAAGTCTACAGAGAATAACTTGCCCCTTGCATTTTGGTACATGTCCAATTTAGACACAATGAGGTCTCTCACCTCAACCTCGGGTATCATCCTTTGAATGCATGCAATGAGGCCCTCCATGACCTCTCCATTGGGATTCGAGTAGGATGGTGAGAAGTAAAAACTTGGGTTGAGAAAGTACCTTTATGCATGAATGGGTTGGTGAAGTTGATTGTTCTACCTCCTGTTGGTTCCCAAAACTGCAGATTGGAAATCCAAGAGCCTGCCAATTCTCCAATAGAATTCCAAATCAATTCTGGCCAACGAACGGGAATACTTCAAACTCCCCTGCACTTCAGGCTTCGCTACACCTAGGCGGGTAAACCTTTACTTCAAACTTGATCACCTGGTTCGAAGCTCTTCTATAGCGAATTTAAGCTGGCGAGTTCCTCGGTTGGCAAAATCCTTGAACTCGATCAAAATAAAGTGAATGCTGAATATATGAATTAAAGTGTTATGTTATGATTAATAAGATTTGTAGGAAGGAATTGATAAATTTTCTGACTTCATATATAAACCCAATATTTCAATAATAGTAAGACCAGTGCCTCTGTTTATTTGGGCAATAGAGTCAACTTCATTGAAGGTTTACGTACAACTTTATAATGTTCAGTGCATTTATATTGCTAATCAATTCAATAATCAAGACGCGACAAATCAAATATTTATGCAATCCTAAATTAATCCCGATTGAATTTAGGATGCTATCTGACCGTATCCACTTATCCGATATTTAAATTGTACAATATTCAAAAATAATGATTACAAAGGACGAATCATTTACAGTTTAATTCTCCATGCCTCTAATAATAAACAAAAGACTTTTTATTTTATTATTAAAATAAAATAGATTTATAATTACAAAATCATACTCTAGCCCTTATCCCTCCATCTAAAATATATAAAATGTTTCTATTTTCGAATGTCTCTCTTCTATCGGATTATAAAATCCTTATTTATACTTGGTTTTATAAAGTGACGTGTCTTTTAAATATCAAAAGTCACGTCTCTTTTAAACAAAAAAAAGTTTTTATATTTCAACTAATGACCAACGTAATCTATTACTACTTTAATAATATCATCAAATCTTCCACATATGTTACAAATGGAGGCCATGATTTCTACAACAAATTAGGGCTCCATCACCTCCTATCAATAATTTCCCATATGGGGTCAAATTTGAGGCTACCCCCCATTAGTAATTTTTGATAGACTCTTTGGCCCTATCCATGGCCTCATAAAGGTACCCCATGGGGTTTGATCCCCATTTTCCAAGTGGAGAACTCGAAGACCTACAATTGAAAAGTACAAAAAGATTAATCATTAAAGTTACAAATTAATAATGAAAGACTTGAACACAAAAAAATTAAATATTCAAGTTTTCAAAATACCTTCACGATGTCTATAGCTCTTTGTGCAAATTGGTTGTTGAAGACAATGTATGCAACATTTTCTCCATTAGACTTCTTCAAATAACTTGAGTCTAGCCACGCTTGACTCACAAACATTTGCTTCAAAGTTGTTAAAGAACTAATAATACTTTGCAACGTTAAGAAAATCGTTGCAAACCTTGTGACACTCGCTCTTACCAAATCCTCTTGGGTGTGTTCTCTCATCAAACGAAGAACCCAAGGGTGATTGTAGATGTATTTGTGATCTTCCTTGCATCCTCTACAACTGGTCTCACCCAATCTAATTTTCCTATGTCCAAAAGAAGATTGATATGTGCTGCACAAGGTGTCCAAAAATGTGTACTATGTTTGTGTTGGAGGATTCTACCAGCTGCCACATATGTTGTTACGTTATCGGTTATTATTTTCACCACATTTTCAATTCCCACCTCCATGACAACCTCCTCTAACATTAGAGCCAAAGTTTCAGCAGTCTTCGCCTTGTTGGAGGCATCCATGGATTTTAGGAACACCACATTCTTGCAAAAGACCAAAAAATTAATGATGGTGCACTTTTTGCTATCCGTCCACCTATCAAAAAGAATGGTGCAGCCAAATTGTTTCCATTTTGTTCTCTACTCTCCACCACTTCTTTTGCCCTAGCAATTGTATTTGTAAGCAACCCACAAGTACAAAGTAAAATTAATGTTAAGTACACAATTTTGATAAAAACATAACTTAAATTCAACAAAAAATAGTAATTACTCTAAATAAATTTAAAAAGAAAAAAATTTAGTCTACACTTTAAAAAGAAAACTCAACATAAGTTATCAAGATTTAAAACTAAAAGTAAAAAAGTTAAAACATTAAAAAACTAAAACAAGTGAACTATGCTCCCACTCAAGTTAAGATGAGAAGGTGCCTTTTAGCCGTTTCCCGTCATAGTCATTGTAGTAACCAAATTAAAGCCAATATGGATATTTTGCCACATTGAAAGGGATGTTGTTGAAGTACCAGAAATCAACACAAGCAATGTCTACTTACTGATGCACCTACCTATTCCATCCAGTTCCCACCAATGATAGCTATGCTTGAGGTGTGTTTTTGTGCACAAAATATTTATCTATAGACTGTGCTTGTGGCACCAATGGTGGTTCTCTATTAGAAGTAACAAAAGTGGTGGCCGAGGGGATGGTGGATTTGCGGATATGTGGGCTACAAAGATAGCCTACTATGCCCTCAAGTGTTGCTTCTTCTTCGAGGTTGATTGTAACATCTTGAGATTCAACTATGCATGTTTTAATGGCTAGTTTTGCCCTTTCTCTTTACAATTTTTTATCTTCTTGGGCAACAAGCAAGGCATTAATTTCTCTTTTTATTTCTTTTGTGGTTCCCTCAAACCCTCACATCATGCCTGAAAGGTGGCATTTCAAGTGGCGCATGCCTCCATAAACTACTTTTTCACACTTGATGCAAATTACGGTATTATGTTTCGGTCCTTCAAAGGCATACTCCAAGCCTTATCTATAGCCCCTTTAGGACACGTGCCTACATATCCAAATAGGCCTGTGTTTACTGAGGCATTGGCAGACCCTAAAGTTGACCCAATTGTAGAAGAATCTCTATTTGCCATTATCAACTTACACATACAAACTGAGACCGCAAAATTACAAATTAATATTTTAATAAAAAATTTAGCAAACAAACTAAATTAGTTTAAATAGTTTTAGACAGCTAAAAATGGAAAAAAACAAGAAAAAAGTGTTAAGGTTTGAATTCTTTAGGAAAAGTTAAGATTCTTGAGAAAATAGTGAAAAAATAGAAAAAAATGTTAAAAAATAGTGTTACTCGGGGACGTGTCCCTGGCTTGAAAACCCTTGTCCCCATACCGGGGATGTTCCGAGGGTGGGGGAACGGCTAGGGGATGTCCCCAACCCATCCCCGATTTTTGAAAAAGAGCAGGGGCATCTTGGAAACCTGAGGATGTCACCCTAATATTCTAGGGACAGTATTACATCCTAGGGACGACCAAAGATGTTGTAGCCATCGTTTGACCATCCTCTCGATGGTCGGCTCTCCCCAACGTAAAGTATTCAAAAAGTCAAAATAAAAAATTGTTGTCCATCGTGGCTTCTTGGGGGTCGTTTTGTGGCCCCCTCCATACTTGCCCTATAAAAGCCAAAAATGTTATGTATTGCACTGTATCATTTTTTTACATTCATAACATTTCATTGTTTCAAGTTTCTACTCTCTCATTCATAGTAGCAGCAAGGGTTTTGATATTTGATTTGAAGGAGCAACAACAAGGGTTTGTGGAAGTGATTTTATCATCTTAGGAAGCAAGAGCTTGGAAGAGGTAAGTTTAAACATCCTTCCATGCTTGTATTTTTCATTTTTTTTCAAAGCTTAAGCTTGAAACACTTTTTTTTTAGCATTGTTTCAGTTCATTCTTCAATCTCAAAAAAAAATTAAAAACCAAAATGAGCAATAGAGAGGGTAGTAGTAGTCAGGATGCATTGGGGGGTGGTGAAACTCATAGTGTTGAGGCTAATAGTGGGCAGCAACAACCTGATTTGTTTAAGTACCCTTCAACAATCATGAGCAAATATGCAAAGGGCCCTTTCAACAAGGAAAAGTCTTTTCTCCAATATGTTACACCTAGGGGTCAAAAGAATTTTTTTTAGGAGGGACTAGGGTGCGAGATTGTCATGTTTGTAATGATGACTTTAGGGGCAGCTATACAAGGGTGAAGTCACACTTTTTTGGGTATTGCATGCCATGGGGTTATAGCTTGTCCAGATTTAACTAATAAGGAGAGAATAGAGTGCGCCATAGATTGCACATGGAGGCTGGAATGGGGAAGCAAGGTTTGACAATGCCATTACCTTCTTTATTTAGTGCACAATCATCTAGGCCTATGTCAGCCACTATTGGAACTAGTCATATTGAGACAAGAGGAAAGAGGAAGATGAGTGGTGGTGAAAAGAGAACAGTTGAAAGTATGTTTAATGCACAAGCACATGAAGTCAGAGAGTCACCCATTGCTAAATTCTTTTTTAGCTAATGCTATCCCATTTCATGTGGTCCGTTCCTCTTATTTGAAACAAATGGTGAAAGATATAGCCACTATGGGTCCCTCATTCACACCCATTGGTGACCATAAGCTACGAACAACCCCCCTAGACAAAGAATACTCCAAGGTTAATGTGTTTTTGGAGGATATGAGACACACTTGGGTGAGGACAGGCTGCTTTATTGTGATGGATCGACGTACTGATGTTAGACATTGGCCACTCATCCATATCATTGTTACATCCCCTATTGGTTATTTTTTAAAAATCGTAGATTGTTTAGGGAATTGTAAGGATGCATAGTGCCAATTCACCATTTTGAGATATGCCATTGAGGAGATTGGGCCTGCTAATGTTGTACAGACGATCACAGATTTAACATGTGTGTGCAAATTAGCTGGATTGATGGTGGACCCTTTGTTGTGTTCGTGCATTGAACAATGCATTAAAAGACATTGGTAAGATAGATTGGGTGAAGCAAGTGGTGTTAGTAGCCAAAGAGGTTCAAATGCTCATTTGTAACCACCACACCACACTTTCTCTTTTTAGGTCCTTCTCAAAAGAGTTCCTCAAACCAACTGAGACAAGGTATGCCAATTTGAATTACTTCATTTTATTAAATCAATAAATTATTTAAATCATTGTTACATGTGCTTTGAATTTTCTAATTACATTGAGCCTTGTAATTATATATATTATAGGTATGCCACTTACTACATCTTGATGGAGTGGATGCTTGAGGTGCATGAGCCTCTACAATTGATGGTGGTGAATCCAAAGTGGACTTGATGGTCTAATTCTATCTCTTGAAGGAAGATCACTAAAGCAAAAGATCCTTGATGATAGTTGGAGTACAATGAGGTAAGTTGCGGATTTTATTAAAAAATATAAATTAAATGTTAGTCTTTAAATTGTTGTTTTTTATATTAAATTGAAATTTCTAATTCTGATTATAAATTTATAATTCTTTCAAATTTTTTGTTTGCATTTTGCAACTAGCTTTGCTCTGTCATCTCACCCATCGTAGATGTCATTAGATATGTTGATATAGGCTCTCCTAGTCTTGGAGAGATGTATGAGACTTTTGATAGCATGCTGGGGAAGATAAAGATAACAATTTTGGCTAGGGATCCTACTTTGGGGTTATATGAGTAGCATATTAGGCCCATCATAATGCGGAGGTGGAACATAATGAATACCCTGCTTCATATCACAACCTATGCTCTAAACTCCAAATGGTATGCGGAAATGGAGGAAAGGGTGCCTCTATGTGATGATCTAGAGGTATTAGATGGGTTCTCACAAACCATTGATAAGATGTTTTCAGGAAATGAGGCTTCCATATTTCGCACATAGTTCCTTGACTTCACAAAACATCGTTGCCCAAGATTGAGTAAACCACATGCAAGGTTAGATAGATTCATATTGGCACAAATAGATCTTATTGGGTGGTGGACATCACATGGGAGGGATACACCATAGTTGAAGGTGCTTGCCTCTCGTCTGCTTGCATAGGTTGCTAGTTCCTCAGTTGCAGAGAGGAATTGGTCTATATATGCCTTTATCCACTCCCTCATGAGGAAAAGACTTACCTCTAGACGAGCGGAGAAGCTAGTGGCCGTGCTTTGTTTTTCTTTATTTTGATTTTTATATTGAGCATGAAACTATATGGCAGCACTTTAGCCTTTGGGCATTTTATATGTTAAACTGATTTTTTTGTTATCACATGTATATTGACAATGAATTCTGAATTATGAATGCATATTGAGTACTGAATCGGTTGAAACAATGAAATGTTGTATGTTAAGGTTCTATGATGTTTAAATGGCATGCTTTATCCACATTTTCATATGAATGTAATGTTTATCTGCAAATTTCCCTATATATTTTAAATTTTCTCTATATTTTATATAGTCGTCTCCTTTCCCGTCCCCTTGCCGTCCTAGAAACGCGTCCCCTGTTGTCCTCTTCCCGGAAACTCAATGTAACACTGTTTAAAAATGGTGTTAAATCTTGTTCATTACACTCTAAAACAATTTAGAGTACTTAGGAAATGGAATTAATGAGTTTCTATAAACCTAGATGCAACAAAAATGAGATAAAATGATTTAAAGAAAAGAAAAAGAAACCTGAAAACCTACCTGAGAATCCGATTTCGTTTCAAAATCCTCTTCAAATCAACAAATCTTTGCAAATGACCTTGCAATACCTTGGAAGGGTGTTTTGTGACTTGGACAATAAACAAGGGATCATAAAAAGCAAATAAAACCTTCTGTCTCATGTCAAAACTCTTTTATACAATTGCGGCCAAGAAAACAGCACGGACTCGTCGAGTTTTCTCGGCAAAAGTCTGGAAAACTCGGCAGCAAAAACTTCTCGCCGATTTCTCTGCAATTTTTTTATCTAGGCTTTCTATAATTGCTTAATTTGTCAGTGTACTAAAGTGACGAAACTATGTTTCTCTAAACCTTTGCAAGCTGGTAAGTGCTTCAGTTTACTAAAATATTTACCCCGCTAAAATTCAGTTCTTTTTTATAATTTTAATCACGACAATTCTACTCACCACTTATCTGACGTTTAATTTCATCTTAATCAGTGTTAATTTCAATAAATGAATTTATTGAAGAGATTAATCATTTGGAGATTGACTTACGTGACTTGAATAAATTCATATCACCCAAATTATTTTCTAGCAAATTTTATGTAGTAAATACTGTAGCGAAGGTGATTGTAGTATGTAAAATAGTTTCTGCTTATCTTAAAGTTTATTATTATAATTAAGATATATAAATGTAAACTATCATGTAATTTTTATTTAAATTAGTTGTTTAATTGTTATAGAGATTTAAACAATAATTAAAAAATTGCAATTAGGACAGCTTTATGAACAGTTATAGATTTGGTTTCAACACCATGTCATGTGACCCATGTTCACATATTTTATGTACTTAAGTTTTATATTATATCTTTTGTCTACTTTGAAAGTTTATGGACTTTCAAAATTTTAATGTGTAGATTTTGACCAACTACATGTCAAGCATAATGATCCATGCAACCCGGCCATTTGTTGTCAATGATTGGATTCAAACCAAGATTGATGGGTATGAAGTTTCTGGAATAGTTGAGGTCAGTTATACTTCATTTGTAATTTGAGTAACTTTAAATATGAAACATTAAAGTTTTATTATGAGAAGAATTATTCAATTGTATTTTAGAAGTGATTTGAGTTCCATCATACTTGGGATCATTATCCAACTTTTATTGCCTATATATTTTTTTGTAATTTAATGTTCTTTCAGCATGTTGGTTGGTGGTCACCAACTATTGTTAGAGGGGAGGACCGGGAGGCTGTGCATATTCCAAACCACAAGTTTACCATGACTGTTGTCCGAAACATCAGTCAGAAGCCCCAGTGGCGGATCAAGACTCATTTTGCTATCAGCCATTTAGATGTGAGCAAAATTAAGGTGAGTTACCAAGTATATCATCTGACACATTTTCCTTCTACCCTTCATAGGACTAATAACTGGTTTGAAATTCTCTAAATTATATACCATTGCTTTCATCATAAAGAAATTCATTGGGTTTCCCAATTGCTTATGCATTAGTTTCTTACTTTGGCGTTCCTTATTGCAAAATGCCAATAGTTAATTTTTCAACTAACCAACCAAGAAGGATTGAAAATCTATATTTATCATATACATTTTTTGTGTGCTATGGTTAAAATTAAGCAAATCAGGTATCCCATTCAAAATAAGAGACTAGATCCTACATAATGCAATCCAGATCCATTTGTTTCTGGGAGACGTATTAAGTCCTAACTATTTCATATTAGCAATTATATGCACAATTAATTTTTAAAAATCAAAACCACTGAATCGTTTGTTGTGACACAAAATTCATAGCTTGTTATTAAAGTTCAATTGGCAAAGCGTTCTAATTTATCTGTAATGGATCCAACATTTTGAGACATCAATAAATATCCAGTCCAGACATAAATGATTATTTATGAAGGTTATGGTGGTTAATTGTGCTTAGGTCCACTGTTTGTATTTTATGGGCAAACTAAAATTTCCTCCTCAGCTTGAAGTAAAAGCCAGTTTTATTTTGGAGTTTACTTGATGAGTTATCTAGTCTGTTCTGTATTATTCATAGGTGTTCCTACCCTCACATGTTGATGTAAATTTTTACTAGTCTTAATGTGCTTTCCTCACGTAATATCTATACATAATTGATATTTATCAGTTATTATGTTTAATTTATATCTATGACTGATATCTATATGAATATCTATTATAATATAATTAATTTAAAACCACTTCCACAAGTGATATCTATACGTATTCAATATCTCTAGTGGCTTTGTATAAATGCATTATATTTTGTTCTTTCTTCTTATTATTTTCTGGGGGTATTTGCACTGTAAATTCGGGTAACTGGTGAGAAAATTGACTAGTCTGAAATAGGGGCTGTTACTTTATTTTAACAAATTGTTGAGCTGCTATTACTGGAAAATGACAAGCTGTTGTACAATATCCAGTAGTTGGAATGTGTCAAAAAGAACAACCCTAAATTTCAAATGGTAAATGAAAGTTACACCACAAGAAAATTTGAGAAATTATCTTTTCTTTTCTATGCCCCTTTATCTGCTTTTTAAATCGTTAATTGCTAAACTAGCTGCTGTTTAATTGTTGGCTCCAGTGCAACCACTGGTGTTCTTTTCCTAGTCATTTCTTAGCATTTCGCTCCAGAGAATTATCATCTTTAATATTATCTGTGTATCCAAATAAATCTGATTGCAATATAGTAATAAATTAATAATTTCTTTTTATATCATTTTGGTAGGTTAAAGGGTTGTAAGAATATTTTTAAGAATCTGAGTTTTGGTTTCTATTTCCAATTCCAGAAAATATTACCTGATATGCGTAAAGTCTTAGCAAAAAACCCCCGTGTTGAACAGCAACGACTGCATCGAAGAGTATTTTTGGATGAAGTAAATCCAGAGAACCAAGCTCTAATGGTAAGTTCATATTCCTTTTGTTTCATGAACATCAGCTTTTGGTACAAGTTTCTGATGTTCCTCTGGCATCTTAATCACATTCAGATGATATGGCTTGAAATGGTGAAATGATAAAGAATTTATATTGTTTTCTTTGTTTATCTATCTTTTTCAGCATTTTCTGGTGTACTGCTTTACAGATTATGGTGTCTTGCTTCGTGAACACCCGCCACATGGAGGAATATCTTTGTGTCAAGGTAGGCTTAAAGAAAGTCAGTGTATTAGATTTTCTCACACTGCAAAGAATGCATCTATCCATCTATCTGTAAATTGAGTATCAAATGAAATCTGGTGATAATGTTACTTCACAAGTTCATATACCGAATACTCTTCCTTATCTTGAATGCTCTTCACTGAGCTTGAACTTGCTTGCAAATTTATCTCCTGAATGTGCTACAGGACATGATACAGTGTGTTGATTGTAACAGGAAGCAATTCTTTTGGAACTCTTAAGAGTTATCAGACATCATAATGCCCGACTGGCTACTCCAATCCGTACCTTGTACAAAACGTATAGTGACAGTGTGATAGAAAACATGCCATTTGAGGAAACCATTTCTGGAAGAGGAGAGGTTTCCAGTAATCGACATTTCTTACTTATAGAAAGTTCAATATTGAATGCAGAGGCTAAGGAGAAACAAAATTCTTTTCAAAGTAAACAAGAGTTGAATACTGTTCAAATAAATGGAGTTGCTTCAGAGGCTAAAGGGACTGAATCTGGATTAATTTCGTCCAATCACAATATCAGTTGTGACAGTTCAGATGCAAAGAATATTCACATAGAGAAAAAGAGGGATCCTGCTGCTGTTGATTCACAATCAAAGAACATAAAGCCAAGCTTGGATGCAGTTGAAATATTGCCTCCAAAATCACATCTGGAAGGGTCGGCTACGATGGAATTAAATTCTAATGACAAAACTTTGCACGAATCAACTTTAGAAAACCAAGTTGTCAGTCCCGAGGGACATGTTGAAGCTGGGGTTACAAAGAGCGACAAGGTTGACTCAAGTAATGAGAGGACATCCACAAAATCTTTAGATTCATATCAAAATGTATCCAAAGGTGGAAATAATGGTTCTAAGTCATCTACTGAAGTTAATAGTTCAGTTGAAGAAGGGAAGACGACAAAATCAGATTCAAGAAGCAGATTGAATGGCACCAAATCATCTACTGAAGTTCATATTTCAGCTGCAGAAGAAGAAAGGGTTAAATCGGACTCAACAAGAAGACAGAATGGCACCAAGTCATCTGCTGAAGTTCATATTTCGGTTGCAGAAGGAAAAAGGTTCAAATCAGACTCAATAAGTAGTCTCGAAAGTGAATTACATTCAGACAAAAGCAAACAAGAAGATCAGTATTTCTCCCCTCCTTTTGAGAGAAAACAATCTAATAATGCTTTTTCAAAGTCGAGGCTTCCACTGGAACAAAGTAAACCTCTTGGTGTTGCTCTGAATGGGCCAAAGAAATCTCTTCCAATCGAGGGAGACACTACTTTTCAGGCAGAACCAAAAGAACTTGCTGCATGCAGAAACAGCAATGGTATTTCTGGTGTAAAAGATCAGAGAGAGCCTCAGCTACCACCTTCAGGCGTCGTGCAATCTGACCAAAGAGTTAATCAGCAAAATAATTAATGTATATGGACCTAGAATATCTATTCATTTCCTATCCGATTCTTAACGGTGATTTGAATTTGTAAAAAATCTAGTTGCGTTGTAAAAAACAAAGGCATTATTTTACAGTATATTTATTGTACATATTTTTGTATTTCCATGAGTGTGCCATTGTGTTTATTAATTGAAACTTTTATTTGCACCAATTTTTTTTAACTGTGTGCGCTTTATAGTTGTGAGGTTGGGGGAGCAGCCCTTCAAATCACAAGTTGAAGCAAATAGAAAGAATACAAAAACATCTTATCACTACTATCTTTAAAGTCAAATCAATGGTTCCGTATGAGATTCTCTTGGCTGAAGCAGGTATGTTCCTGATGGACCTTTCAATGTTATCCATTTATTAAGCTATCTAAGTAAAGTTGAAAATATGGTTAAACATGATGGCTCAAGTTGGTTGTTGGGGAGAGGTTAGCTCATAGAAAGATGTGGATGAAACAAAAAAATAGTGGTTGAGTAAAAGGGCATTGACTTGCAAAAATATCCCATCACCAATGAAGAGATAAAAAGTTGTGTTGGAAAAATTCAGGGCTGACATGTGGACAAAGTAGATGGGGCGAAAAAAAGCCCACTATGTGAAAGAGTTCAATCCTGTTTGGGGTCATGATGAAAAAGACTACTTACAGGTGGCAATCAAGGGTAAGGCTAGGTTGTTAGTGGTGCAAATAAGAACCGAGTCTCATCATCTAAGGTGCAAGACAAGCAGATGGACGGTATTCCAAAGAGGTTTGGGAAGAAAGAACGTGTATTTTTTGCAACAAATGAGTTGTTGAAACTGAATGAAACTTTATTTTTGAATGTGTTGCTTACGAAGATATCTGTGGGCAGTATGAGAACATCTTGAAGGAGGGTTGTTTAAACCAACTTTTTGAAAAATCAATGTTGCACGAAACTACTAGTTTTCTGATAAAGATCCATAATCGAAGAGTTGACATCCAAAAGAACATGAAGATGGTCCAGGATTTGATGTGGGGTTCCTTAGGTTGTTGGTCATTCATTCATTGAATAACATTTGGAATATTTGTTTCATCACAAGCATGAGGGATGCGTTGTCATTTTATGTAGTTGGGCCATGATTTGAACCTATGCTAGCAAGGATAAACTTGATAATCTCTCTCTCTCTCTCTCTCTCTCTATATATATATATATATATATATATATATACGTTAATTAATTAATTAATTATTTAGAGTGGTTCTAGGAAGAACAAAACAATCCATTGCACAAAGTAAACCAGAACAATAATTTTGTTGGAGCTTTATTTCATTGATGCTATCATTAGGAATAGCATCAGGATTTCTTGATTCAACTTAGAGCCCCAATCCTGTAGATTTTTCCATTTCTTTATACTTCTTAGCACGATCTCCTCTATTTTCTTTATTTTGCATATGAGAGCATAATGCTCTCACTTGAAGATCTCACATATATAAATGAGGATTCTAGTCCAAGTTATAAGAAATAGCTAAATTGTGCAAATAAAATTCACACAATACATTTTGCAGTTCAATTGTGGAATTTTGGAAAATAGTAAAAATGCTCTCTAGAAGTAACCATAGAACAGGAGAAGGTACAATATATCCGCATAAATTGAAAACTTGAACCTCTCCCTTAAGGTGGAAAGTATACACTCTAGTAGAATGCCTACAATTGACAATTTGTTGGACACGATTAACTAATTGATCCACCTTTGCATTTAGTCTTTTTATTTCTATTATCTTATTCTCAATTTCTTTCTTAAATTGGAGCTGCATATTTTCTTTTTCCTTGACCCAATCAACCAATTGTAGCTACAATTGTTGAACATATTCCCATAATTGTAATGTCAACAAGGGCCAAGACATAGGAGGGGTAACTATGGAGTTATCTTGATCAAGGATTATTGTAGTAATTTGTTCAATGACATTTTTAAGTTTCTTGAGCAACTAGATTTGCTAAACAATCCAGATTACTATCATCATCTGCTGTGTGTTGCTCCAAGTGTTCTTGCACACTCTCTTCAAACACCTTTTATATTCCTTGATTAATTGGAGCTTCTTCCTCATCTGGGCCTCCTCTTCATCTTAGGCCTCTTCTTCTTCCACCTCTTATTCTATTCCTCCTCTTGTTCCACGCATTGCATGCTCTATTTATTCATTAAACATTTTTGCAGACAAACTCTTTACCTTCCTTCCCTTCCTCAACTTTCTCATTTCCACTACTAGATTTAGAAGGAACATCAGTTATAGGTTGAATTCTTTTATTTTTATTTTTTATTCACCGTGGTTTTGAATTGGTCAGATCCCTAGTGGCTCTTTTGATAATTTTTAATGGTCTTAATTCTTCCTTGGATTTAGTAGTGGCTTGAATTCCAGTGTTGGAGAATAAGTGTGACACCAGTGTAAGCTTCTCTATCACTGACACAAAAGTGCAAGATGACATATGTTTCCTACTTAATGTTTGCTTATGAGGCTCAAAGGGAGTTGACCTTTCTACTATAGGAATTGTAGGTGAACTTGTAGGCTTTCATTTCTTTCTTGATGTAGGAGTAACTTTTATGCTAGGCTCAAAGTGTGTTTTAATTTCCTTTCTCTCCTTTCTAAACCACGTCTTTACTCTTTTCTCAAGTGATGCAAGACCGTCCTATTCTTTTTCCTTAGGAGAGTCCCCTTTCTTCTTTTCCTTAGATGAGGAAGTAGGAGTTTCTTTTCTTAGCAAAGCCTAGGTCAGGGGATTTTTTTGATTTTTCCTTAAACATTTCTTTTATTGCTAATTTCTTCCTCCATTTCTCAATTTTCTTAATAGAGGGTTTCTTAGATAGCTAAGTAGGGGTTTCTTTAGGAAGCTTTTATGACAATTTTTGTCCTCGGGTCTTAACTGCAGGGGATATAGTTTCAAACCCTTCTTCATCTTTAGAGGAATCCGCTTCCACCTCATAATTTTCATCATCTTTCTCCTTTGAAGAGCTAATTTTTTTTTTTTGCCTAAGCTACCTTTTTGTTTGCTAGATTCTCCTTTAAGTCTAAACCTTCTACTCCTAGGCCCTAGGTTACTCTGTTTAACCTCTTCAATTTAGAAACTATATTTCCATGAAATTATAGGAAAATACATTCCTAAGCTCCATTTTACCAATAATGTGATATGACAATGGGGGAATACCGAGGTATCCTTACCTTTTTGCACCTCAACTACTATTTTGGTGAGAAAATTTGCCAAGTAATCTGATACATTGATGAACCTCCCATGATGGAGGTGATTGAGAGACTTAAAATGATGGGTATGTAAATCATATAACCTCCTTTCATAAGTGAAATAATGAATAGCATAGGTTGCAACAATAGTCCATTTGTGTGGCAATGAAAGTTTCTTGGTACCTTGCTTAGAAACTTCGAAGGGCTCATCACTTGGTCAGGTAAACTCTACTCTCACTGAAACCACGCCATGAGATGCCATATATTTTTTTTCCTTCTATTGAAAACCCCAAAACTTCTACAATGGCTAGCATCATAACATCCACCTTTTATCCCTTCACAATGGCAACTCAATCCTCTAGGGAAAAAGCAAATTGAACGAAAATCTCTATGTTAAAATTTGAGAGTTAATGAAAATAATCTAGTCATCCCACATCAATAAATTCTTGCTTACATTATTGTTCATTGTCAATGAGGTTGTGAGCAATAGGTTCACTATAGATCGGGTGACCCCATTACTAGAGTCATATTCCTAATTTCCTAATGACTCAAATTTTCAAATCCCCTGAATTTTGTTCTCAAAATTAGGCAGGGTTTTCTTCTTTGCACAATGGAAAAGGGTTTCTACTAACTTCTTAGACTTCACAAAGAACCCAAAGTTAAAAGTTAACTTTCACCAAAAATAAATCGAAGTGGTCTTTATGAATAATGAATGAAATACAACCACTTTAGATTGACCAAAACTCATACTTACAAAAATTGCATGCTCAAACATAATTAATGTGAATAAAAATGACAAAATGGCAATCACAAAATAATAATATACCCTCCCCCAAAATTTAAATGAAGAAGTGTTTGCATGTTCAAGAATTGAGAGTTAAAGTTGTGATTTGACAAAAATGCGAGGCACATGCGTTAATATTCAATTTAAAATTTAATTTTGGCAATTATGGAGAAAAATGTAACACAAGATTGGAAATGTTATATGAATGATTATTGCATACTTGGTTGATTTTGAACTTGTTTTCATAAATGGAGATGATGGTAGTCACGTGCCAAATGATAATCCGTAGTGGTTAAAATCCATTTAATGTCAAGCATGAAAAGGTGACAAAAAATTATCATGATGAATAGTTAACTAGTGTGAGTTGGAAGACACACAAATTTGTTTGGGTTCGTCTAGCACCACCATGGAGCTGACATGGACATCCTTTTCAATGTAATTATTTTGACCATAGTTGATTGCCTCTTCTACAAGTTCCATTAGAGTTGGAATTACAGGTCCTCTGCCAAATAAAATGTAAATCTATGCTAGAACATGATGTCTTATTTAAAACTAACTAATGTTTCCAAAGGTAGGATATTTGGATTATATATAGGTTGATTTTTAACATTTCAATTGCCAACCTCCAACTACGATGGTGAAGATGCAAAAATATTAGGAAACTCCTCTTGATGAACTTGTTGAAAGAAATCTTCATGAACCATTGGTTTCTAGTATAGCCAAAGTTAATGTACATTGGCTAGTAGAAAAAACTTGACTAGATCAATTGTTTGTAAACATACTGACCCATTTGGAAAGACCTCACTAATCTCATATAGGCCTAGCCAGTGAGTCTGAAACTTACCTTGATGATCCCAAAATTAAAAACCATACAAGAGTGCCCGATCACTAGCTTCAAATTTCTTTGATTTGATATTGCGGTCATGCCAATTCATCCTTTAAGATTGTATAATCTTAGTGTAGATCAATGCATCTTTCCTAAGTTCATCTAACTCATTTAATTTAAATATGTTGAGAATAGTAAGATGTTGTCATTGATGTCAAAAGCCTGTATCGATTGTATGTTTGTATTGGTTAGTTATTTGTTGGTCGTATGTCAACATTGTGATGTATTGTTGGTCAAAACCCTCCTTTTGAGAGAAAACAATCTAATAATGCTTTTTCAAAGTCAAGGCTTCCACTGGAAGAAAGTAAACCTCTCGGTGTTGCTTTGAATCAGCCAAATAAATCTCTTCCAATCGAGGGAGACTACTTTTAAGGCAGAACTGAAAGAACTTGTTGTATGTAGAAACAACAATGGTAATTTTGGTGGCAAAGGATAAGAGAGAGCCTTAGCTACATTCTTCAAGTATCGTGCAATCTGACCAAAGAGATAATCAACAAAATAATTAATGTATATGGACCTAGAATATCTATTCATTTCCTATCTGATTGTTAATAGTGATTGGAATTTGTAAAAAATCTAGTTGCATTATAAAAAAAAGGCATTAATTTACAATATATTTATTGTACATATTTTTGTATTTCCATGAGTGTGCCATTGTGATCAATAATTGAAATTTTTATTTTTATCTTTTCCTTTTTGTTTGCACCATTTTTTAAAACTATTTGTGCTTTATGGTTGTGAGGTTGGGGGAGTAGCCTTTCAAATCACAAGTTGAAACAAATTGAAAGAATACAAAAACATCTTATCACTACTATCTTTAAAGTCAAATCAATGGTTCCAATGAGATTCTCTTGGCTAAACCAGGGATGTTCCTAATGGAACTTTCAATGTTATCCATTTATTAAGCTATCTAAATAAAGTTGAAAATATAGATAAACATTGATGGCTCAAGTTGGTTGTGAGGGGCGAGGTTAGCTCATAGAAAGAAGATGTGGATGAAACAAACAAAGAGTGGTTGAGTAAAAGGGCATTGACTTGCAAAAGTATCCCAACACCAATTTTGGAGCTTTATTTCATTGATAAAATCTATCAAAATACATTGGTGTAGTAATTTTAATAGATCTTTGGGATTACATCAATATAATAAGATGAAACTAATTAAAAATCAAACATTTGGTAGAAGTTATTTTCCAAATCATAATTGTTGCTGCTCCAACTATGTAAAAAATCAATGTACTGATCAAAGAGAGAATGCTTTCAGTTCAATAGAAGAAATTACAGGAATGGGATTGCCCACAAGAAACTAGAGGGGTTCAATCCTTTGATCTTTGAATCTCCAAGGGTGCTCATCCCGAATTTGTATGTGAGTGTTGCATGAAGTAGCCACCCTTTTTAGGTCTAAAAAATGTGAAATAAGTATTAAATTGATTCCTTCAATGTTGGCTGGCCTCTACTTATTTCATTGACATGCTCCAAACATTGAACACCTAGCCCTTGAGTCAAATAATAAAGATTTCTTTAATTTGATATGCTACAATTATCACTTAATAATCAAGTAAATAAAATAATGTTTGTGTAATAACATTAAATTGCACAAATAGAATAAACATTGACCTATTATGAATAATCCATCATAAATGAAGAATCACTCGCCAAAAAGACTTGAGATAAAGCATTATGAACAACCAATTCACAATTGGATAAGTTATATGACAGTTTTGTCCCCATAGCCCTCCAAAAAGCCTCTATGAAATAGGAATAACATTTCCCTAGGGCATTTATAATGAAAATGTACATTTAAAAATCCTCAAGGGCATGAACAATGGCAATAATAAAGGGGCCCCCTTAGGGTAAATCTCCCATTAGGAGACTAGAGTGAAGGTGTTGCATCCAACCAACCTAAATCTATGAAATGCATCTCAAATAGAGGAAATGGTCCAAAACTCATAAAAATACTGTATACATTTTGTAACGCCCTGCTAAGGAACCCAAGAGAATTTAACCTAAAACATGTTACTAAGTTTGTAGAATAATTTTTTTCTTAAGAGTTTACAATCAATAATGAATAAAAATGCAGAAACAATATAACATAAGACAACACATACTTACAGATGTAACTCACTCAATGATTACAAATCCCAAGGGTTCCATGACATAAAATTACATATACATTAATTAATTATAATGATAAATTATAAGTACAAAATCTCACATTCATAGATGAATATCAAGTACATCTTCACCTAAGTGAATACATAGATAAAACTGCTACCATAAAGTATACAAAATGAAACAACATACACTACACAAGTTGTAGGGTATGTACTAATAACCCAAGTAAAAAGTACAATTTAACATCCCAAAAGTATCACAACTAATACATTGATACATGGTACAATATAAAATAATAGAAAGATAAGAGCAATTCTCCAACAATGTTGAACAAGAAGTACAATTGCAGTAAGGATCATCCAACACTAGTACATGAACATTGCAATCTCAAATGGTAAAATAATCACTACCACCTGACCTTGTGGAACCAAAGGTCCACTCCCATCATGCTGAGGAGATAACAACAAACCCCACTCAGATATCAAACACCGAAATCAACCACAATACAAACTAAGAAAGGGATCCTGAAAGCTCTCTATCTCAAAAAGGTACAACACCAATTGCAAAGATAATACATACTCAACCAGAGGCAACAAACACATGTAGGAACCTAAGATGCATATGAGGAAGTGTCATCACATGAGTCAACTCTAGAGTTTACCTGACAATCTCTCTGGACCCTGACCACCTAGTGACCCTATGTGGTATCAGTAACCTCTAATACAAACAAGGCTGCCAACTATTCCTCCTCTAATCTATGTAGGCGGTCAACATCTTCTCACAAACCATCCTAGCCTGTACTAGCACTCAAGGCATGGGTGAGGAACACATCTTATTAATTCATTTTAAACTCTCAATGTATTTAAGTTATCACTTGCAATAAGTTATCTTGGCAACCACTTACGAGCCCCAACGCCTATTGCAAGCCACTCCCTATCTATACACTCAGATAACCTACCCTAATGCTCTAATAAAAGAACAAAGAGAAGACAAAACATTATCACAAAAGCTTCTCATAAATCATAAATCATGATAATCACCAAAGTAAAGTAATGGAGCATAACAAAGAACATTACATCCTATGCAGGGATCAACCTGTCCATCTCAATATAGACATTACCATAGATCATCCATCCCATAATGGATATCTCAAAGATAATAATAATACAGTCTCATATCACAAGACAATTGAAAATGAAACATCAATGGCATCCATCTCCAAACATTAAGTAAAATATAATCAGAAGACCATCAGTCAGATTGTAGTACACTACCATAGAAGAATTGAGGTGACCAAGTGATTAAGACTCCACACAATAATGGTCGTCACCTCATGTGGTTGAATAAAACAATGATCAAGGACTCATAGAACACACGACATCACTCACATATACAATAAAAAATAACACACGCATAATTGTGACATAAAAATGGTTATCAACTTCCGAGAACATAAACCCATAAGTATAAAACCATGAAATCAATCAAGTCTTAGAGATAAGGTATCACCTAGGGCATCACTCTATATACTCGTACTGGCAATTAATCACAGCCACAAACAAAACAACACTCCAATAATAAATTACATCCACACATAAACAATCTTTTGACCAAATGATATAGTTGACATTAAATTGCAACCCTTGTTGATTTTAAGTTAATTACCTATAATCCCCAACCATACTAAATTACAAACTAATTTAGTAATTTATAATTATATTTGAAATTCCTTATCAAACTTTTTGAAAAAGTATATAGATAATTCCAAAACATAAATCCTTAAATAACTATATTCTCGCGAAAGAAAAATTATAAATAATTAAATTTATTTATATTAATTTATAGATACAAATTAATTTATATTAATTAATAATCATAAATTATTAATTAAAAATATAAGCTAATTTATATTAATAAAATTAACAATTAACAATATTAATAAAATTATAAATGAAATTTTAATAAATTATTATTTTTAAACATAATATAAATTGGGTGGGGGGGGGGGGACGAAGTGTGGCAGCCCTTCTACCACACAATAACAGAGACTGTTGTCGATGGTCTACTACCGTACGACAATAGTGACTGCCACTACGACAACCTGTAATTGTGGGCAACAAATGTTGCCTTTGACAACATTGCTGCTACTGACAACTTCGGATGTCGTGGGGGTCGGGGGAATAAATCCCCTGCCCCCAAGTTTATTTATTTATTTTAATTTTTTTTGAAAATGAAATTTTCCTAAGAAATTTCTGATAGTTTGTTTTTTTCAAAAAACTAGCAGAGTTTAATTTTCTAATTTTTATTTTAATTTTAAAAAGGAAGAAGATCCAAATTTTCTCTTTGAAATAAATTTGCTAGGTTTTGACAACTAAACACTTTTTTTAAAATACTGTAAACCAATTATGCTTATATGCAAATTAAAACCCGTATGCTTATATGCATAATAGAATACACGAATTCCTCTTTAGGAAAAAAACACTTGAAAATTTTTCAAAACCAAAAACTTCACACAATAAATCCACAAAACATTCAATTCCAAACTCTTCAAAAAACTTGCAAACACGAAGAAACACGAAGAAAACAATCTTTCGAAAAGAAAGATCACATAGGTTTCAAACCTACCTTAAACCCACTAGTTGATCTGGAACAACAAACATAATCGAATTTTCAAAATACTCCAAGCTTTCAAAACAAAACTTTAAACTCTAAAATTAGATAAAAAATGTGTAACCTGTGTGTGGAATAACGAAAGGAAAATTCTAATAAAGGAAAAACCTAGAAACTCAGTAAACAGAGCTCAACCATGCAACTCCCAATCATGAATCATAACTAAACTCCTTAACTTTGTTTTTATGAATTCTCTTTTGCATAATTAATTAATTATAATAATAATTATATGGACTTCCCCCAAATAATAACTTTTAACTCAACTTAATATGAGATTCCTAATTTAATAAATTGAAAGCACAAGTAAATCACTTTAATAATATTTTAATTAATAATTATTATTTTTTAGCATATAATAAATATGAAACTGAACATTGTAAATATCAATTACATTATTTAACATTTTAATTTCTTAAATTGAATTTAATATATAGTTAATCCTAATTCCCATAATTAGACGTTTAAATAAGTCTTTTAATAAACATACATATTTAATTAATTCTCATTAATTAAATAAAATTATATTTAATAATTCCATATTTTCTTAATTTAATCAATCACATAATTAATCTTAATTAAATCCATCATCTATTTTAACACAAAATCACATCAAACCGCATGATGTGCAAACATAAAGGACAAACTGACTTAACCCAAAATACCATAATCAAGGTCAAAGGAGGGTTCACGAATTCACATCACCTTGATGAATTCAAATGGAGAGTCAATCAGATACTTGTCCACAATTTCAGGACAATAATGGCTTGGGTTAGGATTTGGATCTATCTATTATCTCCCCTCTCTTACCATTGAGACATTGCGATAGGACACGCTCATCCTGACAATTTAGGGAAGTCGATGTTCAATACTTGCAATCTGCATAAAAGACGAGCATGTACAAACATATATATAAATAACAGAAAATGGCAGGGATCTGTACATCGTGTAGATCCTACAAGCAAGTGACTACGAATCCGTCCCTTAACCACAAGAGACACAAAATAAAAATATAAAACATACACACCAACCATACATATGCAAGTATGGGGTTAGTAAAACCATAAACATAAATATACATAACATCAAATATATGTGAGGATTTAATACACACATGAAAAGTGGCCTTAAAGAGTCTGGCCAATTAAACTGAAAAACAAACTATGGGAGGGGTTTTACACATTTGAACATAACCAATTCTTACTGTGACAAATTTATCTAAAAATCACCCCACACTTTGAGAAACATAGAAATGAACTTGTTGTTCTTACACGTTTTGATATGTGAAAAAGGGACATTACAAGTCTTCCATTCCCAAACCCGCTTGCTCGCAAGCAATGCAATACCAAATGTTTAAGTATCTTTGGACCCACCTTGGTGGCATTCTTTGTGGGTGGGCTCCTCTAAGGACTATATACTCTATGGTGGTTTTATTTCTTAATCTCCTTTCCCATATGTCAATAAATGTCATTTGGAACCAACATAGGTCTCCCCTCATCATCTACAAGTGTCAAATCAGTAAATGGTGCAATATGTTACATAAGTGCCTTTTTAAGGAAATACATTAAAAATAGTTTGAATTCAATTGATTTTTGATAAGTCCAATTGTAGGCCTGTTCGCCAACTCTCCTCAATACTTTTGAAGAAGATATCAAGTAACTCTGTCATAAAATAAAAATGAAAAGAAACAAATGTTCTAAGGGCAAAAACCACATTGTGGCAGTTTCAGAATAGAAAATAGTAAAAAGAAAAGATGCATCCATCAATGAAAATCTCCTTGAGGTGCCGAAGGATGGGGTACTTGATATCTTGCCAAGTCACTTCTAGGAATGACCATCTGTACTGATATAACCAACACAGTTAGTAAACATTTGGATGGAAGAGCATCCATAGGTGATCCATCTGGAAAAATAATTGTCAACAGAAGAATTATCGAAATTCACCAAGTTCTTCAAAGAAAAGAAGATCAACTTTGCATGGACCTACTCCAACATGTTGGGATTAGATCTAGATATCATAATGCATCATCTCTCAATTGCACCTGGAGTCAAACTAGTTAAACAAAAGCTCTAAAAGATACATCCTCACATGGCTCTCCTAGTCAAAGATGAGTTGGAAAAATTTCTCAAAGCTAGGTTCATCAGAGCTATTTCTTATACATAATGGATCTCCAATATTGTACATGTATCAAAAACATATAAGTCCATCTGAGTGTGCACATAATTCAGAGATCTAAATAGGGCATGTCCCAAGGATGACTTCCCTCTTCCCAATATTGATATGATTATGGATATGACTACCAGATACAAAATGTATTCCTTAATGGATAGTTTTTCTAGGTATAACTAAATCAAAATTGCTCCAAAAGATCGGGAAAAACAACATTCACCTATGCCTAGAGATGAGCATACACTCTTGGTAAGTGAACAATGTTATGTGAATTTGAAAATTGGAAAGTACTATGATAAGGTGTTATGTGATATCATGGCGATGGATTGTTATCATATTTTGTTGGGTAGACCTTGGCAATATGATAGACATGCTATATATGATGGGAGATTGCATAAATATACTATTTGGGCTGATGGAAGAAGATAGATCATGTTACCTTTGATTGAAGAACATGTTAGTAATATTTACACATCTGTGAAATTTTTCTTGATGGAAGGAAGAAAGTTTGTTAAGGATTTGAAGAAGAATGATGTATGTTTTGATGTGATTCCTAACAAACTGAGTAAGAAAACAGAGGATAGTGTCCCTGAGGAGATTGATAAGTTACTCACTGAGTATAGTGAAATTATTTATGATAATGTACCTGATAGTTTTCCACCAAAGAGAAGCATTGATCATTGCATGGATCTAATTCCTAGAGCTAGTTTACCGAATAAGGAACCACATCGGTTGACACCTACCGAAAATCAACAATTGAACCAACAGATTCAAGAATTGTTACACAAAGGTTTGATTAGAGAAAGTTTGAGTACTTGTGTAGTACCTGTTGTATTGGCACCTAAGAAGAATTGAGAATGGCGAATGTGTATTGATTCCAGAGTAATTAACAAGATAATAGTGAAATATAGGTTTCCTATACCGAGAATGGATGACATAATGGATAGTTTGACTGGAGAAAAGTATTTTACCAAAATTGATTTGAAAAGTGGGTATCATCAGATCAGAATCAGAGAAGGTGATGAGTGGAAGATAACTTTCAAGAAAAAAGAATGTTTGTATGAGTGGTTGGTTATGCCTTTTGGTTTAACTAATGTACCAAGTACATTTATGAGATTGATGAATGAAGTTTTGAAGAAATTCTTGGGTAAGTTTGTGATTATATATCTTGATGATATTCTGATATTCAGTAAGACCAGAGAAGAACATTTGTTGCATGTTAAACAAGTATTGCAGAGGTTGAAAGAAGAAAAGTTTCTGATAAATATGAAAAAGTGTTCATTCATGAAAGAGGAGATTGTGTATTTGGGATTTGTGATTTCAGCTGATGGTTTGAAAATGGATCCTGAAAAAGTTGAATCTATTTTGAATTGGCATACATCTGAGAATGCTAGGCAAGTTTTTACCAAAAGTTCATTAGGAATTTCAGTTCAATTTGTAATGCTATGACTAAGAGTATGCAAGGAGATAAAAGAGATTTCAAGTGGACACATGGAGCTGATAAAAGTTTTGAGACTTTGAAGCAGAAGGTTGCTGAATTTCCTATTTTGGCATTATCTAATTTCAATAAGCTATTTCAAGAGGAATGTGATGCAAGTGGAAGTGCAATTGGAGCTGTGTTGAGTCAAGAAGGTAAATCTGTTGCTTTCTTTAGTGAAAAGTTGAATGATGCAAAAAGGAAATATTCTGTCTATGATCAATAATTCTATGCCATTGTTCAAGCACTAAAGAAATGGAGACATTATTTGATACAGAGTGAATTTCTGTTGTATACCGATCATAAGGCTTTACAATATTTGGGTAGTCAGAATAAGTTGAATTAGAGACATATGAAATGGGTTGAGTATTTGCAGAGTTATACATTTGTGATAAAGCATAAGAGTGGAATCACTAATTGAGTTGCTGATGCATTGAGTAGAAGGAGATCTTTGATGACCGAGATGAAAATTGAAGTTCTTGGCTTTGGTCCATGGAAATGGGGTTTGAGCTTTTTAGTCTTATTTTCTTTAGGAAAGTGTACCTATATGGTTACAAGTGTAGACATATTGTATCTCCAACCTTAAATCATTTTTAGTGCACAATTGGTTTGCATAATATTTTTTTTGGTTTATTTTGTACCTCGTGGAAATGGTTTGTAGTTGACCTCAAGATATTTATGCTATGTTGTGCAAGCCACTATCTATTTGTTCATGGTTATCAATTATTGCCAAATTAGTGTGTCCAGGTGTATCATATCCATATAGTGCCATAAATGATATAATGTCAAAATACATGTGGTAAGTGGTATTAATGCCAAGTACAAGGAAATAATGCATCACTTCCTTGAGCCTCTTAAAAGCTCATTGATATAGATTATTTGATTAGAATACTTTTCTCTTCATTATTTAGTCAAGGGTGTGGCTAGTTTTGAATATTCCCTAATGAATCTCTGATAATATTGCTTAGCCTAAGAAGAATTTCAAATGTGACAATGTAGTGGGTTTTGGCCAATTATAAATAGCTTGAATTTTTTTGTTGATCCTTTGAAATCCTGTTGATGAAGGGTGCTCCCCTTAATACCACAAACACATAACAGAAACAAAGAAACAACAACAATATGCAAGAACGGAAAATTGGCTTCTTATTATCTCCACAAATGTGGAATTACAAACTTTCAGAATTACAATATAAAAAGCCACATGGGCATTCCCTTACAATATTCTGTAGGACAAAGCCTCGAATTATTACCCAGATCTACTACCCAGAACTGTCCCGAACTGCCTAAGACAACACTATAGACCTTTCTTATATAGGCAATTTCCACCACTCGAGAAGGTTCCAGAAATTTAGCCCTTTAGGCTGACTAGACATAGAATTATTTATTTTTCACAATTATTACAATAGGGCCGGCTCAAAAGAAATACAAAATATGATTTTAGGTAACCCAACTTCCGAAGGCCATAACTTTTTAACAGTAACTCCATTTTTCTATTGTAACCACTTTTCAGAAATGCCATGACGAGATCTACAACATTTGACATGCGCTAGTGCCAGTTAGCTGGGGGTCGATCACGATCCGGAGTCTCTAAGGCCTTCAAAATTGACCTGAAAGATTTCATACCCAAAGATCTCAATAACTTCACCAATATTGATGATGTCGCAATGAAACTCAACTGGTAGGTTGAAATGACTAGGATGAACCTCCAACTGTGAAATCAAAACATTCTGAGATCATATGACCAACTTACTAAAAATAGTAAGTTTCCATAAATAGCAGCTCTGTACAAGATAGCCCTTATTGAAAAGCAAACAAAAATATTTTTAGGTGATGCAAGGTTGCTCTTACACCTAGGATGCTCTTGCATCAGACACCTGGGGTAATTTGAGAAGTGACCCTGTCACGACTCAGGTGTGCAGAGGAAAACCAAGATTGCTAACCTCCTCCTTTGTCAGCCATGATGAATCTTCAACAGGTCATCCTTTCCACTTGACCAGATATTCTTCATATGTCCTGTTCCTTGTGCTTCTACCAACACGACTATCCAGTATGTCTTCAATCTCCTTGTTATCTGAACTGGTTGCTGGAATACTCCACTGTGCTGCTGTAACCTCATCTTCAACACCTCTCTCATGATACTCTGTCAAATCTGAAATGTTAAACACTAGTAAAATATTCAGCTCAGTAGGCAATTCTACCTCATATGCATTTCCTGAATCATGCTTCTTCAATATCTTACATGGCCCAAACTTCTTCATTTTCAACTTGTTATATGTACCAACCAGAAATCAATCCTTCCACAAATGAACCATGACTTCATCTCCAATCTGAAATTTCTTATGCCTCCTTTTCTCATCTACCTTAGCCTTATACTACGTATTCATCTTGGTAATGTGCTTCCTCACCTCCTCATGGATGTTCTTCAAATATTCTGCAAAATCCTCAGCTTCAACACTACTTATTTCTCCTTTATCTATCTTTCTGAATTCAGATGCATTTCTGGGACTACTCCCATATACAATTTGGAATGGTGATTTACCAGTGCTCCTATTGATAGAATTATTATATTCAAATTCTGCCTATGGTAAAATCAAATCCCATCCTGTTGGCTTATCTCCAACCAAACATCTCAGCAAATTTTCCAAACTCCTATTCACCACCTCTGTTTGTCCATCAATCTGTGGATGATGTGATGAATTGAACTTCAAATCTGTCTTCAACTTTTTCCATAATGTACGCCCAAAATATCCAATAAACTTAGTGTCCCTATCTGAAACTATTCTCTTTGGCAAACCATGTAGTCTCACCACTTCTCAAAAAAATAATTCTGCTACATGAACAACATCATTGGTCTTCTTGTAGGGAATAAAATGTGCCATCTTCAAAAATCTGTCAACTACCACAAAAATTGAATCATGTCCCCGCTGAGTCCTCGGTAATCCAAGAACAAAGTCCATACTGATATCCTCCCAAGGCTTCTCTGGTACAGGTAATGACTAATACAACCCTGTATTCTGCTTCACTCCTTTCGCCATCTGACATACTCTGCAACTCTATACAAACTTCTTGACATCTTGCTGCAATTGTGGCCAATAATAATTCTCACTAACCAAAGCAAGGGTTTTATCACGACCAAAATATCCAACCAATCCTCTGCTATGCTTCTCCTTGATGAGATTCTCCCTCATAGAGCTTCTCAAAATGCACAACTGACTCCCTCTGAATAGCATATCATCCTGAATGATGAAATCTAGCCACTTCGTTCTATCTAGAGTAATAGGTTCTTTACAAGCTTTCCAAGATTCACCAAAATCAGGATCCTCCAGATACAAATTCTTGAGTTTCTTGAACCCAACCACCTCAATCTGCATCTCTGTCAGCAATAGTTTCCTTTTGCTAAGTGCATTTGCAACCCTGTTAGACTTTCCACTTCTGTGTTTCAAAACAAATGTATAACTCTGCAAAAACTCAACCCATTTCAAATATCTTTGATTCAACTTTCCTTGACTATTCAAATATTGCAAAGCTTGATGATCAGTATACAAAACAAAATCTTTAGAAAATAGATAGTGTCTCCACTTCTTTAATGCCTGAACTATAGCATAAAATTCTTGATCATAAACATAATATTTTCTCTTGGCATCATTTAACTTCTCACTGAAATAAGCAATAGGTTTACCTTCTTGGCTCATAACAGCTCCTATTGCAGTACCACTAGCACTACAATCTACTTGGAACACCTTATTAAAATTAGGAAGTGCTAAAACAGGTTATTCTATAACCTTTTGTTTCAACAGTTTAAAACTCTTATATGCCCCATTAGTCCACTTGAACTCTTTTTTATCCCCTCTCATTGTTTCAGTTAAGGGTCCACAAATACTACTAAATTTTTTGATAAATTTTTTGTAAAAACTAGCTAAACTATGAAAAGATCTTATCTCAGTAGCACTCCTTGGAGTAGGCCATTCAAGGATAGCCTGTACTTCCTTTGGGTCCATTTTTAGACCTTCCACTGAAACTACAAATCCCAAATACACTAACTCTTTTTTCACAAAACTGCACTTCTTCAAATTAATCAACAATTTCTCTTCTCTCATCTTCTCAAACACCATACGAATATGCATCATATGCTCTTCCAATGTCTTACTAAATATCAAAATATCATCTAGGTAAACAATGACAAACTTACCCAGAAACTCTTTTAGAACCTCGTTCATGAGACGCATGAAAGTGCTCGGTGCATTGGTTAGCCCAAAAAGCATGACTAACCACTCATACAGACCTTCCTTTGTCTTGAAGGTAGTCTTCCATTCATCTCCTTCTCTGATCTGAATCTGGTGATATCCACTCTTCAGATCTATCTTTGAGAAATACATAGCCCCACTCAAACAGTCCATAATATCATCCATTCGTGGCAATGGAAACCGGTACTTGATTGTGATCTTATTTATTGCTCTGGAGTCTGTACACATCCTCCACTCTCCATTCTTCTTTGGTGCTAATATTGCTGGTACAACACATGGACTCAGGCTCTCCCGAATCAATCCCTTCTGTAACAACTCATGCACTTGTCTATTCAAATCTTCACTTTTTGCTGGTGTCATTCTATGTGCTGCCTTGTTTGGAAAATTGGCTCCTAGAATCAAATCCATCTGATGACTGATCTTCCTTATCGGTGGTAATCCATCAGGTACATTATCAGATACAATATCCTGAAACTCATTCAACAAATCTGCAACCTCTATAGGTACATCTTCTACTTCCTCTTTACCAGCTTTTGGAATTAAAGCAAAACACACGTGCTCATACCTCATACCATCTAGGAATTTTCTTCCATCAACAAAAGTTATTCTCGCATTATCACATACCTTTTCTTCGGTCTCCTTCAATGGCTTTAGCCTATGTTGCACTCCATCCTTTGTTAGGGAATAGGTATTCGTACGACCATCATGTGCAACACATCTATCAAACTGCCATGGTCTACCCAACAACATATGACATGCATCCATAGATATGATATCACATGGTGCCTCATCTTGGTACCTATTGATCTTGAAGTTTACTAGGCACTGTTCACTGACCATGACCTTGTGGTCATCCTGCACCCAGACAATCCGATATGGATGTGGATGTTTTTGTCTCTTGAGCTTCAACTTTGTCACCATATCTTCTAACACCAAATTGTCAGTGCTTCCACTATCAATAATCACATCACAACATTTGCCCTCACACTTGCATCTAGTGTGAAATAGGCTCCTCCTTTGTTCAGGTTCATTCTCACCACTCAGGAGGACTCTTCTGTTAATTAACATTTCTCCTCTTTCAGCATCTTCAGAATTTGAAGATTTGGCATTCTCATCTACATGTGCCACTCTGGTTTGGCCTTCATTCCTCCTATCTGTCCTTCCTTGGCATTGAGGACATTCAAATGCCCTATGACCTTCTTCTCCATAGTGAAAACATGTTCCACGGAAGCCTCCTCTTCCTGAACCTTGTCCTCTTCCTCTTTCTCTTTGATCTCTATTATTCTGATCTTGGAAATGATTGGAATTGTTTCCTCTCTGATTTTGACTTTACTGGCCTCATCCTTCTTTTTCAGATCTTCATTTCAGCCTCCATATGACCGTCCACCAGATCGTCCACCGTGCCATCTTCCATTTTGTCTGCTTTCAAACTTCTTGTTCAGCTTTTCCTCTACTTTTAGGGCAAATTGGTATGCCTCTTCAATACTATTCATTCGAACCAAATTCAACTCCTCTTGAATGCTCGACCTCAACCCATTAAGGTAATTGACAACTTTCTCCTTATCAGCTTCCGCATGGCCTGTTTTGATGAGGATTCGATAGAACTCCTCTATATACTCCTGAACAGATCTTCCTGCTTACTTCAAACTTTGCATCTTCTTCAAAAGGTCAAGCTCATAATCAATAGGAATGAACTGTCGCTTCAATTTATCCACCATTTGATCCCATCTTTTGATTTTATCTTTCCCTTTTCTATTTCACTCCAATTGAATCTCTTGCCACCAGATCTTCGCATGACCTTTTAGTCCGGCCTTCGCAAACTTGACCCGATCAGGATCCTCAATATCTTCATACTCAAAATATTCTTCACATTCATTGATCTAGTCGATCATTTCCTCTGGGTTAAGATTCCTTGAAAATGTAGGAACCTCGATCTTAGGTCTTTTCTCGATCTTTGAGATGGCTCAGAAAAGTCTTTCTTCTTCTTGATTCAAAACTTTGACTTCTCCTTCTTTATCTTCTTCTTCGGCTTCATCCTCGCTTTCATCTCTGACATTAAGATTCATTCCTCTGCTAATCTCCTCTTGCAATGCTTGCACTTGTCTCCACAGTTTCCTAACCTCAGGTGTTACAACACCAGCTCTTCCACCACGTTCCCTTCATGGAGGCATTTTCGTGCTTCTCGCTGAAACCGTAACCATAGTCTTGGTGCAAACTGTCTCACAGTCGACGATCTGTTTACATAGAAACCCTAACCCATGGTCCTGGTGCAAATTGCCTCACAATCGGCGATCTGTTTACACACTTAGGAACTCCTGCTCTGATACCACTTGATGAAGGGTGCTCCCTATGTACTCTAAAAAGTGCACTTCTCTAAGTCATTATATCCAAGGGAATCCATGAGAGGGAAACCTTGAGAAAGTGACCTAGAGCTCCCTAGGTATGGAGTGCAAGGGTATTTTAAGTTTGCTCTCAGCTAGAGCTATTAAGCCTATAACCTTGCTAGTAAACCATGCAATGGGAGATTCAATGAAGAAAAGAGAAAGAATGCCAATATCCACAAGAAATCTAAATGAGAATGCAATACAATACTATGCTAGAATGAAGATGCAAGCTAAGATATAAAAATGAAAAATAGAAGTATTACAAATCCTTGCTAATTAAACTATGTGAGCTAATCTATAGCATAAAAAAAACTAAATTAAAAATGCAATAATAATGAAACTAAACTATGATGCAAGAATAAAAATGAAATGATGATGCAATGTTTCAATATGAGAGATCTAAGAATACCATAGCTCCAAAATGCCAAGATTGAGAAGCTCCAAGACTCCAAGATGCTAAGATGCCAAGACTCCAAGAGGATGAATCATGCAAAAGATAGATTATTTGCAAGAGATGGATTATGCAAAAGATGCAAAAGATGAGTGATTAAGAATGAGGAGAGAGCCTTCTTTTAAAAGATTTTAGAAATGAACGGATGGTCAAGATTAAGAGGCAAAAAAGAATTATCAAAGGTGGAAATTAAATCTTGGTTGATCCATGTGCTTAAGATTCGCAAGAGGCAAAATCAATGGACATGGTTAAGAGGCAAAAAAGATATGTGGAAGAGATTAAGAGGCAAAAAGATATGTGGAAGAGATTAAGAGGCAAAAAGATATTCCACTCACCTTGAAAAGTGTGCATTCATGTGAAGACAAAAAATCTTTTTATTTTTATTTTTATTTTATTATTTATTTATTGTTTTTAGAAAAGTGGTTTCCATTAAAAAGATTTTTTTATTTAATTAAAAGAGATTTTTAATTAAAAGGGAGTATGTTCTCTTAATTAAATAAGATTTTTATTTTTTTATTTTTTTATTTTTTTCTCTTTTTATAAAATAAGAATAGTGTTTTATTTGTGCAACTTAGGATAAGAGGAAAAGTGGGGGCTTTTTATTTATTAAAAATGGAGGAAATATTCCTTTTAATAAATAAAGACTTAGGATAAAATGGTTAGCCCATAGAAAATAATCGAATAAATGATAGAACCGGGATTTGATCTAGAATAAGCAATTTATGATTTTAGCAAAAAGGGGCTAATGACCATTTTTAGGTGATTACACTCCCCTTAATACCACAAACACATAACAGAAACAGAGAAACAACAACAATATGGAAGAACGAAAAATTGGCTTCTTATTATCTCCACAAATGTGGAATTACAAACTTTCAGAATTACAATATGCAAAGCCACATGGGCATTCCCTTACAATATTCTGTCGGACAAAGCCTCGAATTATTACCCAGGTCTACTACCCAAAACTATCCCGAACTGCCTAAGACAACACTACAGACCTTTCTTATATAGGCAATTTCCACCGCCTGAGAAGGTTCCAAAAATTTAGCCCTTTAGGCTGACTAGACATAGAATTATTTATTTTTCACAATTATTACAATAGGGTCGGCTCAAAAGAAATACAAAATATGATTTTAGGTAACCTTTTTAACCGTAACTCCATTTTTTTATTGTAACCACTTTTTGGAAACGCCATGACGAGATCTATAGTGCCTGACATGCGCTAGCGCCAGTCAGTCGGGGGTCGATCACGATTTGGAGCCTCTAAGGCCTTCAAAATTGACCTGAAAGATTTTGTACCCAAAAATCTCAATAACTTCACTAATACTGATGATGTGGCAATGAAACTCAACTGGTAGGCTGAAATGACTAGGATGAACCTCCAACTGTGAAATCAAAATATTTTGAGATCATATGACCAACTTACTAAAAATAGTAAGTTTTCATAAATAGCAGCTCTGTACAAGATAGCCCTTATTGAAAAGCAAACAAAAATATTTTTGGGTGATGCAAGATTGCTCTTACACCCATGATGCTCCTGCATCACTTGTATATATGTTATTGAATGAAATCATGTAAATATTAGTGGGAACATGATATATCACTTGGTTTTGTATTAGGTCCTATTCACATTTGCATACTTTAGGTTACTTAAGTCATTTAATTTATGTTGTGTATCATAAAGTTAAGATATTTTTCAAGATTTGAATTTGTTCTAAGATTTCATGAATCTTTATAACAAGGTTTTCTTATCGTTATATTGTACCTACTTGATTGTGTATATAATGAGTTCTTTGGCTTTATAGTAATTTTATTGCTTCTCTTGTGTGCAAGATTGTGGGGTTAATCCACAACTTCTACGTGGTATCAAAGCTTTAGATCTATAATTCTAGTTTTCTTGTTTAATATTATTTTGTCAAATAACTTTCAAATGATCTACATCATGGTGAAAAATAAACCTCCTAATTGAGTATAAAGGCCCCAAAACCTATAAATCAATATAAAAAGCCATAGGCCTTAGCACTAGGAAATGTGACATTTTTTGGTTGATTTGAATTAGATTAGTACATTTTTTTGTTATTCCTACGATTTATAGCTCCAAAATTTTGTAAGAAATATTCTTCTATGTCACTAGTGCAATATGGGTACAATTTTTTTTTATAGTTTTTTAAAAGCTAGGTACAATTAATGTATATGTGTTGGCATTAACCCTACATAGTTGCTACCATAGGTTTTAGAAAATGGTTCTAAGGAACAAAGTCCATAGTCACACCCAAGCTTTAAGGGGTTGAAATCAACAAGCCTTTCCATTGTCAAGTTATTGCCTTTTAGAATTCAGTGTTACCATTACAATCTCACTTACATTGGTGACATTTCAAAGACTCTTCCCAAGAAGTACTGATAGCTTTTTTTTGAAGGCATAGATTGAGAATTTCATTGCCATTCCAAAACTTGTAGATACGATATTAAATCTTCACAAATTGTGTTGTAAAGTTAGTTCCATCTCCTTTACAAAAATCTATCAACATTTTCTTGATTTTGCTACGAAGTACCTATTATTCAACTTGATGCAATTCTTGTACTTTGGTGTGTAAAAAAACATAATAAGGTAGACATTTTTTTTGTTTGAGGGGGTACCTTGTCCATTGTTGTTTTTCTATCTTTCTTTTGCATTCTTGTGTATAAATTACGATCAAACCCAAATTATTTATCATTCAATGCAATTGTTATGGGTGAGAAAAATGAAGATACATTAAAGAAATTGGGGTTATACTAATTTACAACAGGTATAGAAATTGAACCAACAATTACTATAGAAAAAGGAATGTGGTACAATGTGTGATGAAGCCTATAGATCATTATGCATGTCTATTTCATCTAATTTTCTTTTTCACATTGAGTCATCCACACCACCAAATCAATCTTGGACTATATTGGATAATTTATTTGGAATTTGTGATACTTTTTAAGGTTTTCTATTGGAGAACAATATTGTTAATTTAAATCTTATTTATTTTGAGAGTATCCAATTCTTATTTAATAATTTTAAATCACTAGATTTATAGCTGAAATTGTGTGGTATTAAGAAATATGACTCCTGGTTAATTCTTTCCGTCTTTACCAAACTTGCTCTTGATTATTTAGTTTGTGTGTGCAATAAAAGTGTGAGTTCAAACATGAATGCAATAAACAAGTTAAAACATTCAAACTACACTATCAAAGTAACATCTAGATCAGACAAAAGAAGAACTAAAACAAAACAAGCCTAAGAATACTCAAACCTTTCTTAAACTAAGCAAGTGATCCTTGAAGTGTAGATTTGTCCAAATGGTTGTATGTGTGCTCAAAGGATGATGCTCAAGCTTCAAAGGGTAATTATGGATGTTTACATTATAAGGTTATGGATGATGTTTTTTTCTCTTCAAAAGGGCATGATAACAATGCAAAAGAGGTGGATGATGTGTGAAGGGTAGAGGGTTCAATTTATAGGTCAGGGGAGGGCAAATGAAGGGTCAAGATTAAAAGATTAGGAGTGGCTAGGATGAATTTGAGGAGAAGCACATGGATTGTGCTTTCTCAACTTCATAGCCTTGTGACAAGTGTCACAAGGGGAGAGCTTGAGAAGGGATTGGGGTTTTGGAGGACATGCCATAAAGGCACATGTTTTCTCATACCCCAAAGGTCAAGTTTGGAGGAATGTGGCCATTTTGAGAAGTGGGAATGGGGGGAAAATGTGTAAGAGGGTGCAAAGGATGTGTAAGAGCATTTAAGGTTAACAAGTGGGATGGGATTAGGGTTTCTTAATCCTCGTGATTATAATTGTGAAAATATTTAGGGTAGGATTAGGCTTGGATTAGAGGGCAAGTGGGAGAATTAGGAGGATGTGATGGGAGGAGAGAGAATGAGTGGAGGGTTAGATTAGCTAATAAAAAGTAATTATCTAATTAAGTGGGATTAGTTTGTGTGAATGGGTTGGGTTGTGTTGGAACCAGGGGTTTTTCCTAGTTAAGTTCCCACGTAAATCATGGTGTTCAATGTGTTGATAATTTGTATGCATTCATTTTTTAATTTGTTATAAGTTTTTGATTGGGTTAAGTATTTATCAGATTAATATAAGTGAAGGAAATTATTTGTTAAAAAATGATTCACCCCCCCACTTATTTGGCATGTTCAACAGGCTTCACAAGCTCAAAGGAAGTCCAATATGCTACACCATAGACTCCATGAATTAATTTTGGCGTCAATTGGGATTGTTAAAGATATATGTGCAAAGATTAATCTATTCTTGGGAGCCATTATTGACAAGACAAAAGTGGAGCTTGACATTTTAAATCTTGGCCAAGTTTCAAAAATTGGGGTAATAATAGGATTTCAAGGGGGGAAAGGACTAAAAAAGATGGAGAGAATCCAAAACCTTTAGTATGAGCCAATGTTGAAATCCATTGGGCTATAGAGTCAAAATAGTAATGGGAGGACAAGGTACCACTTGCAAATGGGTAGAGGGGAACTAGGCATGAGAAAAAAATGAACACACCAAAATTGGGAAGCTAAGAACAAAAACAAACACAAGCCAAAAAATCTATTTACAAAAGGGCGGGACAAGAAGCCCCTACCTCTAGAAGTGCTTTAGGTTACTTATGCAAAGCTATTGATAGACTATGAGAAACATGACCCACTACAAAATAGGGATGCACATTTACTAAGAACTTTCAAACTCATAAATAACACACAGGTCCAATGGAGACTCACCATGTAAAAAACACCCTTGTATAAGAGCTTGCAACCAAAAAGCCATTTTTCATCATACACCTCTTGGACGTAACCAGAAATAGCTTCATTCTTTGTTTTAGACACATATGAACCACCAATAAATACAACCTCACTATCTTCTTCAACAACCAATTCAACAAACTTATCTTCTTCAAATATCATTTCAATGTCTACATTTTAATTAGCTGAAAATTTCTCAATCGCTATTCGCAAAGAAGGCATGATAGTTTTATTTTCAAATAAACAATCACATGCAAAAGCTCTTAAGCATTGATTTGTGATTCTAACCTTATGAGAATGACCATTCTCCTCTTGTTGATGATTGTCCAAACTATCAAATTTAGTATCCATATGATTTTTCCCCATTTTTAAAAATACATCATTGTTTAAAATTTATCATCATTTATAAAACTACTTTCAAGAGAAAAACTATCCAGTTTGTCTTTATCATGAGGAGAAGATAATGAATTCACATCAACTAATTTAGAATTATATAATTCAAATAGGGGGTTGTCTCTAACCTTTGAATTTTCACAATATTCTATCGACATATATATAATGAATTGAATCTACTCCAACCAATTTTACTCCCAGGATTTTCTAACTATTCCTTCACTTTCATTTTTGTTGTAACATTCTCTTTAGATGTAACATCTATCTTGAATTCATTGAACACACAAGAAAACTATCAAAAATTGAATATTATTTCTGCATACTGCATGATAAATCATTTTTTGGATATATGGTTGATGATTGTGGCTTTTAATTATTACTTTCTACCACCATGGGATCATTATCCCATTACACAAACAAGATCTTCATTGAGAATACATGCAGGTTAAAAGTACAAATTATCCATACCTTTGCTAGGTTCAATTTGACCATTCTTCAGTGCATGCATTTCCTCCTTTGTAAGTTCTCCTCATGTTCATTGTCAAGAGGAACATTCATACTTTCTTTCATATCACTATAATTATAAGTGAATGCATTTGGACCAACTTCTATAATATGACCATTTTCATCCTGAATCCCACATCAAAATTCATCATCTAAAACTTTTAAGAACCAATTTTGGATAAAGTCAGTCTCGTGTTCATCGAGTAGTGCCTCTTTTTTAGGGAAAATGAATGATTTCTCAATTTTCCCCATCTTCATGCATGTCAAAAAATATTCAAATTCCTCACCTTCAAGATGGTGTAGATTTATTTTTTGTTGCTGATTATGGTTCCATGATACTAGTAAATCAATAGACTTAGTTGACATTTGAACATAATTTTGTTCACCAAGAACAAAGAAGTTATAAGATATAAATTCTTTATTCTATGATTCTTATTTTAATAATCTCAATCTTTCTACTCCAGTTTGCAATCAGTGAGTCTATTGTTTCAGGTCCTTGAGTTGATAATATCTATGATGCACACTTCTTAACAACAATGTAGATTTGCGATCTTCAAATGGATTCAACTTTTTCTTTTCATCTTCAAAGATGCTTTCTTTGAAAGTATTCCAAAAATATTTAAGCAATTTGTCATCTTCAACAATTATTTCTTCAATCATTGGTGCAGATAATTTTATTGATTTGAATTTCTTTCCTTGCTTGCCCTAACCTCGAATCATATTTCTGGGATCTTCTAAATAAATAGAGTCACCAACCTTTATTTTTGGGAAGGCACCATTAGATGTTTGAAACAAGAAATCAAATTAGTCTTTCCTTTCCCTAGTAGAGTTGCCAAAAATCAATTAGTTGTAGATTTTGCATTTTCCAAATAACCATAGAAATGACTCACTATGCCTGAGAGGGAAGACAACTAGAAACTAACAGTTGGAGAGATATCCCTTGAATAGATAATCTTCATCTTAATTTTAGAGGTAGAAATCCTTGATATGATACAATTGGGTGTTTTCTATGGTATTATTTTAACTAGAAAGCAAAAAAGGAAACTAACACCTACACAAAGCTATGACACAGATACAATTATGAATGATAGAGGAATAAAGACAAATGAAACAAAGCACATTTATCCAATACTCACAAAAAGATAATCAAGAAAATAACAACTCCTTTGAGGTTGTATGAATATTAAAGACTCAAAGTTCATAAAATAACCACACTTATGATTTGATCTACAAATAAAATTATGTAAGGATAGTTGCAATTCACATAGGAAAATAACAACCAAAAAGAAATTGTACAATATGAAAAGGGGATCACATAAAAGGGTTGTTTTCCCTAGTTCATATGGAACATTGGAATACAAAACCACCTCAAGACAAATATTACTAACACCTCTTGGTAAGAAAGATGCCAATGCAATATCTATTCTTGAAGGGTTTTTATTCCTTTTTTGCTTACAATTGAGGAGAGGAATGATATTGATTGTTGGAAAAATGGTCAACAATCCCATCAAGATTTGTGACACGGCTTAACCGCCTCCTGTGTCTTATATAAGCCTAGTGGTTGTATCATGCATTAACAAGTTGATATTTTGGTGCAACGACAACCACTACTTATAACAAGTGGTATTAGAGATTGGTCACAGGTTCAAATCCCCTTGGGTAGTGCTGAGGGGGAGATTATTGGAAAAATGGTCAACAATCCCCTTGGGATTCATGACATGGCTTAATTGCCTCCTATGTCTTAGTGTTTGTATCAGGCATTAACATGTCGATCTTTTGGTGCAACGATATCCACTACTTGTAACAATTGATAGGCAAAAGACTAAATAAGAATATATTTGATCTAATTGAACTAAAAAAATGATCTAAAAGGGAATGGAGAATAATTTGAATGTACCTAAAAATGAAATAAGAGAAATGAGTTTTCATATCCGAGTTCCCAATTGTCAGAATATTGGAATGACTTGTAATTGTAGATCTAAGACCTGTAGGCTGTAACTTGACTTCCTACCAAATTTAAGCTATATTTGGAGGGGATATGTCACCAATCTTGTCATGTACCTAGGGACACATTGCCAATGTTGTTATGTACCTTAGGTTTTGGTCTAAAATTGGCAGAGGTGCTCCGTCTAGTCCCGATCCTCCCATATTTTGTCCAACAACTCTATGATCAATTTGTTAGAAATAGGAAATACTGAGAGGGGGGGTGAATCAGTATTTCAAAAACTTTTACTTTTACCCAATTATGGATATATGAAATTAACTTGTAGCTTGCATAAGAAACTAAACTAAGTAAACTGAATAACAAACATAACAATAAAATGAACGAACTCATAACACCATGTTGTTCTCGAGGAAACCCTGGCCAAAGGAAAACCTCGATGGGGATGATACCCACAACTGATCCACTAATCAAAAGTATCCAGTTAAGGATGTTGACCCCGTTAGGAGTCTATTACCAACATATAGTGTCTCTGTCCTGGTTAAAGGACTTCAGGCCTTGCTAGAAGCATCAACCATGTTAGGAGTTTCTATTACAAAACAAAGAAGTATGAAAGATGAGCTCACTGGCCAAACATGCAATATACAATGATAACTTTAGATAAAAGGTAAGATACAAAAACCTTTTACTGCTGCCGAATAACTTTATTATTCTGATCTATATTTGTAGGCTCTTCACTCTGATATACATTACTTGCTTCTTTTCTTTCTTACAACTTACAGTTTCACAACATATATATCATATATCAACTTTTTACAACTTTGCATTACATTATTCTTACTTATATACAAGTTATTACAAAATAACTTCTTGTCAGCTTTACAATACATTATAATCTTCTCAAAACATAGCTTCATTATATGCTACCTTATAGTTAACATCTGGGATGTCATCCCTAATTAGCTAATTTTTTATTTTGAGAAATAAAATAATCCCTTAACTCGATATAATCATATTTTGACTGCTGCTCTGTTCTGGTCAGCTCAACACTATTTCTATAAAACCTTGATATCTCTTTCCGTACATGCCATATAGACTTGTGCTCTTAGATGTAACTTTGATATACATAGAATGATCTATGTTCAAGTGCGCATGCACTGAACCTACTTCTGTGAACATCGCTAATAAAAAATGTCTCTGTGAAGACTGGTAAACACTGTTATACTTAGACAATTTTCATGTGCGCCCATAAAGAAGTTCTTCCTCCGATCATGCTATCTCAATGCTGAATATATGTTTCCATAATGACAACATTGTGATATCCTACTTAGCCAAATTTCCAATAATCTCCCCCTTTTTTAGTGGTGGCAACATATGGAAAAATTGGCTAAGTCGCCAAACAACAAAAACTTTATTATAAACATACGACCATTACAAAATTGTGGATCATACATGTCTACTTATTTCTCCAAAATGATACTTCCCCTAAGAGTGTACTTCATACTATTCTGCATATCTATATCTTCTACATATATACAATTTTGATACTATACTACTCCCCCTTTGACAACAATGAAAAAAGTGTCAATTCTATAAGTATGTCAAAATTTGATTTACCTCCTTGATTTCAATATTGAAAAGCTGGAAGACTTTCTATACAATCTACAAAAGTTTGCTTCATATTGTCTATTTCCTTGTCCCATGTCTTCTTGACTGAATAAGAAATGTTGAGTAATGCACATAGTCCATAAGATATTATCTCAACTACCTTTAGGTTTGCATATGTGAACCTTCCATATGATGTATTTGATGAAAGACATTCTTCCAATTGATTTTCTACATTACTAATCTTCATTGATAGATGCTCTCTGAGTAGAGAGAATCTCATCAATTTTCTTTATTTTTCATCCTCAAGAAGTTTTATTTCATCATAGATTTTGCATGATTTCCAATTATCTTATTTAGAGATGAGATCAACTCTATTTGATCATCATCATCAACTTTAGCTCCTAAGATTATAGAAACTGATTCCATAGGTGGTCTAGATGGATTTTCTGTTGTGCCCTTAGTTTGTGAAACAATTGCAGACTGTTCTTCTTGCACCGCATGCTCCTCTTCTGCTACCTTAACCTGAAGTTCTTCTTTCATCTCTTCTAATCTTGCTTCTACAACTTCTTCTTCCTTATTCATTGCTTCATCCTTTTGTTCATTAACTTCTACCAAATTTCCAATGTCTGCTCCTTGGTCTTCAAAGGGGTTCTCTTCTCTATCTATGGTGATGTTTGTGCCTTCAATGTTCATAGAATCATCATTAATGTTGATAGAGGGTGGTGAAACTAGTGATGATTCAGTTTGTGGTTCTTCTTCTACTGTTGGTTCATATTCACTGAATATTTCTCCTGGTCCAAAGGTCATTACCTTTACAACCGCTTCCTCAGTTTCTCTGTTTATCTCTTCATAATTTCCTCCCATTATCAAAACTATCCTCCTTTTTCTTCTCATATGTGTGCCAAGGTTCTCCATGATTTCTCTGAAGTGGTCTTCATCCTTAATCTCACAAAGCTTCCTCACATATCTTTCTCTTATGCCTTTGTCTTCTTCTATTGCTCTCTTTTTTCTATTTACCAAATTCTCATAAAAATTATCTGGAATCTTTCCTTTTATGTCTTCACACTTCTTGTCAGCAAGAATCATGTGTCTGACAACTGCATTTTCAAGATTCATCTTCTCAAAGTTGTACATTTCATAATACTTGTTCAATTTTGTGAATCTCCTTCATTTGTGATTAAAGGGTTCACTTTGTCAATCTTGGGCTTCTATTGCTTCTTTTTGTTGCTGCCTGCCTCTTCATCTACTTGTGGTTCAACTGGAGTCCTTATCCTTTCTACTAGAGTAAAGATAGTTTTTTGTCTCTTGGTTGGTCCACTTTCCATCTCTTTAACTCTCTTAGTTGGTGTAGTAGATGCGGATCTACTAGAATTTCTTACTGTTGGCACATCTAATTCTACAATATCTTCCTCAATATCATGAATATCTTCAACAGGGGATGCATGGGTTGTCAAGGGTGAAACTAACAACACTTCTTTCTGTCCAATATCCCTAATTGCTGTTGTTTTCTACTTCGTAATGAAAAATTCATGCTCAACCATGTTTGTATCCTTCAAGATTTTCTTTATTGTTCTATCTATTCTTTTCTTTGCCAATTTCTACACCTATGACTGTTGTGTTGTACTAAAGTTTTCTTCACATGTTCCAAATCTAAAATTCTTGGCATCCAAATTTATCTTAAGTATCTTGTTTACATAACCTTCAACTTCTTCTTCAAATACCTCATGCTCAAGAGGATCTACAAATTCTATCCTTGCCTCTACTGCTTCAATGTAGGTAAAGTTAGTGGCCACTATGAAACATATCTCACTTTTATATTTTTAAACAATAGATGGTGGAATTCTTGATCTCATTCTCATTTCATTCTAAAAGGTCTTTATGACAATGGTAGAACTCTCATTCACTTTGTTAACGGGATATCTTAAGTATACCTTGTTAATCCTATCCATTAAATTTCTGCCATCATTCCAATCAACTCCTATGGTGTAAGGGAATCTCCTCAAAAGATGGAAAAACATATAAGTGATAAGGGATGAGAATCTAAACTGTGAATTCTTAGTCTTCTTGATCTTTTCAAGATTTTCAATTAGTTTAATTCTCATAATCTCACACATATCTACTTCCACTCTGTCAATACACATAAGATAGGCTTCTTGTACCATGCCTGCTGCCATGTCATCTTCCCTAGAACTTGCACAAAATTTTGAAGTTAAAATCTGACATACATATCTTACATCATCTTGTTCAATCTTTCTTATAACTATTCCTCTTCCATTGTATGAAGACTTGGGGTTATCCAACACTATTTTCTTAACATTCTTCTCATTTAAAGGAATTTCTCCTATCTTAGATAATCTTGTAACCTCATATATAATATCTGATGTAATGTCTATAACTTTATCTACTGTGGGTCCACAATCAAGCTCCCCTTTTTGCCTCTACGCTTCAGGGGCCCCCTTTCTTTTAGCTTGTCCCCAATTTTTGTTTGTTTGTCAGTTTTGTTCTTTGAGTCTTGTTGTTTTTTAGTTTTTTGTTGTGTCATAGTTTCACACTTTTGGAGGCCTGAAAGTGAGAAAAGTCCAGAAGTGTGAATAGCTGATCAACCTTGGCATTTCCAAAACCCTTGGGTTTCAGACTTTCAGACGTCCAAAGAACCGAAAGGTTCGAATCCCTGAAAGGAGTCGGCCTTTCAACATTTTAGACTTTCGAAGGTCTGAGACCCCTAAAAGGCCAATCGGCGGGGTGGCTGACGTCACCCGCCGGTTGCCTATATAAGGTAGTGATCAGGTTTTTTACCCTCACTTCTCTGCGCAGTTCATCATTTCCAGATCTTTTTGCACGTCTTTCTTCTAGTTTTCATTTTTCTTCTGCCTTGTTGTCATCATCTTCCAGCTTGTTCAAGGTTGGTTTTCTCTCTCCTCTATTTCTTTCTTTGTTTGTTGTTTTCGATCGTCTAGATATGGTTTTCTTGTTTTGTGTTGGTCTAGCTAGGTTTTCAGGTTGTCTCTAGGGTTAGGTGTTTTAGGTTAGTTTGGTCTCGCTTCAAGATCGTGAGGTTGTCCCCTTCGATCACTTGGCCCTGAGTTCATGGTCGAACTCATTTTCAAGTCTCAACACAAACCCTTGTTTCAACATTTTCGGCCATCAAATTTTTAGACTTTTGCGGTCTGAAACTGATGGCATTCTCTAAGGAAATTTGACTAAGTACCAAGCTTTTGGTGCTTCAGGGTTTTTGCACCCTAAAATAATGCATCATCCGATTCACTGAAACTGAAAGGTCAGAAGATTCTCCAAAGTGGTTAAAGCACACTCCAAGCCTACTCTTTGACATTTTTGAGGTTTCACACTCTGAAACTTCATCACCTTCGATCCACCGAAGTCTAAAAGAGCATCTCTGAAATGAACAAAACTCAAGATTAGCTCTCTTTCAGCATTTTGACCGTTTCAGTCTTTCAGAGGTCTCGTATCCCCGAAAGGTCAAAATAGGATTTTTAGAGCATTTTTCAAGCTTATTTTGTTCAGAGCACTTTGTTTTAGATTTTCCTCTCTTTTATGGTAGTTCATGGTTACTGATTCATGTCCTTTTTTCTTTGCAGGAATGGCATAGAAGGTTATGTCACCAGCCATGAAGTACTAGTTCAAGGGTTATCATCTGCCTTCCAAAGTTAGTAATCTACATGCTGAGATCATAGATACTAACATTGGTAGCGTCATTTGGAATGAATACCTGGTTAAGTGTGCTGAACTAGTAGGAAGATTTGAAGATTGCACCTCATTAGTACACAATTCCTTGGTAAATGCTACAACACACCTAGTTTACATCCTGTCATCCAACCTAATTAACACTTTAGCCAGTCACTACGTACCTGATGAAAGAATGGTGAAAAATAGCATGGGAAAAGTGGTTCTGGATCTAAGACTAGATATTATCGAAGATGTGTTCCAGTTGCCAAAAGGGATCGACAAATTTTACAACTTTCACATCAATAAGGGGATGGAGTTTTATAACAAGGATGTTTCATGAGCTCATGGCATAGTAAACAATGAATATCTTATACAACCCCTACCCAAAAATAAGTTGGATAGGATATATATGAGAAGAGGATACATGAAGGAAGACATCCAAGTGGCCATCACCATGATCAGTCTGGTGTATGGACTACCTAAGTCTATTCAGTTGGAGCCATGGATGATCTTGCTCATTGAAAAGATAAAGGAGAGGCATGCAAGGTTTGATTGGACCACTATCCTTAGTGATGATTTGGATGAGTAGCTGATTAGAGTGAAGACTGACCCATATTTCTACATGACATCTTATGTTGTGTATCTATTGGTCACCAGAGTAGTATACCCAAGGTTGACAAAGGTTTGTGTTATGGGATATTTGAGCACATGGCCATTCACAATGTATCCACAGTTGGTTAGGAAGGAGTATTACACACACAATAGCCTTGATTTCCATATTGTTAATGATGCCTTTGTATTTTCTATCATACGCTCCATAGAGGGAGACTATGCTAAGAGAATGTCAACTAAGGATGCTGCTAAAGTGAAGGCCCTCGGGGCATTTTACATTTAGTTCAGACCCTTCACATACATTCAAGTGGCGGGATGCACCCTGGCCCCTAGGAAGCTACCTATTGGAGCTCTAAATTTTGGGCAAAATTTAAAGTCCTATATAGTGATAAAACCCTAAAAGATGGCCTCTTAAACTCCATGCCCAATAATAATTATGGAGTACATGAAATGGGATGAAAAAATTATATTAATTTTCAATTAAAAAGTTGAGAGATTAAGGAAGGAATCTTTGTGACAAGAACAATCAAAATTCTATGATCAAAGCCTTCAGAAAATGCTGGAATTTTGACCTTCTACAAAGATGACATTGAAAGAGGCTGAATATGGTCAAATTTTAAAAATCTAAAAAAGACCCAGTTCGGGAAATCAAATTTCCTATCTCCAATAAAAATCTTAGCTTTTCACGAGGTGTTTTGGTTTTTCAACCAAACCCAAATCTGAAAGTTAGGTAGTTATTTTTAGTTAGTTTATTATTTTTCAAAGTAATTTGTAATAAGGGTTGTGTCTTTTCACCCTAAAGAGGTGTGAAAGCCACTCAAATACATATAATATATACATAATGTAAAATGTAAAGAGACAATACAATTCATATTTTTCATAAGATATAATTTGATCATAACTGTAATATGAACTCTAATGTACTATTTTTTCAACATTAATAAAGATAAGTGCTCTTCTTTTTATTTGTGGTTATAAGTTATATGTTTTCAATTAGTCTTTCAGATATTCTATTAAATAGATTATTTCACTATGTTGAATTCCTTGAGTATCATAATTCAAAATTAATATATATAGTTTAAATATCAATTGAAAGATCTGTGTATCTTCTCTTGTTTTTATCGGTCTCTTAATTTGAGTTAAACTTGATAAGATTAGCTATATAGATTGATTTGAATTATAAGTCAAGTGGAATCCTATGAAGTGATGGTCTTGTCTTATTAAAGCAAGTTTTTAAAACCATCTCTGATTGTACGTAGGATTGGAAGTTTTATACTCTATAGCCCAAGTATTTAGAAGGCATCGATCTAATCTTTAATTGGAAACTATCATGTTAGTTCATTTGTAGTTTGTAGGTCATTAAATCTTTATTTCAAAACATTACTTTTTAGTCTTTAGTATAATCCATTTAGTCAAGTATTATAGAATAGAGATTTTTAGGAGATTAGTTGTTTTCCTCAAAGGATCATTCACCACCTTTGGAGGAATCTTGTTTTGTGTACGTAGTTGTGTGACATAGAAAATTTGATAGTTTAGAGTGAATTTAGGTCTACCAGCCTTGGCTTGATTAAGCTAGAATTGCAGAGGTATTAGCTTGTACCTATGAGTTGGCCAAAAGTGATCCATCATTTTTGGTCACCAACACTACCCAGGTATCCTTCTGATAGAGTGGTCTTGTTGGAAATAGCAAGGTAATTGTCTGATGCTCATGTGCACATCCGACACAAGAAGAAACACTATTAGGATTTCACAATTTCCATAGGGCCCCATTGTGTACTTGATATGAAGATCTGCAAATCTCTATCTTTTGAATGGGATGAATTCCCTCTGCCGAGCTAAAACTTTATAAGAGCCCATTTTGATCCAATTGGTATGTACAGTTATATAATGGGAAGGAATTATATATATGAACTACATATTGAAGATCATTGGATGAATTCTATAGATGACTATGAGGTCAGGATCCGTGACTATTTCTAGATGAGTTTGGAGCTGGCACAAACCACTCTATTACTGAAGATTCCTCCAAAGGTGAAAGCAAATGACTCTGAGGATATCTTAAATCCTATTTACAATAAGGATAAAGTATATACTAGGGCCATTCTGAATGCAGAGGTGGATAGAGATGAAAATGATGATATTGATTTCAAGGCCAGACATGTCATCAAAGTAACAAAAGCATGGATCACCCGCCAGTTTCATATGGAACCTGTGCCAATGAAGCAACTACCAAAGCATCCCTTCAAAGAGAAGAAGAAGAAAGGAGAGAAAGTATTGAAGCCACAATTTAAAGAGGTTGCACCCTTAAAGCCAGAGACGGTTTATAGGCATGAGCATCCTACAACATATGGCTCAGCTACTCATTCAAAGAAGGCTAAAACTAGAATGATAGGGAGCATAGAAAATCCATATGTACCTTCTTCTAGTGGTCATGAGTCTCCAAGTACAACAAAGAAAACCCCAAGATTCAAGGTAACAAGACCTAAGATGACTGGGGTAATTAAAGGGAATGTATACAAAAGGAATAAAGGCTCAATGCCTACTCAGATGGACACCCTCTTGGAGGATGATGAAGATGATATGGACCAAATACCCCTCAGTAGAAGAACTTGGTCTGTAGGATCCCTGAAGAAAACAAGAGTAATGGAAGATGATCAAGAGGATGCTAAAGGGGCGACCCAAGGATAACCCATAAATCTTAACACTCTGGGTGATGATGAGTTTTACATCTCCTCTTTTAAGGGACTTCATGGTTTCTAGGAAACTGAGCAAGAGGCTCCATTCCCAGGAAAGTCAGTGTCTTTTGATTCTTTCCCTACACAATTCACTAGTCCCCATGACAAGGTGAGAGAGGAAGTTCCAGAAGGGTCTCAAGAACCAATTGAGGAAGTGATAGATGAGGTCCAAAAGGAAACAATGGATTTAGGAAGGGACTCTTTCATTGGTGTCACTCTTGAGGAAGATGTAGCTACACAAGTTCCCTTGGTTTTGCAGCCAGTTCAAACTCCACTCCCACCTCCGCATCAAACACCATCAACCAATACACTTCCACCTCCATTTCAATCTACTCTGTTGCCTCCACAACCTCCACCATTTCATGCTCCCATGAAAACTCTACCTCCACCACAAATGACTTCACTCACTCCATTTGTTGCCCCTACTCCACCACTTGTTTAGAATGAAGCAGTGGCACAAGAATCCCAAGAGCCCGAGAAAGAAATAGAGACAATGGATGAAATGCTATCAAAAGAGAAAGACAAATCAGATAAATAAGTGGATGAAGAAAATAAAGTTGATGAAGGAGAGAAGCCAGTTAAAGAGGAGAATGCATGTGAGGAGGGTGAGTTGAATGTGATGGAAGAACATGAAACAATAGAAGAAGAGGAAGGTCATGAAGAAATGGAGATAGAACACCCTGTGATTACCTCAACTCTATCAGATCCTTATGAACCACTCAACACCTTTTCAAAGGCCACTTGGTTCACAAAGGAAATTTAGCCAAGGACTAGGGTATACACCAATGATGAAATAGATATGGTGACATTAGGGCAGGCATTCCATCAGGCTCAATCTAGCACCCATGTAAGGACACTGTCATATGTAATGTAAGACCAAGAGGAGAGACAGAAGGCATAGGTGGTTGTTCCCACAATGAGCATCAATACAACTGAGGTCACACTAGATGACTACATGCTAGAGGAAGTAGATTTGGGAGAGCCAACCAGAGAGGGGAGTAAAACTTTAGCTACCCTCGGATTGAAGCATGCTCTTGGTTTCATGGAAAAAGATGAGGAGAAGATAAATACATTAATGGAGCAGAATGAGGCTATGAAGAAGTTCATTCTTAAGACAGCGGGTCCCATTGACCCTAGTAACCCTGAGGCTTCATTACAGGCAATTTTGGAAAAAAGGGTGATATATCAATAGACATTCCACATTCTTTTATTAAGGCTTGTGCAAACTGGAATGAAGCTTTTGAAGAGTTCACAAAGGTATCTCTCAAGAAGATCTTGAGACCCTTTCAAAGTATTCTGCAAGGAATCACCTCCTTGGTAGAGATCATGAGCGAAGAGGATGGTATGGAGGAAAAGATTCTGAAATGGTAGAAGGTGCTAGATGATCTTATAATAATAAGGAAGCAACGCTTCCAACTTTTGGTGAAAGTATATGAAGGATCAGAGCTAGATAATTTTGAGAAATGGATCGAGGATATAACTAGAGCATTGACTATCTTTGAAAAGGTACCTAAGAGGATGAATACAAGGAGAGATGATAGTCTGCTCTTTGTAGGAGAGATTCATAAGTTCTTCGATGGAATGGACTTAGATTTGTATGATGAGGATAATGAGAAAACTATGCATTTTGTAAACATCATCATCAATCAATACTTGGGGATATTCAGAGGAGTCAGGACAAAAGAAGACCATCAAATATTTTATCAGAAGGAGGAAATCTAGAAAATGTTATCTCGAGAAGAAGAGATACAAGGTTTTTCAAGAGAGTTAGTCACCTTCCAAGAAAGACAACATGAACTCCTTGAAGGGATCAAAATGGCTGACTTTGAAGAAGTGCTGAAGATTGTGGACAGGTTTCACAAAGCGCATCCAGAAGTACTCCCTAGCCTGTAAGCGTCTAGTTTTGGACTTAGCCAAATTTTGTGCAGAGAAAAGGTAGTTTTGTACTTAGCCATTTTTGTAGAGCCTATTTTTTGGCCTTTCGGCCCTAGAGATTTTTCGGCCTCCGAAAGTTCGAAGTCTAAAACTAGGGAAAACAGGACTTAACACTTAGTCATTTTTGAAGCTTGGTTTTTTCGGACCAACTGTCAGGATTTGTGTTTTTTTTGGCACGTCTACCGTTCAACTTCAGTCAACTGAAACTTGATTTTTTAGTCAACTAGGCCTCTTTTGTGGGATCATTTTTGCATGATTTTGGGTCCTCTTTCAGTTGAGTCCATGTGGATAAACTATAGTAAAGGATTGAGGGCAGGATCACAAAGTTCTATGAAGGGCATGCATGAGTTCCAGCTTCATTTTTGAGTTGTTTTATGCGTGATCTAATCAAGTTTTGTAATGAACAAGGTTTAATTCCATGATAGGGTAGTTTAACTAAGTTTTAGAGATAATTGCATTAATGTAATCTTTAGTTTTGATTTGTTTCCAAGTTCTAGATGCGGTCGAAACCTTAGTTGCGAAAATAAGAGCACAACTTTATAAATTGTAAGAATTCAATGTAATGAAGGTCAGATTTATCATTAATGCAATATATACAGTTGGTGCTTCAATCATAGTGTGATATTTCTACTATCTTTGCAAGATTTATGAATGTGTGATTTTCTCATTAATTCATTTCAAAGAGCCAATTGATTGTATGGTGATTTCAAATCTATGATTCTTAGTTTGGTGTTTACTAGTGTTATATTGCTTTGTTGTGATGAATCATCGAGAAGATCTTGCTTTGGTTCTTTTAAGATAAAATTATCTCACGTGTGAGAACATCTGTGGTGGCTTCGTGATTCAATGAGTTTTGGATTATCTTACATCTAGGTTTGTTTCTATTGATGATTGCATCTGCTTAGCTAAAGATTGTGATTTATTCCGATCTCTGTTTCGTGGGTTTCTTCATCTTATCAGTATTTTAATTTGCAAAGTAGTGTGATGTTAATTTATGTCCATTAGTTTCATTTCAGTAATTTCTTTCAAATTCTTGTTACCCTACTTCCTTACTTTCCTTTGCAAATCAATCACGGTAGATTAATTAGATTAATATTGCTTTCCTTCTAAAATCTAAAAATAAAAAAAAGAGAAACATTGTGGTAATTTGAAGTTTGTTTTGAAGCCTTCCTCGAGATACAAACCATTAAAGGCCTCCTTGTTAACAGATTCACATTTGTCTTCAGTTGAGCTATCCAAGTGGTTGAGACCTAACCTAGAACGAACCTTAAGATTGAGTCACATCACTCTTTCAAGATGAGAATTTTCTTGCGTAAATTCCTAGCTATTGTCTTGTGTAAAAATGATGCTCAACACTATCATCCAACCAAAAATTTCCATTATGTATTCTACTCAAAATTATTTTGGTCCATTCGTCATTATGAAACTCATAGTGAAATGTGTACTTAATGATATCCATTTGACCTAAATGTTCAAATCCTTCTTTGTATGCCATGTCTTGCTTGTAAATCTTATTGTATTCCATGGTTAAGCTATCATCTCTTACTATCTCAAACTTGCATTTTAGATATCCTTTTACATCTTCCAAATGTAAAACTCCACCTGGAATGGTTGATAAAGCCAAACTAGGGTCTTCCTCTAAGGGTTCTACTGGTTCCTTCTTCATCTTAGGTCTAGCTACGTCTCTGATGTTGTGAACTAGTGATGCATCCATGATTCTATAAAAATGTAACTGCTTTGATAATGAATACTTAGTTAAATACCTTAGAATCATGATTTAGGGCTTTGTGTAGATCTATCGATGAAACTGTCTCCAAATATTGCAATTTTCTTTCAATCTTCACTGGATAGCTCTCTATATCTCTTATAAACACTTGATTGATCAACTGATGTCAATAATATACTTTTATCCTTCAAATATTTCAAGATAAAGTCATCACATTAATTTCTTAAGTGTATTCATGCCAAAAGCTTCTCTTGGTTACTTGCAAAACTTCATTCTTTTTGTGTACTTGCATGCATGTTCATAAATTCATGCACTCTTAACCATAGCTTCCTTATATCATATAATAGCTCATATTAACTTCACAAGACTTAATTCAACTTACTCTAAATTCTATACTATTCTGATGCTTATTCTAATACATAGTTCATGAAATTTGATGCTTAATTACTTTGGGATGAATTAGGAAATGGTTCACACTTACTCTCAAATACTTCACCTTTCTAATTTCTTGGTATACTAAGTGTGCTCACTTGATTTGTATCTTTAACAAACTCATTTTCCTCCAAGTTACTACAACTTTCTTTCTGACTGTTGTTGGTGTTCACATTTCTCCTGGTATACTTTACATTTCCTATAGGATTAGGATTTCTCATATTGTTCATTCTGTAATACCTCATTGTGTGACCCATGTTATTGCATATCTAACAAATTATTCCATTGTTTCCATATCTCTATCACGACTGACTGATTTGTGATCTGCAATTTATGGCAATGTGTCCAAATTTGTTGCATCTATAACACATAACTCCATTTCTTTTGTTAATTTCTCCAATAGGTCTCTTATCTACAGGGTTAGTATTCTAAACATTCTACTATTACCATTATCATTAGATCTAGGTTTCTTGCAATCAATAGCTCTATGTCCAAAACCATGACAATTATAACAATAATCGAAGATAGATTTGAATTTCTTACCTGTACAATCTCTTTTCATGTGTCCAAAAGAATTGCATGAAAACATCTACCTTTAAATTCTCTTTTCATTTCTTTAGGTGATTCATCTTTCTTAGGTGGGTTAGATATATCTTCAGATTTGTTAGATTCATCTAGTTTCTTTTCTTCTTTATTCTCAGACTGTTCTGGATCTGGTTCTTTAAATTATTCAATCTTCTTTGGAAATTTATCTTCAAAGTATCCAATACCATTTTTATCATAAGAGGGTTTATGATAAGAAATATATTCATCAATCTTTTCACTACTGGAATATAGTTTCTCAAGATGTTGTTTAGACTGGGTTAGTTCTCCTTTCACAATTGTGTTGTATTTCTCAAGTTCAACATACTACAGTTTTGTAGTCTCAAGTTCAGATGTCACTTTGGTAAGTTTAGATCTTAGATTTGCATTTTCATATTTTAGATTTGACTCATCTTTGTTGTTATCATCTTTCAAGCTTAACTTCAGATCTACAATCTTTAGTTCATGTTTAAGTATCTCATTTTATTTCTTCAGTTTTGAAACTTCATCACAATCCTAGATTTGACTTGTAGGTTCTTTCTTTGATTTCAGATCTTCTATATTTTATTTTAGCTTCTCAATGTAATCTTTCATATTATCATATTTCTCCTTTAGAGTATCTCTTTCTTTAGTAAGAATATCAATATGTTCAAGAGCTTCATCAATATTTTTCTGCAATTGATCCATATCCATAGAGATCTTACTCAAGCTGTTAGGACTTCTCGAAATGAATTTTTTATGAGTAACTAAGCTCTGATACCAATTGTTAGAAATAGGAAATATTGAGAGGGGGGGGGGG